>JABACO010000002.1:17330170-17431802 GCA_013339895.1 Ephydatia muelleri
GGACGGAGAAGGTCCGCGAGGGGTCAGCCATTCCATGGTGGAGGCGAACTTGAACCACTGAGCGGTCGCGTTGCACCATTCCTTTTCCACTTTAATGGTCGTGGCTGGTCGAAGCCAGAAGTTCATATCGTCTCCCTCGCCCGCGGGATTGGAGAACGAGTACGTCACTTCCTTTTCGGACACCTTCCGGGAGCTGGTAAGAAGCCACATGCTGTTATCATTCTCGGATGTCGGCGTCAGACGGGCGTCTTTGCTAACTTTATTATCGCCAAGAGAGAGGGACATGATGGATGCTTTTATCTCCCCTAGCACCTTCTCGCACGAGAGCCCTTTGGCCTGTTCGCCATGAATCGCCTCTACCACCGATTTCACTTCCAGCACCTGTCGCTCGAACGCTTTGATGCTCTCTTGCGAGGGCGTGGGATTAGAAGAAAGCTTAGCGAAGTCCGCGGACAGACGGTCCGCGCACGTCTGTATTTTGCCCGCATCTCGGTTTAGCTTTTCGCTGGTTGTAATATCGGCCAGCAGCTGGAATTTCTTCTGTTCCAGCGCGTTGAGAGCGGCCGTCTTCAGGGACTCGATGTCGTTGGAGACGTTGGCGCTCAGGGTCGATTTGAGCTTTTTGTGGTCTTCGGACAAACCTTTCAGTTCGTTTTGTAGAGCGGAATAGACTCTCGTTAGAGCATCCATGTCTTACTACCTCTCGTTCGAAAGTTTTCTAATAACTGGAGACGCAAAGCTTTATACAAAAACAGCCGTTCGTATTGTGATGTAATAATGCGCCGCGCCGCTTGAGAATGCAATTTCAGGGTGTGACACATCTTGTAGATGCGAGGAAAGTAAGATCTGCCAGCATTCGTAATACCAGCTGAATACTGAATTATGGAGCCTCCATTGGGGGGGGGGGGGGGGGGGGGGGGGGGGGGGGGGTAGGCGAGTGCCAATCCGACGCCAGCGACCAGCACGGAAAACATGTGTGCAGATAGACTGCCCACATTACGCCGTCTTACTGCAACGGTCCTTTTGGCAAAACGTAATAGCGACAGTATATCACAGGTATATACACGGGGAAACTAGACCCTTTTCGTTACTCGGATATTTCCGTAAAAGCTGTCAATCAACATGTATCGATTTATATTGTGTGACACTGATGTATGTCAGTTACGGAGCGGTCACATGGGGTCCAAATGAAATCTGTCACCATTTTACTGTATGTCTGTACACGGTTCACTATACACCACGGTTCACTACACCACCTGCAGTTTTGAGTGACTAATGAATCTTCCGCTGTCACCCAGAAAAAAAAAAGCAATACACAAATTATCCCGAATCAAGACCGTATATAAGCAATCCGCAACAGATTGTTTACAGGCTTCATACAGAAAATTTTACATTTCTTGACACACACCAAACTTTCCGACCCGTCTGTATGTTACCATCGTGCACAGTACCAACGATGTAAATCCCTTATAGGGAATAAATGTACGTGGTTTATAAATTCATTATGAAATGCAATACACATCACAAAAAAAACAATGGTAGTGTCAAATCATGCTTTTAAAATATAAACAGTGTGGTAAACGTTTGTTCTTAGTCAATGTTCTGAGACAGTTCAGCAGCGTCCCCTAGTTTGCAGATAGTAGGCGCGAACCATTGAAACTAGTCTCCCCTGCTGTCCACAGAGAAAATTGTCCTCGAAAAGCTGCATAATGAGCATAATGGACGTCCATCTGGTCACACTATGCATGGCCTCAAAACATTGTATACAAGACATGAGGTGTGTCCAGTCTTGGACTTAATGGTGCTTCGGTCCATATTTGAACTACTGGTGATGAGACTAAAGATGAAATGGTATGTAGGGATTTAAAAAAATTAGCATACCTCACAGAAAGGTGGTCGCAGTATAAGTAGTCCACTGTTGTATGAACCAGTTCCAATACATGTGACATGACTGCTTTAAAGTGCTGCACCTTCCCATCCAGAAGACAGCTGAGGTGTACAATGCCATGGCTCTGTGATGGATCCATGTGCCGAAGCTGGTCATGTGTAGTTGGGTGTCACCCAACCTAGCATGCCATTAGTGTATCGCAGTGTGTTGGCATAGGGTGGGCTTTGATTGGAGTTCCCGTTCCACCTAAAGTTGGGCCATGTCCCACTAGCTCAACTGTTGACTCAACTCCAAGTCCAGAAATATTCACTTTCAAGGCATGAACTGGTCACAACACCTGATGGCTTAAAAGACATAATGTATGGGTGTAAAAGTGCAGTAGGAATATGTGTTAACCCCTATCATTCTTGTGTTAACCCCTTACATTCTTGTGTTAACCCCTATCATTCTTGTGTTAACCCCTATCATTATTGCTGTTGCTGTGGTGTATATAGCCTTGTCAGCATCAAGAAACAGTTGGACTTGGTTGGAGTAGTGAAGGTCATGGAGACCATTATCACAACTGCTAACACACACAATAACATCATACAACCTTAAGTTAAATGTGTCTGTTGTTGTCATTATAACTATCACAAAGTGAAGGAGCCCAATCACAGCAGAATCAGTGTACGCAATATTTGAACGATTCAGGCCTTAAGAGGTGCTTGTGTACAGAAGCTACCTCTAAGCCCATAAGCTAGATAATGGTCCTACACTGAACTGGATGATGGTCCAATGACTGAACTAGACGATGGTCCAAATACTGAACTACATGATGGTCCATAGACTGAACTAGATGATGGTCCATAGACTGAACTAGATGATGGTCCATAGACTGAACTAGCTAGATGATGGTCCATAGACTGAACTACATGATGGTCCATAGACTGAACTAGATGATGGTCCATAGACTGAACTAGATGATGGTCCATTCACTGAACTAGCTAGATGATGGTCCATAGACTGAACTAGATGATGGTCCATAGACTGAGCTAGATGATGGTCAATAGGCTGAACTAGATGATGGTCCATAGACTGAACTAGATGATGGTCCATAGAATGAACAAGATAGACTGAACTAGATGATGGTGAACAAGATGATGGTCCATAGAATGAACTAAATGATAGTCCATAGACTGAACTAGCTAGATGATGGTCCACAGACTGAACTAGATGATGGCCCGTAGACTGAACTAGATGATGGTCCATAGACTGTAGATGATGGACCACAGACTGAATTACATGATGGTCCATAGACGGAACTAGATGATGGTCTGTAAACTGAACTAGATGATGGTCCATAGACTGAACTAGATAATGGTCCATAGACTGAACTAGCTAGATGATGGTCCATAGACTGATCTAGCTAGATGATGGTCCATAGACTGAACTAGATGATGGCCCATAGACGGAACTTCCATAGGCTGAACAAGATGATGGTCCATAGACTGAACTAGATGATGGTCCATAGACTGAACTAGATGATGGTCTGTAAACTGAACTAGATGATAGTCCATAGACTGAACTAGATGATGGTTCATCGACTGAACTTGAACTAGATGATGGTCCATAGACTGGACTAGATGATGGTCCATAGACTGAACTAGATGATGGTCCATAGACTGAACTAGATGATGGTCCATAGACTGGACTAGATGATGGTTCATTAACTGAACTAGATGATGGTCCATAGACTAAACTAGATGATGGTCCATAGACTGAACTAGATGATGGTCCATAGATGATGGTCCATAGACTGAACTAGATGATGGTCCATAGACTGAACTAGTTGATGGTCCATAGACTGAACTAGATGATGGTCCATAGACTGAACTAGATGATGGTCCATAGACTGAACTAGATGATGGTCCATAGACTGAACTAGCTAGATGATGGTCCATAGACTGAACTAGATAATGGTCCATAGACTGAGCTAGATGATGGTCCATTGATTGAACTAGATGATGGTCGATAGACTGAACTAGATGACAGTCCATTGACTGAACTAGATGATGGTCCATAGACTGAACTAGCTAGATGATGGTCCATAGACTGAACTAGATGATGGTCCATAGGCTGAGCTAGATGATGGTCCATAGGCTGAACTAGATGATGGTCCATAGACTGAACTAGATGATGGTCCATAGACTGAACTAGATGATGGTCCATAGACTGAACTAGATGATGGTCCATAGACTGAACTAGATGATGGTCCATAGACTGAACTAGTTAGATGATGGTCCATAGACTGAACTAGATGATGGTCCATATACTGAGCTAGATGATGGTCCATTGATTGAACTAGATGATGGTCCCTAGACTGAACTAGATGATGGTCCATAGACTGAACTAGATGATGGTCTGTAAACTGAACTAGATGATGGTCCATAGACTGAACTAGATGATGGTCCATAGACTGAACTAGCTAGATGATGGTCCATAGACTGAACTAGATGATGGTCCATAGACTGAACTAGCTAGATGATGGTCCATTGATTGAACTAGATGATGGTCCCTAGACTGAACTAGATGATGGTCCATAGAGTGAACTAGATTATGGTCTGTAAACTGAACAAGATGATGGTCCATAGACTGAACCAAATGATGTTCCATAGACTAAACTAGATGATGGTCCATAGACTGAACTAGATGATGGTCCATAGACTGAACTAGATGATGGTCCATAGACTGAACTAGTTAGATGATGGTCCATAGACTGAACTAGCTAGATGATGGTCCATAGACTGAACTAGATGATGGTCCATAGACTGAGCTAGATAATGGTCCATAGGCTGAACTAGATGATGGTACATAGACTGAACTAGCTAGATGATGGTCCATTGACTGAACTGGATGATGGTCCATTGACGGAACTTCCATAGGCTGAACAAGATGATGGTCCATAGACTAAAATAAATGATGGTCCATAGACTGAACTAGAGGTTTGTCCACAGAGTGAACTAGATGATGGTCCATAGACTGAACTAGATGATGGGCCATTGACTGAACTAGATGACGGTCCATAGAATGAACTAGATGATGGTCTGTAAACTGAACTAGATTATGGTCCATAGACTGAACTAGATGATGGTCCATAGACTGAACTAGCTAGATCATGGTCCATAGACTGAACTAGATGGTCTGTAAACTGAACTAGATGATGGTCCATAGACTGAACTAGATGATGGTCTATAGACTGAACTAGATGATGGTTCATAGACTGAACTAGATGATGATCCATAGACTGAACTAGATGATGGTTCATAGACTGGACTAGATGATGGTCCATAGACTGAACTAAATGATGGTCCATAGACTGAACTAGATGATGGTCCATAGACTGAACTAGATGATGATGGTTCATACACTGAACTAGATGATGGTCCATAGACTGAACTAGATGATGATGGTCCATAGACTGAACTAGATGATGATGGTCCATAGACTGAACTAGATGATGATCCATAGACTGAACTAGATGATGGTCGATAGACTGAACTAGATGATGATGGTCCATAGACTGAACTAGATGATGATGGTTCATACACTGAACTAGATGATGGTCCATAGACTGAACTAGATGATGATGGTCCATAGACTGGACTAGATGATGGTCCATAGACTGAACTAGATGATGATGGTCCATAGACTGAACTAGATGATGATGGTTCATACACTGAACTAGATGATGGTCCATAGACTGAACTAGATGATGATGGTCCATAGACTGGACTAGATGATGGTCCATAGACTGGACTAGATGATGGTCCATAGACTGAACTAGATGATGATGGTCCATAGACTGAACTAGATGATGATGGTTCATACACTGAACTAGATGTAGTTGTCACTTTTGCTTTCGCAGCATCTCAGGCATGAAATCTCTTGCAGAGTGGTGCCACACTTTTGCTTTAGACAAAGCCTACCTTAGATAACTTCACAAGAACTTTGAATTGCCCACTTCTGAGGGAGGGACTTTGATTAGGCTCACACTGTAATTAATATCCTTTTCAAATACCAGAGGATGACCATATCCAGAAATTTCAATACATCGAGAGGACATCTATGCATTTTAAGGCAACAATATTTTTCGATTGCATCAGTGGATAGAGAAAAATCGTAAGATTATAATGATATATATTTTATGGCATTTGCACTGAAAGGAAAAGTGCTAAAAATTGTCAAAGAAAAACTAATTGGCGGTTGCGGTCTAATGCAGTAAGTCAAGTTTTACCTCATGAACTAGTTAACTAATGCTTGTGCACGAGATCTCAGATGCACCTACTATAACCAATTGCGGAAATGCTTCTAAGTTGGAGGTGGGCAACTGAGCTTTATAGCTGCGCCTCAGCCTGTCTTTGATCAGCCAACACACGTTCAATCCTGGCCCGCTTCTGCTAGTACCGGTACCCTGAATGGGACAATGAACTGTACTCGCATAAGTATGTGTACTTGTAAGTATTCAATCTAGCGTAGCATAACACTTCCAGCCTACTAGTATGATCACGTGATTGGTCTTACTCCGACCCCGTGTACCATAGGCCTACTTAGTCTCGTGCATAAGTTGCACCCTTCAAGTAGAGAGCACCTTTTTTTTTGCAACCCTCTGTTGCGTGTGAATCGGTGAATTACACGCAGGAGCTCGCTGAACTTTTTACTCTTTCAGCGACAGTTCACAGAACGGTTGGAAGTGTCTTTGGGCTCATGTACCGGTGTGTAAACTTACCACCTACCACGGGTGCAGACCTTACAGTTGTAAGAACTCCATTTGCAGTTTAGACATATAGCAAATACAAAGGTGAGACGGTTGCTCCGTCATGGCAGGAGATTAACTAACCACCTGTACTTTGTACTCAAGCTCACAATGATTTTATTTTTCACACTGCCAATCAAACACTAAACAGACAGCCTGCATAATGACCACAGTGCTGTATGTACCACATTTCACAATTGCATTAATCTTAAAACCCCAGTGGTTGGAAAGCAACTGATGGTAGTACGGTACATGTAACCAGCTCAGCAAAAGGTCACTCACTCTTCGAAAAGCCTACAAGTATAAGATCTCTACTACACACACATGCACATGGCTATACATATATGTATAGTTGCATGCCAAGTATACAATAGCACAGCACAGTGAGCAAGCTAAATAAACTACGAAGGTGTTTAGTCCTGCACATACACACATGTATAGGCACAAATACAAAGGAGCACACATACATGGACCTGCTGCCGTGTCCAATGATGTCCTCTATAGAAGAGAGATTGTTCTGATTGCCATAGCTATCAGACCTGCAGGATATACATGGTTAGTCTGTGTACAGAGGTTTGGTATGTATTGGATCTGGCATAGATTGTAATCTGGATTCGGTATGTACAGGAAGTGGACTACAGGGTAAAGTACCATGCAGCAATACATGGTAACTGGGGGAGGGGAGGGGGGGGGGGGGGGGGGTGAATGTAACATATGTGCCTTGCATCACACCTATACCACTAGATGTGGCAAACTGATCATTTGGAGGTTTAATAGTGATAAGGCCGCCCCATAGTGAACCACAGACAGGACCGTTGGAAGCAATTGAAGAGTGGTCAGGCCAGCAGAGAGCAGGGGGAGGGTTAGAGGAAGAGGGGCAACCAGTTCCCTGCCCTCCTCCAGAAGTCAATTTACATATTCCCTGCAATCTGAGAGGCATTATTTGGGGTCAGGATGATAGGAAAAGCACAAGAAATGCATGAATTGTCAATGACAATTTTTATTTTGTGCCACTGACTGAAGTTTTGCCCTTAATATTGAAGTTGAACTTTGCTGTTCATTATGCTTTTTGCTATCTGGTAAATTAGAGAAAACAGATGACGTTCAAAAATCATACTTTGTCATTTTATACATGGACAAAAGAAATGGAATATTAGAATCTGAAAAATTATTACAACTTTGGTGCCCATCTTTTGTTTGAACCCAAATGCATTAGGTTATTCCTATTTGATGGTGATCGTACAGGGAGATGGATGAATATCGCAAAGCCATGGAGTGGTTTAGTAACGCTCGTTGGACCATTCCGTTGTGGTTGAACTGTGCGATGTGGTTCTAGTAAGTGGTAACCGTAGCTGCTGCATGGTGATGGTTCTATTTCTGTTTCGTATTGGAGGTCCAGCTAAGTGTCTTGTGTCCCCGTATCCCGTTGCTGATATAATTACTGCAACTGTGTACCCTTACTGTGTGCCCTTACTGTGTACCCTTACTGTGTGCCCTTACTGTGTACCCTTACTGTGTACCCTTACTGTGTACCCTTACTCTGCACCCTTACTGTGTACCCTTACTGTGTACCCTTACTGTGTGCCCTTACTGTGTACCCTTACTGTGTACCCTTACTGTGTACCCTTACTGTGTGCCCTTACTGTGTGCCCTTACTGTGTACCCTTACTGTGTGCCCTTACTGTGTACCCTTACTGTGTACCCTTACTGTGTACCCTTACTGTGTACCCTTACTGTGTACCCTTACTGTGTACCCTTACTGTGTACCCTTACTGTGTACCCTTACTGTGTACCCTTACTGTGTACCCTTACTGTGTACCCTTACTGTGTTCAACCTCTCATTAATGAACACTTGTACAAATAATGCAATCTTAATTGATATGCATCGCATAATTGTTTTAGTTTGTCTTAACAGTTTCCAATGACATTTGTGTCGACAGATTGACTTTTCCTGGAATGCGACAAAAAGTATGTAACATGTATCAGTGTTCTGAATGTGGGAAGGGATTTGGACCTAGTGGCATTCTGAAGACACACAAGCTTGCCGTCCATTCACAGGAAAAGAATTTTCAGTGCTCTGAATGTGGAAAGGCATTTGGGCGATCAGGAGATCTAAACAATCACATGCATGCTTGTCTGCACACAAGTGAAGGGATTTGAATGTAAAGAATGTCGCAAATCATTTGCACGGAAGACATCTCTTTAGTGCCATATGAGATGTCATTGTGAGGTCAAAGCTTTCAAGTGTTTTGTTTTGTGGGAAATTATTCAAAAAGAAATTCTCCCCCCAGTCTCATGGCGGAATTCACAGTGGAGAGAAGCTGAGATGTCCAACAACGGATGTGACAGAAAGTTTCTGTACAAGTCCACTTTGATGATCCACCTCAAACGTGGCTGTGCATTTCAACAGTGAGATTCGCCCTTCCGCAACAAAAGGACCACCTATAATTGACTCATCCGTTTGTACTAGTGTATGCACTCATTTTCATTACGTTTTTCTCCAGTTGCACAGCAGCATTATCTTTAACGGCTTTCACTGCATCCCCAGTATGCGAGTATGTATATGCCACGCATTTGTGTAATGTTTTTGCCACCTCCCATTTGTCACAATGTGTCACGATCGTCATACTTTCTATTCACCAACTCCCCCTCCACACACACACAAACACATACAGCCTCTCAGCCCCATGTCCTTTAACTCTAATAGATTACAAAACATTACGTTCGAACACTTGCTTTAGGGGAGTGCTAGTGATCAGTTCATATATGTCATCACTCATGCATTCATGTGCAACGAATATATTGTAGAAAACAATTATGCTAATAGCATTGCAAGGGAACGTGATATAGAGATGTGTAACCTATAAAGTGTGTTCATATGGGCGTGGCTCATTACGTTTGGTAATATTTACTCTTTGCACCCATTACTTTACATTTAAAATGTTTATGAACTCTGAATCATAGACGTCTAACATTCATGTCTTGTTTTTCAGCATCGATACGATATTTTATTTTTTAAAGCATAAACAATACATCCGTTTATTTTTCGCTTTTATCTTGTGAGCAGCAGAATCAACAACAAAATTAATCAGTTTTGCCATCACGTAATTATTGCCTGGACCTAATGCTTGCGTTGAAATGTATGGGTAATTAAAAATTCAGAACCTTACAACTCCATGACAGATACACCGATTTTCAGTGCGTAAGAAGAGGACATTTCAGACTTCTAGAATATGAAATCTACAGTGGAAAGCGCCAGCTGCTTTTACGCTTGCAGACCCAGATGACCGACTCATACAAGCAGTTTCCTCCACGTGGGATAAGGATAAACAGTCTCCACCATCACTGTCAAAAACGTTAACGATACCATTTGCAGAAAATGAAACGGATTTTGCGTCACGATTTAAATGCGATTCATTTGCAAACAGACAAAATGGCTACGCGTTTTGGTGTGCCCCAGTTGGGTTCTTATTTTGTACAGCAAGGTTATCTGTAATGCTAGAATCAAACAACACATGGGTAGACGAAACTCATTCTGACGATTTTGTGAATTCTTTTAATGACACGGTACCAATTTGGCAAATTGCGATGCTAAACATGTAGGTACTGATATTGAGCTATAAACGCATCCGGGTTTTATCGCACCGTAAAACCAACTCGGCCAAAGTATGTGTGTTATTGAGCTGTATTTAATTCGCTAATTTCAAGAACGTTCGTCTATCAGATACGTAAAATGCTCTTACGTGGATAAGGGTCACTAAACGTAAACATTTAATAACAAAGAAAGTTCTTAACTATTTATTGTCTGTGTCACCTTTTTGCTAGTAATATCAAAGCATTTCTGCCGAGTCAAAGTTTTAGTTTATGATTTGGCTGGTGCGAAAAATTCAAGATAACATTTAAATTCATGCAACAAATTTTAGCAACAAGTATCACGTTATCCACTGTAGGTTTGTGGACTCTGAAACTCACAGAGCCTTTTCAGAGCACTCTGGGCATGGTTCCGTCGTGTGAGTTATGTGTATTGAGCAAAATTCATTCGTAACTTTAGATGTGATGGTCATTAGGATCTGAAATGCACACAGCCATTTGAGGTCCTCTTCTAATTTGGGCGTGTGTTCATGTGGACATGGTTCCATCACGTGAGTCATATGTATTGAGCATTCTTACTTTGACTTTCGTTCATAAATTTGGATGTGATGGTCATTAGACTCTGAATCTCACTTTGACATCCTCTTCTAAATAGGAGGGTGTGTTCATATGGGCGTGTATGTTCACATAAACTAACATGACCACAAAATCTGCCCAAACATAAGTAGAGACTTGTAAACACAGTCTAGTAAGACAGATGTACTGACTAACATTGTATCACTTGTGATCATCAGCTAATTGTATTAATTATATTTTAATCAAACTAATGTTTAACACGTTCCAAAGACAAATTGTATATGTTACCAGCATTTAGGTCTATTTTCACATAATTCCAAAGCTGAGAAAGAGTTAAATCCATTTGTTGTTTAATTTATATGATCTAACAATGGATCAGTGTGTAAAAGAATAGTTAATTAAAGGTCATGATTAAGTAACATCAAGTATAATTCATAAATGCCCTGCTGGTTACATCACTGGGACTAGGCATGGATAATGCTACTATGAGAATATCTATGGGTCTCCATCTGGGACTACCTTTATGTCAAAGCCATAACTGCCAACACTGTGGGGCAGAGGTGTCTCAGTTTGCCACGCATGGCTTAAGCTGCAGAAAGAGTGCAGGACCCCATCACCGCCATTCAGTTGTGAACGATCATACACAGAGCTTTGGTTTCAGCACATGTTCCATCACGTTTGGAGCCTTCAGGTCTGTATCGTTCAGATGGGAAGCAACCTGATGGTATTTCAATTGTCCCTTGGAAGTGTGGGCAACTTCTGGTGTGGGATGCAACGTGTCCAGATACTTTTGCACCTTCTTACTCCACAATTGCTGCACAGCAAGTTGGAGCAGTTGCTCAACAGGCAGAAGATAGGAAGATGCAGAAGTATAAACACCTTGACTCATGCTAAGTTTCACTCACTCCAGTGGCAATAGAGACAAGTGGAGTTTTTGGACCAAAGTCAACAGAGTTCCTGAAAGAGTTGGGGCATCGTTTGAGGCAGGTGTCTGGAGAAGCCAACTCCTTTGCATACCTCACTCAGAGACTCTCAGTTGCTGTCCAATGTGGCAATGCAGCTTCTGTGTTGGGAACAATTAAGATGGACATGAAGAGGAAGCGTTTTTAGTATACAAATTGCTGTATTGTATGAGTGAGTGAGTGAGTGCGTTACGATAAGTATATGGTTTTTGTATATAACAATAATAATATTAATAATAATAATGCACAGGCGCTGCTGGCTCACGCTGCAGGGGCTCGTTGAATATTGTGTATTTATATAATAATAATAATATTATTATTATTATGTTTTGATTACATTATGACGCTGATGTTCGCCGCCACTTTTCTGACTGTGTGGCAATTGATGCCTCAGACTCGGTGTGGCAGCAAGCCCAACTGAGCCTTAGCCGGGGCGACCTAGGACTCCGCAAATTGGCATTACACTGTTCGGCTGCCTTCCTGGCCTCCGTTAACAAGGCAGGATGCACAACCCCACCTGACGAGTTCACTGCACACACTGTCGCCATTTTCAACAGCTTGGTCCCCCCTGCATACTCCATCTCAATGGAATCTTTGCAGACTTCAACCGTTCGTCAAAGAGACCTCCGCCAGGATTGAAGACCACCAATTTGACCAGCTGTTCCTCGCTGCTACCCCTGCCAACCGTGCTCGCCTGCTCTCGGTCGCATCCTGCCACGCTTCATCCTGGTTGTCAGGTCATCCCAGCTAGGGGCCTCAACTTGCACATGGACCCAGCCGAGTTCCAGGTGGCCCTCAAATGGTGGCTGGGCGTCGACACGTCACCACACCTTCGGTGCCCTCATTGCACTGAGCAGGGGTGGCGGAAGCAATTCAGCATTGGTCCGGCTTGGGCGTGGCCATAAAATTTTTCTATATCGATAGCTGCCATACTTCGTAGTGTAATATTGTGCAATTATGACGCATAAAACAAAGTTACAAATTTACATTAAGAAAACACAATTAAAATTTACCGAAAACATGCATGTTGCCTCCTTCCAGTTTGTAAATCCGTCAGTAATGAACGATGATTCCCTTTTAGAGCTGCTCAAAAACTTGCCTTCATTGTCAGCTTGCATACAAACGTGGCAAAATGCTGCGTCTCGATCGATGTTGTAGTGTAACGATGGAAACTGCTGACACCAGTTTGCTCTAAAAGCCCTCTTCGATCCGAACATGCGCTTGGGTAAGATCAATGTAACTGGCGGGTGGAACTTCTCGGGAATGCCCTTGCTAGCCATTTGTTAATCTCACGCACGTGTAGAAAGTATTAAAGTTATTAATGTGAGATAAATACAGCGAGCGACCCTTATGTGGTTATACATTGTACATAAACAGCAACCTCCTTAGGATTTAAGAAACTAATATACATATTTTTAAGCTCAGTATTAAGATTGGTCCGGCCAAAGCCGGACCTGCCCCCCCCGGTTGCGCCACCCCTGGTTAGACCCTCTTGGTCACCATGCCTTAACGTGCCGGGGAGGCGGGGACGCTGTCCTGTGCCACAACAGCCTGCGTGATGTCGTTGCCCAATTCTGCCACAGGGCTCGCCTGGGTGGTCAACTCGAGGTGGGAGGAGGGACTGAGGCTGATGGTTCCCAAAGCCGGCCAGCCAACTACCTGGTGTCCAATTGGTCCACAGCAAACCAGCTGCTTTCGATATCACAGTGACCTCTCCGCTTACCCTATTTCTTTGCCCGAAACGAAGGTCACTGGGCTCGGATGACCGAGATGCGCAAACACATCTCCAACGACCCCAAGTGCAGGGCCTTGGGGTGGGGTTGCATTCCATTGGCTGTCGAGACCTATGGGTGCTGGGGATGAGACCTATGGGTGCTGGGGATGAGACCTATGGGTGCTGGGGATGAGACCTATGGGTGCTGGGGATGAGACCTATGGGTGCTGGGGATGAGACCTATGGGTGCTGGGGATGAGACCTATGGGTGCTGGGGATGAGACCTATGGGTGCTGGGGATGAGACCTATGGGTGCTGGGGATGAGACCTATGGGTGCTGGGGATGAGACCTATGGGTGCTGGGGATGAGACCTATGGGTGCTGGGGATGAGACCTATGGGTGCTGGGGAACAGAAGCCAGGGACTCCTTCTCTCGTCTAGCAGCTCGGCTGGCCTTACAGCTACATTGTAGCAAGTCCAAAGCCTTGGTCAGCATTTACCAACGACTCAACCTCACTTTGGTTCGCTGCGCAGCCAGGGCCTTACTTTCACGTGTCAGCACCCAGACCCCAGAGGGTTAAAAACTTTAGTTTAGGACTCCCTCGTTATTTCATTTTGTTTATGTTATTGCTACGGTTTAATCATATGTATTGTTTTGTTCATTTATAAGTTTTAATAATAATAAAGTTCCTAGGTGTTTAGTCTAATGTTATGTAATAACTAATATTGCTGCTGTGTTTTCCGTGTATGCTTGTAATATCAATGTTTTTTGTAAAATTTTATTAACAAAATAATGACATGCAAATGGTTAATTGATTAGGGGCAAATTATTAACTAAGGCTATTGAGAAGGATTAGGCCAGGCTAGTTCAATTATAAAATTTCTGCTCAGTGGTTTATTCTGTTCGTGATATCACGTAACAATGATCATTTATAACAATATCACCGGAACCACATGTGCATTGCATAAATATTTTTTTGCATAATTCAAAGTTACAGAACAGTGTTACAGGAGTGTAAAAATGTGTGCACCATAAATGGAGTATATATATGGGTGTGAAGTTACAAGCTATAAAAGGACGCAATGCATTTTCTCGCCTATTTTCATAATCATGCACTATAAACAAATTCTTCTATACAATATTAATTAATTGTATACAGAATATTTCAGAGCAAATAAATCATCAAGTGCTCTCTTCTTAACTACTATTTGCTCGGCTATGATTGTTGTCCATAATAAATATTAAGTTCAATCATACAACCTTTTATGAATTAATATGAAAGGTATAATATGATGGTCCTAGGACTACAAACGGTCTAGATCTAGGACCCGTGCCTGAAGAACATTGTATTATTGGAACTCAATTTAGAACATAAGCTGCGCGCGATGTAATAAGTGGTACACGAGACAGGTCACCTCCAGCTGCAAGCAAAGCGTACATAGTACATGACGACAGTACCGGCATTTATTACGAGTGGCTCTTACCTGTACCTTACTGATTAAATGAACGCATTGGGACGGGGGTGTCGGCATGCCCCGAGCTCGAGGTCACCGCGAATACCACCCAGGACAATTAATAAATTCCCCTGGATATCAAAGCTAACTATCATTGATTAATAATGTGTCATCCATCCCCTGTACGGTCATTAAATGGAATCAGAGATAATATATTATCTCTGATGGAATAACTAGTCCTATAGTCTGGTGACCAGATGACTGGCATTCAGCAGACAGTCTGGCCAAGTACATATATCTGACCGGTTTGTTTATGTTGATATGAAATTCATTATGCTATGATAATAGACCACAGCATTCACGTGCCCTATAACGACGGCGCAATCATTATAGGGCACGTGAATAGCTGTGGTCGATTATAATGAATTCATAGCATAATGAATTTCATATCAACATAAACAATCGACATAAACAACCAGAACTACTTGGCAGACTGACGGCTGAATGCCAGTCATCTGGTCCCCAGACTAACCTAGTCCATCATCCGAACGCCCTTCGCCAAAAGCCTTGTCAATGTGTGGGTGCGTGTGTGCGTGTATGTGCGTGTGCCATGTAAGTGTACGGAGTATGTGTGTGTATGTGCATGTCACAATGGGCGAATTGAAAGCTTGCGTTTGTGTACATGTGTGAGTGTATATGCGTGTGTAAATGTATGCGTGTATATTTGTGTGTCACACGCACGCACATATACAATAATGGTGGATTGAAACTTGGATAGTATGCCTTCTTCAAGGGCGTAGACAGGGGGGGGGGGGGGGGGGGGGGGGGGGGGGCAAGGGGGGCAATAGCCCCCCCAGTTTGATCCTATTGGTATGAATACAATTGTATGAATATAATTACAATCGTTGAATGCTTCAATTTCTCCAGTGCCTTTTTCCAATGTGAATATCCACTTTTTGCAAAAGCATAATCTTTGTTTCCATGCAATACCAGACCTCGCTTGTCTGCCATCTTACAATAGTAACACAGTACTGTGTCACTTCCTTCTTGATAATGCAACCATTGGTACTTTCTGTACCAAGATGAACAAAAAGAACGTGTTTGCTTGCCGTAAGTGCGAGGGGCCAGAATCGGTTGGTGAGCACTTTGCGGAAGTAATGATTGTGCAGACTCCAAAGGTGTGATTGAAGATTGCAAGGGCGTTGACAAATCTATCAATGAAGTTGTACTAGTACCTGAGTTAGCGGCACTACTGCAATCGTTTGCCTTCCTAGTTGCATCCTCGGGTTCAACTGATTGCAGAACACTACATGTATCAGTTGGCGGCCGCTTGCTAGTGCTGGGCAGCATCGCAACCTACAGACAATGAACTCTCACTCTCGGCCTCGAGCGGTGTTTTCTTGAACTTGGAAAGCCATGATAGCAGCGACATTTTTTTACCTGCGTACACGTGACATAACCATTAAAACTAATTTGTGTGTTTAGCCCCCCCACTCATAAATTAGCTGTCTACGCCCTTTCTTATAGGCATACGTGCATAAACGCAAGCGTACTATAGTAACTGACCTTGTATAAAAACCTAGAGACTCCAGAGCCGACCAATAGAAATGAGGTACTAGCTCACTCTTCTGGAACACGCTGAACCAGATGAACTCCAATCAAAGCCCACCCGTACGAACACACCGTGATACACCCTCATGCTGCCGTCTATATGTCGTGATCACGACATATAGAAGGCAGCGAGTCGACATTTTGAATTCCTCGTATCAACTATCCATCCAGATATCTAGATAGTATCGGTGCAAATTTTGGCTGTGTTAATTGGGGGTGTGTCGCGCCTAAAACGGATATAATATGGCCTATTTATGTCGTCGAAATTTCAAGTCTTGGAAGGCTTGCTTGATTCTGGTGTGTAACGTGGTTCTAGGTGGAGCCAGCCGTCTTACAGCAGCGGCCCTTCTGTCAAAACTTACCAGCGACAGTTCGGGTAACAATGGTCTGGTGCACGTGCTCGCAAGCAACACGAATATTCTACTGTACAGCCCAGCAGTTCTGTACATCATAGTGGGAATTCTTGCTGACATACGGTTTGGTCGATACAAGGTGGTCGCTTACAGCATCTTCATCAGCTTCGCGCTACTGCTGGCATCTTCGGCAGCCAGTCTGATTTCTAATTTGAGCGAAGCAGGAATAGTACAAGATTGGCTGCCGTGGATAGCAATAGGTGCATACATCGCACATTTATTGCTTTGATGTCTTTCGAAGGAACCATCCTGCATTTTGGATTAGATCAACTTTCAGAGGCATCGTCCGACGAATTGAGCTCTTTTATACACTGGTATGTATGGACCATAGCAATAGTAGCATTGCCCTTAAACTACATTCCGACAAATACGGAAACGTGTATTGTGTTATTGACCATTTCCATGGTGATCAGTGCTGGGATGCTCATACTATGCCTGGCACTGTGCAGAGGCGCACGTGGCTGTAATATCCAGTTCATACGTGAGCCCCCAAGCCGCAGTCCTTACATTAGTGTCTTCAAGGTACTGCAGTTTGCAAAGAACCACAAGACTCCATTACATAGAAGTGCCCTCACTTACTGGGAAGATGGTCCCCCATCCAGACTGGATATGGGCAAGGACAAATATGGAGGACCATTCACCAATGAACAAGTGGAGGATGTGAAAACCTTCTTCAGACTACTCTATTCTCTGGCATGTATACTGTTTATGTACTTTGTACTGTTCATATCCTTCAGCCGAGCATTTGTGCTTCATTTTGGGAGGGAACAGCAAAGCAGCTACTCTCTACAACCCAAAGACCCCATCTATCTGATCACAGCAGACATCTTTTACAGTCCGATATTTGCCACAGCACTCCTCATCCCCCTTCACGAGCTTGTTCTTCATCCACTTCTTGGAAATCGATATCTTCCTAACATGATGACCAAAATGAAGATAGCTGGAATCTTGTTTTCAGCAAGCCTAGCAATCAACCTTATCATTGATGGTGTGGGTCACTACAGACAAAATGTGCAATGTATGTTTGCAGCTTACGCCAGTGCCACACCCCTCCCTGGCCAGTTACAAGCCATAGATATTTCACCTTTCATCCTTCTTGTGCCTGGCCTCATGGTGGATCTAGCTGTCCCTCTGCTGTTTATATCAATTTTGGAGTTTACAGTTGCACAAGCACCATACCCGATGAGGGGAATGATGATTGGATTTGCCTATTTTTTTGTTGGACTGTACGCATTATTAGGAGTTGGCTATGAACAGATATTCATGTTCCAGGCCTCATCGTCATCGTGGCCAGGCCGCTACAGCTGCTGCTCTGTGTACTACACCATTGGAGCCACCGTTTCCCTCCTCGTTACTGTACTCACATTCTGGACAACTCACAAATACAAGTATCGGGAAAGGAGTGAAGTTATTGATGAATATCAGTTTATTGAGAAGTATTACAGCGCCCCTACCAACTGAATTATACAAAGCCCTCGGTTTCTCTGTACACACCTTCTGATTGTCTTGATGTTGCACTGTTTGACCTACAAACTTATAGCTGTGCTAGACAATGTACATGTGACTTGAACGATCACTCACTGAGTGCACTAACTTCATAATGCTTAATTGCATATAATAATGATTCTAGGGAACAAAACAATTGCAACCGAGTAAAAGGAAGCTTGTAGCATTGAGCAAATTTAGATTGATTTGGGCCATGAGATTCAAGTCTTGCATGTATCTTGTCTCTAGGGAGCACCCCACACACTTGCAAGTGTCGAGTGCCCTCCATTGAGTTTCTGTCATATTGGTTGGTGTGTCTATTATTGACTGGTGATATATGCATATCAGGTATACATTGTTGGTGTTATGAAATACATTTCTAAGGCCATTAGTGAAGACATTGCTCTGAGTCAGAGGTGTTAGCCTGCATGCGCTTGCTCATACAAAACTGACCCGGGTATTATCCAAACACATGAACCTCTTCATTTCCACACACACATTAAATTCATAACTAAGCAAATTGATGTCAGTTCAGCAAGTATCTCCACCATAGCATGCCATGTGTTCAGTTTGCATGTTTACCATCCACGGCCAGAGGTGCAATAAATAACTCTGTTTCTATCAGCTCCAAGGGCATATGCCCCACCTTATAAGCTATGTCCAAACAGCTCTTGACTGCACTTGTTCAACAGCAAGGTAACAACTTTGAGGACATCATGCCTAGATGCTTCATCCAACAAAGCAAGACACTTTCTTTTACTGTGCAAGATACAAATGGGAAGTATTGGATTTGCATAAAAGTATGAGTATGTGATTTCTGTTTTAATAACAGAAGTGTTAATTGTATGTCAGTTTTTATATAAATTGCTTGCCATTTTGCATGCTGAAATTGATTATTATTGTTAAATATGTTAACTGGTGTCCAGGAGGGGTTATGCATGATACTTGACTTAAAGTTAGATATGTCGCCTACACTTAACTACTCTGCATGTGGTCACACTTCTCTGCAGTGGTGGCCTAGTGCGCATCGTTCCACATACCCCTAGTGTCCGTTCTTATGTGCCCCCCGTGCCCTAGTGCCCATCCCAGTCTTTCATTGTACAGACGTCTGTGGATGTGGGTACTGGCTACAAAAATGGAGCAGTATGTCCAGTTTTACCAAAATAAAGAGTTCAGGTACTGTATCTGTAATTATTTTTTTAAGTTGAACTAGCAGAGAAATATTCCATGTGCTACAGTGGAGAAATGACGTAAGGTTTCATACACCAATGGCAACTTCCCCTGTTGGAAGTGTTTTTTTAAAAGACGTTGTGCAGTCATCAATTGCTGGTGCCATATGCACAAATTGCAAATGTTGATTTTTTTTGCCTTACCTCTCTGAGGCTGAGATGAAGTCTGGCATACCTTGTCAATTGTACGTAATCTTGGAAATGTGATTGTGTGCGCTTTCATTTTATAATTTTGTCATGCAAAATAGTTTCTCAAAAAGGTGTATTACGATGTGTTTGAACCTCAGAAGATTGAAATTGTACAGAGATGTGTGTCACCGATTTGCAAGGGCTACAGCGTGATGTGGAGAGAAAAAAACCCCAAAAATTCACCTGATACTGCACCTTCCTGAGAGCATGTTGAGGTTTGGGCCTGCATCTTCATTCAACACAGAAAGGTAAGTTCCACAATGTGCATGAGGCAACAATATTGTATGGAACATATTGTGTTTCAGGTGTGAGAGCTACAATTCTGTAATACGGTCACGCAATGTATGTAGCAATCACTGCGCCACAGCATTTAGTATGCAGAGCTGTGCAGAGTCTGCATATCAACCATATGCAGACGGGTATCGTTGAAGTGTTCATATGCAGACGTATATGAACACTTCAATGATACCCGTCTGCATATGGTTGATATGCAGACTCTGCACAGCTCTGCATACTAAATGCTGCGGCGCAGTGAATTGACAGGCCCCTAGCAAGGATATTGCAGAAAAGTGATGTTGTGAAGTGGTGCTCTAACTGTATTGCTTGTAACTCCAGAAAGTCTCCTCCAAGAAATAAAGCACCTCTTGAAGTCAGCCATGCAAGTCGACCTTTGGAGAGGATAGCGATGGATATAATGGGTCCCCTACCTGAAACACCTCGAGGTAATCGCTATATACTTGTGGTTGGTGACTATTTCACAAAATGGAAAGAGGCATATCCATTAACAGATATAGAGGCATTGTCTATAGCTAAGGTGTTGGTTAATGAATTTATCTGCCGGTTGGTGTGCCTGATTCAATTCATACAGATCAAGGAAAGAATTTTGAAGCAAAAGTGATACAAGACTTCTTGGAGTCACAAAGACAAGAACAACACCCTATCATCCGCAGTCCGATGGACTTGTGGAGAGATTTAATAGGACCCTACTGGAGATGCTCAGCACTACAGTGGCTGATGAACATGACTGGGACCTTTCTCTCCCAACATTACTTCTGGCATATAGAACAAGTGTCCAGGAAACTACTGGAACCACACCATTCCAGCTCATGTTTGGGCGCAACCCCCGCCTCCCTGAGGACGTTCTTTATTCATTACCCGTGGCATCACATGATTCAGTTACTCAGTATACCAAGGTTTTCAAGGGCCATCTTGAAAGATCTTACCAGGCTGTGATTAAGCACGTTCAGCAAAAACAGACCCATCAAAAAGACTTGTATGATCGTGGTGTGAGAGGTAGTCCCTATGGTTTTGGTGATCTTGTTCTTCTTCACTCCCCTGCAGTACCAAGAGGCAAGTCGAGAAAATTGCACAAACCATGGCAGGGGCCTTATAGGGCGGTGAAGGCTATTTCACCAAGTGTGTATCGTATTGTGGATTGTGCTCGACCACGATGTAAATGTGTTGTTCATTTTAATCGTCTCAAGCCAGCACCTCTAGGCAATGTACCACCTGCTGAGAGGGTGGTGAATGAGGAAGAGCATATGGAGCACAGTGGGGACACTGCAGAGGAAAAGGAAGAGGAAGAACTTGAATTCACTGAGATGGACCAACCTGTCATCACCCCGCAAGATGCAGTAGAGATCAACCACCTACCAATTGCAGTTCTTCCTACACCACCTGTGATTGATGCTCCCCACCAACATGCCGTACCACCAAATGCAGCCCTTCCGATACCACCTGAGGCTAATAACCACAGAGATGCAGTGCCAGCCGGACTTCGATGATCTTCAAGGAGAACAAAACCACCTGTACGTTATGGGGACCCAATTACTCTTCCAGATGTGTGGACACATCTAATTGAAGAGGATGCAATGTAGCGTCCCAGGCTGGCGCCTGAAAACATGTGACTGTCTGATGATGGACTCTGACCTATATGTTGTGCGCATGTGCATATATGTGTATAAATGCTGTACCTTTTGTACTACCATTGTATTTCTTACCTGTCACTACTTGCTGAGTCAGGGGGTCACTACATTATGTATTTAGTATTCTCGTGTGTATGACTCGTATGTCTTATTGTTTTGCAGGTGGCATTGGAGACTGGATTGTTTATTGGCAGCTTTCACACACATTTTCTTTGATTCATTATTTGGAGCTTGTGCTGAGTGTTACTGAGCCCGTCCTCAATGAGTGGAGTTGTCCTCTGCTAACACTGATGAACGTGATGAAGTTATCTGGAAAAAAAAGCATAATGTGTTGGATAAATTTTATTGATTTGCATACAGAACAAATGTTTCTTTTTTGTAGGGATGTGGGAAAGTCTTACAGAGCAGCATCGCAAAAGGAGCCATAAATCTAATGTAATAACGGATGTTTGTGATGCTGATATCATGCAACAGGATTCATTCTTTGATTGTCCGGAACATGCCGGTGTTATCCTGTGTACCGATGGTGTACCAGTTTTTAAATCTTCTGGTATGTTGTACTATTGTAATTCTTACACTAAATGATGCAATGTTTTTATTCTTTAGGTTATGGTTTCTGGCCAGTTCAGCTTGTGCTAATCAATTTGCCTCCTAACATTAGGTTTAATAGAAAATACATTATTTTAACCAGTTTGTGGTATGGACCAACAAAACCAAACATGGAAGTACTACTTAAGCCTACATTAAGTAAACTAACTGAACTTTATGAAAAAGGAATAATAATTAAAACTACTGATGGTAGTAAAATTATGAAATGCAAATTATTAATTGGTGTATTTGATCTACCAGCCAGAGCAATGGCTACAAACATGGTGCAATTTAATAGTTATTACGGGTGTTTGTTCTGTTTAGACCAAGGCATACACAAGTATAATAGACATTTATACTTGCCTACAGAGTTACACACTGAACGAACTATGTCAATAATGCAAAAATTAGCACAAGAAGCAGTGACAAAAGGAATTGTTGTAAAAGAAGTGAAAGGAGAGTCGGTTTTGAGTGCATACATAGATATTGTTGTACGCATTTTAATAGATTACATGCATTGTGTACTTTTAGGTGTAGTGAAGCAGCTTTTAGAAATGTGGTTGGACTCAGCTAATCATTCTAAAAATTACTATATTGCTCCTTCACAAGCTAATGCAATTAATCAGTTCTTGAGTAACATAAAGCCTCCCGATAATTTTAGAATTAAACCTCGCTCACTTAATGACAGAGCACATTGGAAAGCGTCAGAATATCGTGCTTGGCTTTTGTACTATTCTTTACCTTTATTGATTAAAACATTACCAGGTAACTATGTGCATCATTATGCTTTGTTAGTATGCTCAATGCATGTGCTATTAAATGATGTTATAACTGTTGAGGGTCTGAGATTTAGCCAGAGAGCCCTTAATGCATTTTATAAATTACTACCCACTCTTTATGGTGAAATATCTTGTTCAGCAAACATGCATGCATTGATTCATTTACCTAAATGTGTTGCTAGATTTGGACCTCTCTGGGCTTTCTCAATGTTTGGGCAAGAGAGTTTTCATAGTGAACTTAAGCGTAGAATTCATGGAACCCGTAATGTTTTGCCACAGATTACTAAATTTATGAAGTTAGAATACTTGCATGACTACTTTACTCCCTTACCAAAATTAGAACCCATTGTGGGTAAGATACGAAAGACAGTTCTACTACCTAAGGAGATTCAAGCATTTAGTAATGTAGGAATTCAGATAACTGAACCTATTGTAACATTTCGAGTATTTCAAAGAATACATGACCAATTGCATGCTTTTAACCCTGAATCTGTTAAGAATGGTCTATATGTGAAATTGAGCCTGGGAAGCAATTCATTTCAATAAAGTGTTTTTGTCAAACTTCAAATGATCTGTATGCTATAGGTTATTTCTTTACAAACATAGATGATGTTTTCTATGACACCTCAACAACTGATGATGGTCTTACTGATCTGCATCTAGCAGATAGCATTACTCATAGATTTTTTTACTTAGTAGATAAGCTACAGCAAAAAAACAATGTTATTGTTGTCAATACCAAGTCTCTTTTAAAGAAATGCATACATGTACCAACGAGCAATGCAAATTTTGATGTAGTAATTCCTTTGGCAAATGTGTTGGAACACCACTAATATTCCTCCACTCATCTTATCAAGCCTGAGAGTTTTGATTTTCTCCCCTGTATGTCATGGAATTTGTTAATCCGAGTCTGAACACATTTGTTTTCTTCTCAAATTCTTTATTATTATGTGTTTATGATCTGAATATAACTTGAGCACAGTTTATTGCTTTATCAGTTTTCAAGTTTCTTCCTATATGATTTGTAAAATCCATGTCTGAACAAACTATTATTTCTTATTGAATTATTTCTTATTGTAATGTGAATATAACTTGAGCACAGTTCATTGTTTTGTCAGTTTTCATTTCCTCCAGTTGCTTCCCATATGTCATGATATTTGTAAAATCTATGTCTGAACAAATATTCTCGCAATTTTCATTATTATTTTGAATATAACCTGAACACATGCTGTTTATAGTTTTATCAGTTTCATTTTTGCCAAGTCTTGTTCCATATGTCATTGTTTTTGTAAAATCCATGTTTAAACAAATTTTGATTTTTTTTTTCATCATTATTGTTACTTTTATAATCTGTGAACACAGTTTATTGTTTAATCTCAAAATCATCAAGTCTACATTGGTACTGAGATGTTTACCTCTTCAGATCGTGGAATTCTTCCCTTTCATGGTATGTCATAAACATGTGCATTTAAACATATGATATACCTTACATGTATAAGTGTATTGCATTTGGATGATACCCATCCCTCTACCTTCTTTCCATCCCTACTCCCTACCTACATGTATTCTCACCCCTCAACCTATCTATATTTAAATGTAGTATATTTACACATGATTGCAACATAAGAAACTTCAATATGCCATAATGCCAAAATACATACGCATGTGCCTGTACTTGCTCACACCATTATTTACACACCTCCAGCTGATTGAAAATATGACGTAGTAGTGAAGCTGCAGACTAACTATGAGGTAGGGTTTGGGGCTGAATGTATCCATGTGCAAGGTTATGGGCTGTCAACCTGTACGATGTCACATGTACACCTATATGATGTCACATGACACCTATATGATGTCACATGTGTACATGTGTATGTGTACATGTTGCAAAAGTGGTGGCAGGGGGAGAACATAGAAATTGCAGTAGTGGCATTGAGCACTAAATATCTCATCTTATCTTGTTCCACAGCTGATGTGTGATGAAGTCGAGCAAAAGAGCCAAAGGCTAAAGCAGTTTGAGCAGAAACTCGAGGAGACAAGGAAGTAGCATGGAGAGAGGCTATCAGGTTGTTTAGTTTGTCTGCCATATTGCCTCCTGTGTATCCCTGAATAAGATGGCTTTGAACCTTTCTATCTGTGTTTGGGATGTGTCATACCCTGGTGTCTGGCAGTACCCTGGGGTGATGTCCCTGTCATTCTTGAGAAGTACATGTGTGACTATTTGATATGCAAGGGAGAGGGTCAATCTCTTTTTGCTGTTCTGTATGTGTAGGCTCATTCCATTCTACTTGTTTGAACATGCTCCCTCCCTCCCTCCCTCCCTCCCTCCCTCCCTCCCTCCCCTCCCTCCCTCCCCTCCCTTCCTCACTCCCCCTCCATCCCTTCTCAGCTAATAACGTGCAGGGTCTCTATGAGTTCTTAGAGAAGAGGGATGCAGAGATATTTGTCACTCGTGCTCTGAAGATCTATAAGACAGAACAGCATACTGAACTGTTCCTTTTCACAGTGAAGAGGACCAGTCTTCTTCTCATGTCTGATCCCTCCATGCATATGCTCTCTGTGGAAGATCTCACCACCCACATGAAGTCAATGGACCCTCTGAGGTTGGTGTGCATGTATGTGTGTGTGTGTGCATATGTGTATGTGTGCATATGTGTATGTGTGCATATGTGTATGTGTGCATATGTGTATATGTGTGTGGCCACATGTGTAATTTATGTGTGTGTTGTGCAATGCCATCTATGATGCATTGAGACTCAAGTCATGATGGATTTGCACATGCATACATACATACATACATACATACATACATACATACATACATACATACATACATGCACACATGCACACATACATACATACATACATACATACATACATACATACATACATACATACATACATACATACATACATACATACATACATACATACATACATACATACATACATACATACATACATACATACATACATACATACATACATACATACATACATACATACATACATACATAATAATAATAATATTCCATCGCAACTGTACGCATACATGTCATACACGCATACAATACAGTCACGTTTGGGGAGAAGAAACAGTGGGGGACACAGAAATAGTTGTAACGTCCACGCAAGGCACCAACACAACACCATATACTACGCCGTTCGAAACTTGGGCTTTATTTGCTCAGTGGAGCCACGTGAGCGCGTCCGTTCATATTTTCAAACCAACAATCGTTCAATCTTCTATTTCAACTCCAAACAGCCTTCACACACACTAGGACACAAACTTTCTCGTTTTATGAGACGTAGCAATGTTGCCGGTCAGTGGTTTGGTAGACGAGATGGAAAAAAAAAACGTGTAGCTCCAGATAGAGCGCACCACTCAGGAACTGTCTTCTCGAGAAGAGCCGAATAGATCTCAGATGGTAGCGGCATGACGGGGCCAGCGAACAAACCACTTTACACGTGGCAGCGTAGTAAAAGGAACGGGGGCAAGGGAGAAAATCCAATGCCATGAGCCGACCATCTACGCGCCACGCGGATGTACATACATACAATACATACATACAATACATACATACATACATACATACATACATACATACATACATACATACATACATACATACATACATACATACATACATACATACATACATACATACATACATACATACATACATACATACATACATACATACATACATACATACATACATACATACATACATACATACATACATACATACATACATACATACATACATACATACACGCACGCACGCACATACATACATACATGTGCAGACACACATGCATGTACACACATACACTGTACACACACACATGCACACACAATCACAGACACACACATACACACATTCACACGCATACACACATTTGTGCACATTGCTGTGATATGTATCTCTGTTTCTAATAGACTGTGCTGAAAACTGTGATCTCATATGGACCATGTCTGGACCCCATTCTGTTGATCCAAGTCCTTGACTACCATTTTGGGACAAGCTGCGGCTTCTGTATCATGGGTCACTCCATCTCTTGTCAAGGAGACTCACCTGGCCACACCCAATCCATACAACTTTGTTGAGCGTATTGAAGTAACTGTGGAAGATTTGTATGCAACACTCTAGTTAAATGATACTGTGTGTGTTTGTGGGTGTGTGTGTGTGTCTGTGTGTATGTGTGTGTGTGTGTGTCTGTATGTGTGCGCGCATGTGCATGTGTGTAAAATTAGCACATCACACATATTACTTTTGCATTCTTCCATTTAAACAGGAATCATAACAGGTCTCAGGAAATAGGATGCAAACATGGGTATAATTCAAGTCTACTTTAGATGTGACGAACTGTCAATTGAAGAACAATACAAAAGTAGAACACAAGTTGATTGCTTCATCTTTTATGTGTGTTTGCTCATGTATGTGTGCATGAGGTCCTGTGTGTGTTGCATTTAATGACATGCACACAAAACACTTTTAATTGTATATATGGTACACACATGTACATGTAGTTTTAAATGTGTCATTGTGTGTCCATCAATGTGTCCCTCAACACACACACACACACTGCCATTGAATGCACACACACATACACCCCTACACTCAGGGAGTTGTCCTTCTCAAGTCAGTCATTTCAAGGTCATGTACTGATTCTCAGTAGCCCTACAGGAAAACCCTCCAGGAGGCATGTTTTAACCTTGCCTATCATCTGAAGTTAGTGCCTTTCATTGATGGCCTTCAAAGGAGAGATAGAGCCAACTGGTCTATACAGAATTGCCATGGCAACATGATAAACTTTACAGCATGCACCCAACCTATTGCATACATGCTTTAGGATTACTGGACTATATGTGAAGACATGAAGCACACATTGTGGCAGCGGCTTAGTGAAAATCATCCTGCTCTGGGTGTATATGTGTGTATTTGTACATGTATGTGTGTAAGTGTATGTATAGCTGACATTGTTCCTGCATCAACATCAACACTCTACATATGGTACAACCAATCCAGTCTTAGAACAGTTTTACTGTCCGCTGCACTGAGGCTCCTATTGTGCCATTATGTTTGATTTTTATGTCATGTAGTGTGAAATCTGATGATATAATCAAGTCAATACACTACAATATGCATGTATTGCAATGCTATGAAATGTAAAACAGTGTAGTTGATAGGGAAGTAAATGCATAGGTATATAATTTTTATGTGTCAGTAATGCACAATTAATGCTTAAGTACCAACAGTCTGAAGTGCATTTACCATGATTAATAATACATAACCTGCGAAAGATAGTTTTCGTACCCATTTTATACGATAATTCTATGGTTCTGAATCATGCTATTCGTGATACTTTTTTCTTTTATACCCAACTACATCCCTCCTTCCTTATTAATTTTTACT
The DNA here is from genome assembly GCA_013339895.1 of Ephydatia muelleri. Classification (NCBI taxonomy): domain Eukaryota; kingdom Metazoa; phylum Porifera; class Demospongiae; order Spongillida; family Spongillidae; genus Ephydatia; species Ephydatia muelleri. The sequence continues at coordinate 17,358,788 of JABACO010000002.1, forward strand.
TGTAGTTTAATTCCACAACTTGTGAATATGGGTCTATTTGTCTCAACAAGGGCACATCTCTCACATGGTGAGGTTGGAGATATACGTTTGGAACTGTGCAAGATGGGAACTGGGGGTGCACTATTATGTCAGGTGGGTAGGGACACCAAAATATGATATGAACCATGAATGTAAACAAGCTACTTGCTATTATGTAACAACAGTGCAAATGATAGTGAAGTAATGATTCACCAGCTATTATATTGGTTAAACGGATATCAATCATCGATCCTTTCCAAGAATTGATTGATACAAATACACAATAGTAACCCAGTTGTATCAACGGTCTGAAGCGCAAGTGAGCGTGACTCAGAATATATCATTTTTCAGCGGTTCGGTACCTGCAAAAGATAGTTTTTGTACCCTATTTATACGATAATTCTATCGTTCTGAATCGTGCTATTTCGTGCTATTTCGTGAAATCTTTAAAAAAAAAAGAATAAAGACTATTTATTCTTGTGTGTGTTTTTTTACCCGACTTGATGCTTCCCTATGTTTAACTTCCAGTTAAAATCCACAACTTGTGAATATGGGTCTATTTGAACAAGGGCACATTTCCCAAATTATGAGGTTGGAGATATACGTTTGGAACTGTGCAAGATGGGAACTGGTGGTGCACTATTATGTCAGGTGGGTAGGGACACCAAAATATGTATTTCAATGATATGAACCATGAATGTAAACAAGCTACTTGCTATTATGTAACAACACTGTAAATGATAGTGAAGTAATGATTCACCAGCTACTATATTGGTTAAACGGGGATTAGTATATCCATCATCGATCTTTCCAAGAATTTGCAAATACATATTAGTATAACCCAGTAGTACCAATGGTCTGAAGTGCAGTTAGCGTGTCTGATATATTATCACTTAGGTTCGAACCTGTGAAATATAGTTTTTATACGATAATGCTATCGATCTTATTCGTGCTATTTCGTGATAGATATTTTAACTTGCTTTTATGTATACAGTAAATCTGTATTCCTGTGTGCTTTTGCCTCCCGATTTGATATTAATTGCTTTGTATGTTTTTTATGATTAAATTTTTTGACCAAACTTAAGTTTTTCTCCCTTCCCGTTCATGAAAATCTTACTTTCTTGTATGATTGTATGATTTTTACGAACGGTGTATTTTCGTACTAAAGGTAACAAAATTACATAAATAACACGGTATCGTAATATTAAATTTATTCGTTCACGACCGTATGTATATGAAAATCTATGAGATGGATCGCTTATATGTATAAACATGATAGCGCGATATCATTAATAGTGCATGTAGCTAGCATATATTATCATTGTGAAGAAGTTTAGTCAAGTTTCATAGCGAGACAAATTTTGAAGAACGTGCACAATCACATACTATCATAAAACGAATAAATCATTGAGTAATCACATTTGCACGATGGAAATTTCATGATACGTTTGCAAACGATCGTGCACGGATTTTTTGCTGGGTACAGCATCTTCATCAGCTTCGCGCTACTGCTGGCATCTTCGGCAGCCAGTCTGATTTCTAATTTGAGCGAAGCAGGACAAGATTGGCTGCCGTGGTTAGCAATAGGTGCATACATCGCACATTTTATTGTTTTGATGTCTTTCCAAGGAACCATCTTGCATTTTGGATTAGACCAACTTTCAGAGGCATCGTCGGACGAATTAAGCTGCTTCATACACTGGTTTGTATGGACCATAGCAATAGCAGGATTACCCTTAATCTACATTCCGACATCAAAGGATGCGTGTATTGTGTTATTGACCATTTCCATGGTGATCAGTGCTGGGATGCTCATACTATGCGTGGCACTGTGCAGAGGCGCACGTGACTGCAATATCCAGTTCATACGTGAGCCCCCAAGCCGCAGCCCTTACACTAGTGTCTTCAAGGTACTGCAGTTTGCAAAGAACCACAAGACTCCATTACATAGAAGTGCCTTCACTTACTGGGAAGATGGTCCCCCATCAAGACTGGATATGGGCAAGGACAAATATGGAGGACCATTCACCAATGAACAAGTGGAGGATGTGAAAACTTTCTTCAGACTACTCTATTCTCTGGCATGTATAATGTTGATGTACTTTGTACTGCTCATATCATTCAGCCAAGCATTTGTGCTTCATTTTGGGAGGGAACAGCAAAACAGCTACTCTCTACAACCCAAAGACCCCATCTATCAGATAGCAGCCTTTTGCAGTCTGACATCTGTCACAGCACTCCTCATCCCCCTTCACGAGCTTGTTCTTCATCCGCTACTTGGAAATCGATATCTTCCTAACATAATGACCAAAATGAAGATAGCTGGAATCTTGATTTCAGCAAGCCTAGCAATCAACCTTATCATTGACGGCGTGGGTCACTACAGGCAAAACGTCCAATGTATGTTTGCAGCTTATGCCAGTGCCACACCCCTCCCTGACCAGTTACAAGCCATAGATATTTCACCTTTCACTCTTATTGTGCCTGGTCTTATGGTGGATCTAGCTGTCCCTCTGCTGTATATATCGATTTTGGAGTTTACAGTTGCACAAGCACCATACCCGATGAGGGGAATGATCATTGGGTTTGCCTATTTTTTTGTTGGACTCTGTGTACTGCTACGAGATTGGCTATGAACAGATATTCATGTTCCTGACTTCATTGTCACCGTGGCCAGGCCGATACAGCTGCTGCTCCTTGTACTACACCATTGGAGCCACCGTTTCCCTCCTCGTTACTGTACTCACATTCTGGACAACTCACAAATACAAGTATCGGGAAAGGAGTGAAGTCATTAATGAATATCAGTTTATTGAAAATTATTACAGCGCCCACTCCAACTGAATTATACAAAGCCCTCGGTTTCTCTGTACACACCTTTTGATTTTCTTGACTGTTTGACCTGGATGCATGAACTCGAAACAGTGGGAAGGCTATAGATGAGCCATCGATGAGACAGAGAAAGAGAAAATTGGAGGCGATAAAAGGACAACACTATGAAGGCATTATCCTTCACGGAATCGTATGGTCTAACTGCCGATACGCTCACAATGCACACTGCGTCCGGTAAGTGTTCGCATTTCTCTTTCTGATTCAGATGCGCAAAGAGAAGAAAGGAGAGAACTAGAAGTTCTGTATTTATTGGACAAGTACGGTGTGAGTGATGCATTTTACCAAGCGCTCTCAATGAAATGCGATAGCCTTCCAAGAGCAAGCAAAGTTAAAGCTGCTAGATGGGAGTTCAACAAAACAGTGGAACAATTTAGTATCCCAACGTTTGATGGGTCTTATAGGCACGTTGAAATGGCAATTCGAGAGGAGATAACTAGACTGGCTAGTGTTTTTACAAATATCGACAGTGTGTCTAGCAAAAAGAAAAGTAATGCTTGCATGGAAATGAATGGGCAACTATAAATTCAGTACCCAATAACTTTATGATGGATAGTCCAACTTTGGATGTGTAAGAATCATGTAATTTGATAGAGGCTTATGAAAAAAAAAAAAAGAAAACTTGAAAAACTACCCAGAAGGGATTTTGCTGGACACTGTCCCATATTGTATATCTTTGCATTCATTTGCAGCTTGGGGAATGTCCAACTTTGTTCCAGCCCTGGTGAGAAGATTCAGTGGTGATGGTGCTAAATTCTCAAGGACGAGCAACATGATGATCTTGTCTTTTTGTATCTTAGTCCCTCAAGTCAGATATTTATCAGGAACTGGTGTGTGTGTGTGTGTGTGTGTGTGTGTGTGTGTGTGTGTGTGTGTGTGTGTGTGTGTGTGTGTGTGTGTGTGTGTGTGTGTGTGTGTGTGTGTGTGTGTGTGTGTGTGTGTGTGTGTGTGTGTGTGTGTGTGTGTGTGTGTGTGTGTGTGTGTGTGTGTGTGTGTGTGTGTGTGTGTGTGCCTTACATGTAGTACCTAGCTACATTACACAATATTGTTTATTTTATGACCACACAATGTGCAAGAAGATGCATGGTCATTGCTAACTGCTGTAAAAACATTAATTACAGAGACAATAGGCAATGAATAATTTGGCTGCCCACAGTCAAGTTCTAACATCACTCACTTATATGGCATGCAGTCAGTACATGCCACATATGCGACCCAAACCAACAGTAACTACACACTTGCCAAGGAGGGATGCATGCGTAGATCTGTGTACAACATTGTAATGCTAAATATCTGCATCCTTTCCCCCTCAAAATAAGTAATTTGTTTCTGAACATGCAGGTAACCACACAAGAGCTGCCGTCAAAGGTTGTGAAGACTATGAGACCATATCAAAGGCATTTGTGATTGGAAGGTAAGCAGAAGGCCTGACTGATCAGTAATGTGGTTCATTAACATGGATGGCAGGACTTTCAAGAGCTTTGCAACACCTTATCTGCTGAAGTGCCAATTCATCCTGACACTATACACCAGAACGTTAAGGTGTAGGTAGTACTGAGAACTGTTACTGATTATATTTTCTATTAGGCAAAGCAATGGATTGATGTCAATACCTGCAGGAGGTTACGAAAAGAGTCATGTTACACCATACATGCACTGTACGGTATAGAGTGCATTAGGCGGTCGAACGTTTTCAGGCCAAGGTTGACGTTGAGTCAGGACGCATGCACATACGATATCCGGCCGTAACAATAACATAGTTAAATAACAGTTCATGTGACCTCTGGAAGGATAAATGGCAGGGGCACGAGTTACAATCTAACGCGTATGACCGACGCGCATGCGTATGGTTAGATCACTAAAATCTTAGTTTGGCAGGATTTATGTAAAAGCAATGACCTCACCTAACTTCCCTACCATACAGACGTACAATTAATTTATTAAAAGGCGAAAACAATATATTTTAAAATTAATTAGCTGTTTTAATAACGTGATAAATCTCTAAAGTGTCTGGTGAGTTTAACGGTGAAATCAGAATTTTTTAATCACAATTCTAAGTCGAGTTATACACTGATGTCCACAATTTCTGGACATGCGACAATGGGAGAGCCAGAATTAAAATACACACTGAGGAAGAAGTCAGTACTGCGAGGAAGCAAGAGTTATCTGCATGTAGATGATGATCCATAGACTGAACTAGATGATGGTCCATATAGACTGAACTAGATGATGGTCCATAGACTGAACTATAGATGATGGTCCACAGACTGAACTATATATGTGCAAGTCTTTCAGGTAATCTGCACCATCTATAGTCGCGCGAAACCTCAAAGAAAGGGCATTGCTGAAAGCTGACTCTTAAAATTAGCTTAAGGCTACACCACATTGGCTTGGGGAATGTAATTACAGGTAAATATGAATGTCATTAGTAGTGCACACTGACAGTTTGCCTAACTCCCAATGAATATTTTTCCGTATAATCGAGCTGATACTAACGAGCGGGCACTGTACTGATACATATACGAATGAAACCACAACTTGTATCGATTATTGATGAAATATACGCTCCGCTTGTTCGTGCATGGTGATGGCAAATGCGCCACCACTTTAGGTTCGTAAATACGTATTGCCACATGCCTCCCGATCACTACCGTAGTATGCTTACCTTCCAATTTTGTTCCTGAAGTTAACGTCGTCTTATTATGTAATGGCCCCTCCAAAATACGAGCCGCGAGACCTTACAGAAACGGCCTGCGCGTATTGTTTATGTGTCATGTAGACTATGCAGGAATGCTAAGATAATAAGTACAGTGCATGAGTTTGATTTCATTTTGCAGTTTCTGGTGAGTCATGGTACGCTTTGAAACATTGGGTAGCTATAATGAGGCGGCACTTCAGAATTGTAGAGTGATACCGTAAATTATCTAATTGTACACCCAGTTTCCAGCTGCATACTGCCAATTTGTGGTTGTGTAAATTAGGGTGTGTCGCGCCATAATAATATGGCCCATATATGTATATGTCGTCGAAATTTCAAGTCTTGGAAGGCTTGCTTGATTCTGGTGTGTAACGTGTTCTAAATGGAGCCAGCTGTCTTACAGGAGCGGCCCTTTTGTCAAAACTTACCAGCGACAGTTCGGGTAACAATGGTAAGGTGCACGTGCTCACAAGCAACACGAATATTCTACTGAACAGCACAGCAGTTCTGTACATCATAGTGGGGATTCTTGCTGACATACGGTTTGGTCGATACAAGGTGGTCGCTTACAGCATCTTCATCAGCTTCGCGCTACTGCTGGCATCTTCGGCAGCCAGTCTGATTTCTACTTTGAGCGAAGCAGGAATAGTACAAGATTGGCTGCTGGGGTTAGCAATAGGTGCATACATTGCACATTTTATTGCTTTGACGTCGTTCCAAGGAACCATCCTGCAAATTGGATTAGACCAACTTTCAGAGGCATCGTCGGACGAATTAAGCTCCTTCATACACTGGTATGTATGGACCATAGTAATAGCACAATCACCCTTAATCTACATCAAGACAAATACGGAAACGTGTATTGTGTTATTGACCATTTCCATGGTGATCAGTGCTGGGATGCTCATACTATGCCTGGCACTGTGCAGAGGCGCACGTGGCTGTAATATCCAGTTCATACGTGAGCCCCCAAGCCGCAGTCCTTACACTAGTGTCTTCAAGGTACTGCAGTTTGCAAAGAACCACAAGACTCCATTGCATAGAAGTGCCCTCATCTACTGGGAAGATGGTCCCCCATCAAGACTGGATATGGGCAAGGACAAATATGGAGGACCATTCACCAATGAACAAGTGGAAGATGTGAAAACTTTCTTCAGACTACTCTATTCTCTGGCATGTATACTGTTTATGTACTTTGTATTGTCCATATCTATTAGCCAAGCATTTGTGCTTCATTTTGGGAGGGAACAGCAAAGCAGCTACACTCTACAACCCAAAGACCTCATCGATCTGATCACAGCTCACATCTTTTACAGTCCGATCTTTGCCACTGCACTCCTCATCCCCTTTCATGAGCTTGTTCTTCATCCACTACTTGGAAATCGATTTCTTCCTAACATGATGACCAAAATGAAGATAGCTGGAATCTTGATTTCAGCAAGCCTAGCAATCAACCTTATCATTGACGGCGTGGGTCACTACAGGCAAAACGTCCAATGTATGTTTGCAGCTTACACCAGTGCCACACCCCTCCCTGGCCAGTTACAAGCCATAGATATTTCACCTTTCATTCTTATTGTGCCTGGTCTTATGGTGGATCTAGCTGTCCCTCTGCTGTATATATCGTTTTTGGAGTTTACAGTTGCACAAGCACCATACCCGATGAGGGGAATGATCATTGGATTTGCCTATTTTTTTGTTGGACTATTTACAATATCAGGAGCTGGCTATCAACGGATATTCATGTCCCTGGCTTCATTGTCATCGTACAGCTGCTGCTCCATGTACTACACCATTGGAGCCACCGTTTCCCTCCTCGTTACTGTACTCACATTCTGGACAACTCACAAATACAAGTATCGAGAAAGGAGTGAAGTTATTGATGAATATCAGTTTATTGAAAATTATTACTGCGCCCGCTCCAACTGAATTTTACAAACCCCTCGGTTTCTCTGTACACACCTTCTGATTTTCTTGATGATACACTGTTTAACCTACAAACACATATTGTAAAGTGATGTTATACCTAAAAACTCGTGCTTGTAAAGTGCTGTGCTAGACAATGTATATGTGACTTGAATGATCACTCACTGAGTGCACTAACTTGATAATGCTTAATTGCATATAATAATGATTCTAGGGAACTAAACAATTGCAACCGAGTAAAAGGAAGCTGGTAGCATTGAGCAAATTTAGATTGATTTGGGCCATGAGATTCAAGTCTTGCATGCATCTTGTCTCTAGGGAGCACCCCAGACACTTGCAAGTGTCGAGTGCCCTCCATTGAGTTTCTGTCATATTGGTTAGTGTGTCTATTATTGGCTGAGTGATATATGCATATCAGGTATACATTGTTGGTGATATGAAATACATTTCTAAGGCCATTAGTGAAGGCATTGAGGCATTGCCCTGAGTTAGAGATGGGTGGAGAAACTTTAGTAGTACTTTGTACTGCTCATAGCACCACACACTTGAAAGTGTCGAGTGCCCTCCATTGAGTTTCTGTCATATTGGTTGGTGTGTTATTGACTGTTATTGACTGGTGATATATGCATATCAGGTATACATTGTTGGTGTTATGAAATACATTTCTAAGGCCATTAGTGAAGGCATTGAGACATTGCCCTGAGTATGAGGTATTAGCCTGCATGCACTTGCTCATACAAAACTGACCCGGGTAATATCCAAACACATGAACGTCTTCAATTCTACACACTCATGCATTAAATTCATAACTAAGCAAATTGATGCCAGTTCAGCAAGTATCTCCACCATAGCATGCCATGTGTTCAGTTTGCATGTTTACCATCCAAATAACTCTGTTTCTATCAGCTCCGAGGGAATACGTCCCACCTTATAAGCTATGTCCAATACAGCCTCTTGACTGCACTTGTTCAACAGCAAGGTAACAGCTTTGAGGACATCATGCCTAGATGCTTCATCCAACAAAGCAAGACACTTTTTCTTTTACTGTGCAAGATACAAATGGGAAGTATTGGATTTGCATAAAAGTATGAGTATGTGATTACTGTTTTAATAACAGAAGTGTTAATTGTATGTCAGTTTTTATATAAATTGCTTGCCATTTTGCATGTTAAAATTGATAATTATTGTTAAATATGTTAACTGGTGTCCAGGAGGGGTTATACATGATACCTGACTTAAAGTTAGATTTGTCGCCTACACTTAGCTACTCTACATGTGGTCACACTTCTCTGCACTGGTGGCCTAGTGCGCATCGTTCCACATACCCCTAGTGTCCATTCGTATGTGCTCCCCCGTCATTCCTATGTGCCCCCCGGGCCCTAGTGCCCATCCAGTCTTTCATTGTACAGACGTCTGTGGATGTGATATGGCTAGAAAAATGGAGCAGTATCCAGTTTTACCAAAATAAAGAGTTCAGGTACTGTATCTGTAATTATTTTTTTAAGTTGAACTAGCAGAGAAATATTCCATGTGTTACAGTGGAGAAATGACACAAGGTTTCATACACCATGGCAACTTCTCCTGTTGGAAGTGTGTTTTTAAAAGACGTTGTGCAGTCATCAATTGCTGGTGCCAAATGCACAAATTACATTGGAAGGGAAAATGATGTCATTAGAAGAAATAGATGCAAATTTCACTGTTCTGTGGCCACAAGACTTTCAGCAATAGTGCAATGGGGTAGAACGACTGTAGGAAAAAATGGACAACTCATTAATGTACAGGGCTACATAAAATCCAATTCTCAAGCTTCCACCTCGGTATGATGTATTTAGTATTCTCGTGTGTATGACTCGCATGTCTTATTGTTTTGCAGGTGGCATTGGAGACTGGATTGTTTATTGGCAGCTTTCACACACATTTTCTTTGATTCATTATTTGGAGCTTGTGCTGAGTGTTACTGAGCCCGTCCTCAATGAGTGGAGTTGTCCTCTGCTAACACTGATGAACGTGATTCGTTGCATAACATCAACACTTGTCGGCGTGCAGTCTCTGTCGTACACCAGTGTGACAGCCAATGTGTCTTGGCAGAACAGGAGACAACATCAAGGATTGAACGAGGACTGGTGACACGTATGACAGTGGCGGATCCAGGATTTGGGAGGGGGGGGGGGGGGGGGGGCACAATGGAAGGTGTGGCTATAGGTTGGGCAGAGTAGTGGGAGGCGCCGCCCCGGGGAGGGTGCGGGAAGGGGGGAAAGCTTTGCAATTTTAGCGTTTCAGCATAACAAATCCTATAGCATTTATAACGATGAGGTTTATATTTAATTGAATGTCCACAACATTAAAAGATACATATATTGTTCTAATCACTATTTTCTGTTGCATCATCCAAGAGGAATGCAAGCTTCATTCGGCGCTGCTGTGTACTTGCAAACACGTCATTATTTCCTTGATAGAAATCCTGATCGACCCGTGTACCACGTGACCTGCGCTGTTAATTGAATTATTCAATCTAAGCCCCCCCCCCCCCCCGTATCCTCGCATTTGCTAACTAAAGGGGGGCCTCTTCTATCCTTGCATTTGTTAACTAAAGGTGGGGGGGGGGGGGGGGGGGGTCTGGATCCGCTACTGGACTATGCAATACGCAAATTATGTTACGCTCCCCCCAAAAATCGGTTACCCATCGCTTGCGTTACGTTCGCAATTTATATATCGGATCCGTGGCCGGGCCGTAACGGAATCCAATTATTGGCCGTACTACAGGCTAGTATTTACGCATGCGCAGTGCATTTCTACTTCGTATATTTCTGGGTACATGTAGGTGGCTGTGTTGCTCGTAAGCAGTTGAAGAGTTAGACCTTGTTACTAATTTTATTTTTCTTGTTTTTCCTCAAGCTTGTCTGTACTTTCTGGGCTGAGCGTTTGTTGAGAGGTCTGAATTCTACGGTAAAGCCGGTTTGGGTGGGGTACATGTCCTTGCTCTACGCATTTATTCGTACATAGGGACTAGATCGTACATGACCGTAAAGCTCTAGTAGGGGCTGGAAATGAAATGATAGTCTGTAATGTGCTCAGATGTAAAGAGGCGGGAAAACTGTTAGGCGTTAGTTTTGGGACTCATATTGGTTATGATGAACTCTTGCATAGGACGACAACTGATTTTGTCCCTTTTATATTTCCTGTTTGGTGACTAGTGGTTCTTCTGCTCAGTCTGAAGGTTGCTGGCTACTCTGTTTCTGCTTGTCTGCTGCGGTTTTGTCTGTATCTCTACTGGCCTCTAAGAGGTTAAAACCATGTAAAATGGACCTGTGATGATGTCTAGAGAGGCTGGGGTATGTCTAGGAGGGGAATGAGACTGATCTATAGTACTAGGCTTGTGTATGGGTGTTCAAATGTGGGTTCGGGGAAGGGGAGAAGGTTGGTTAGGATTTTGTGCTGTCTCTATATGGGATGTGTATCAAATTATCCACTAGCCTCACCTGATCCTCACAGACTACCACCTTTGGTCTTTTTGTATACTTGTAAGCAACTGGCTGCTACCGTTTTACTGATTTACGTCCTTTCTTGGTTCTCATTAAATCTACAAGGTGATTTTTCAAGTTTTTAGTCTCCAGTGTTGCTTACTACGTGGCCGGGTTAAGCATGTCTAATGACCATAGCTGAACTTAATAAGGTCATTCATGCTTAATTGTACCACCTTAATTTCAATTAGAAGTATATCATGAACACACAAAATCTAGAGCCACACACTCCATATACAAACTATGTTTTGATTTATAACTCTATACTACGATTTGTTATTTAAAGGATTTTAGGTGCATATGTTGATTTAATCAAAAAATGGTGAGAGTAAATATTTGTGTCAACTAATTGAAAGTGACTCACTGCATGACTTATACAGCTGCTACACAAGCAAAAGGTTTGTCATAGAAGTGCTACTCATTGAGGTATAATCATTGCTGAATTCTAGTGTCTTCATCATGGACCTTGTAGTTTTTAATTGCGTAATGAGCAGTGCAAACAATTAGGTGTACATAACGTAAATTACTGTATTGGGCTATAAGGTAAATTGTGCTTTAAAAAAATAGTTCATATATCCAACCCATCATAATAGGGCTACCATTCTCTGCACTCGTGGTCACCCTTCTCTGCGCTCATGGTCGCCCTTCTCTGCACTCGTGGTCACCCTTCTCTGTACTCATGGTCACCCTTCTCTGCACTCATGGTCACCCTTCTTTGCACTCATGGTCACCCTTCTCTTGTACTCATGTCACCCTTCTCTGCACTCATGGCCACCCTTCTCTGTGCTCATAGGCTATGCACAGTGTAGACATGTGTAGACTAATGCACATAGTGTAGACATGTGGGAAGCAATAGCATAACAGTGCTATTACTTCCCATCTTATGATGTGTTATTGTTGCTCAGTACGCAACCAAAAATTACAAGGTCCATAATGAAGACAGGCTTAATGGTTTAACCACCAGATATTGAAATGGCGCGTATTGTGTACCAGCTGATAATGTATTGTGACTTAGCAAGTGATAACTTTTGAACGGATCTTCCTTTCAGTGTGCAACTTTATAAAATCGGTCGATCAGTGGTTAGGCTACATGGCAATGCCACCAATGCTGACAGTCCATATGATGACAACAAGGCAGTAGTGATACGTGCATACGATGACAACAAGGCAGTAGTGATACGTCCATACGATGACAACAAGGCAGTAGTGATACGTCCATACGATGACAACAAGGCAGTAGTGATACGTCCATACGATGACAACAAGGCAGTAGTGATACGTCCATACGATGACAACAAGGCAGTAGTGATACGTCCATACGATGACAACAAGGCAGTAGTGATACGTCCATACGATGACAACAAGGCAGTAGTGATACGTCCATACGATGACAACAAGTCAGTAGTGATACGTGCATACGATAACAACAAGGCAGTAGTGATACGTCCACACTATGTATGCGTCAACATGACAATTACACTATACATTTGGTTGGCCCCGAAACCACATTAGTTTGATGTCCAACAATGTTTTGTATCACATATGAACACACCAGTGATGTCAAACATTGCAAACCTGAATAAAAACATAGTGCCCTAAAACAGGGTGGAACATTTGCATTATGTTAGCAGCTTTGTATATAGAAATCATTTGCTTACATTTTAAGATGATTGCTATTTGTTACCCTTAATCTCAGGTGCATCATGGGCAACAATGAAGTATGGCGTAAGATACTAAAAGAACACCTACACAGTCAAAACCTTCCTGCAGTAATGAATTTGAAAGATTATGTTGCTCAGCCACTTCCTTGCCAAATTCCTGTAACACGTGCGCTCTGGGAACAATTGCACATATATGATCATTCTTCCAGTTGTAGCGAACTTATTAGTAGTGTTTTCATCTGCTGTTCTTCTGATGTCCCATCATGTTCTTTCCCTACTGTGTGCATGATAGCATCTGCTCTTAAGCCACCAGTAGCAGGTACAACTGAAGTCTCCTATCACTGTGCATACGATTTGATGTTCAGAGATCCTCTGTTAAACATATGTGAAGGAAGTTTTGATCGGAATGCTAGCAAAGATGCAAGTACATCACAAAAGATCAGACCAGACTTTCTTTTTTATATCAATCAGAAATGTGTGTTTCGTGGGGAAGAAGGATCTCCTTCTGAGAATATTTCTGTACCTTGTAAACAGCTTAAAGACAATTTTTCTGGATATATGGTGAAGTTGATTATCTTCTTGCTTATGCTGCAGTGGGTTTCATAGTGAAATTGGTAGCGCTTGTTAGATCTTCTGAAACAAGTGCGGAAGTGATTACCATAGATAACTATGATCTTAATTATTATCGTTCAAGGCTAGCATTATTTCGTGCTATTCTTAAGCTTTCTGTCCTTCTTCCATTGAATGCAAATAAATGTTCCAGTGAGTCTTCCAATGAGTTTGCGATACTTAAGAGAAATAATGGAATTACGAGCATGATCATGTCTTAAAAAGTTATCCTAGAAATGAGCAAGGTAAGAAACAAATGCAACGTCTTAAATCATTGCTTCGAACAGTGGGTGGTGCTGGTGTTCCGAATGCGATCCAGTTGAAAGATTTATCCGGAAGCCACAGTGTGTCATTGCAGCCTGTTGGAATCTGTGTGACCCCCAGTATGAAAGACAACTGCTCTCTGCCTTAAAGGGCATGTTACTAGCACTTAAGCACCTTCATGCTATGAAAATAATGCATCGGGACGTACGATGGAGCAATGTAATGCATAAAGATAACAAGTGGTTTCTCATAGACTTCGATGATGCCATTGAATATCCTCAACCTTCATCAACGGCAGTGCACCTTGCAGAAGAATCACATGCACCTGAAATGTTCATTTTGAAACCATGCACAACGAAAAAATGGACTTGTGGGGTGTTGGACGTTTGATACATAAAGCATATGCTACTGTCATTTCTAAAGAGCTGGAAGTGATAAGAGACACGCTACTGGATTTGAACCCTGACAATAGACCTTCTGCAGAGCATGTTTTATTACAGATAAATAAGATGACATAATAGGTTTCCAACAGATGTAATAGATAGGTTGTGTGCTTGTTGACAGGTTGATGTATATTTGTGCATTGGAACGTGTTCTTAATCAAGTTCTATAATGTAAAAACAAACTGTGACTGGTCATTCCTATTTTGCATTTTTGTGCATGGGTGGCTAGTTTTAAATTAACGCAGGAATTGCTGGGAATTGGGTCGGTGTTTTTGACCTGCTATGTCGTTTCAAGGATAGTGAACAGACTAACTTCGATAATAATAAACCTAGCTCGTTGAGGTGGTACACATGCAGAAACGGCCTGCGCGTATTGTTTATGTGTCATGTAGACTATGCAGGAATGCTAAGAAATTAAGTACAGTGCATCATTTTGCAGTTTCTGGTGAGTCAATGGTTTGGAACATTGGGTAGCCTATACTGTAATTGAGGCGGCACTTCAGAATTATAGAGTGATACCGTAAATTGTACACCCAGTTTCAGCCGCATACAACCACATACTGCCAATTTGTGGTTGTGCATGTAAATTAGGGTGTGTCGCGCCTAAAACGGATGGCCTATTTATGTCGTCGAAATTTCAAGTCTTGGAAGGCTTGCTTGATTCTGGTGTGTAACGTGGTTCTATATGGAGCCAGCCATCTTACAGCAGCGGCTCTTTTGTCAATAAAACTTACCAGCGACAGTTCGGGTAACAATGATCTGGTGCAAGTGCTCGCAAGCAACACGAATATTCTACTGAACAGCCCAGCAATTCTGTACATCATAGTGGGGATTCTTGCTGACATACGGTTTGGTCGATACAAGGTGGTCGCTTACAGCATCTTCATCAGCTTCGCGCTACTGCTGGCATCTTCGGCAGCCAGTCTGATTTCTAATTTGAGCGAAGCAGGAATAGTACAAGATTGGCTGCTGTGGATAGCAATAGGTGCATACATCGCACATTTCATTGCTTTGATGTCTTTCGAAGGAACCATCCTGCATTTAGGATTAGACCAACTTTCAGAGGCATCGTCCGACGAATTAAGCTCCTTCATACACTGGTATGTATGGACCATGGCAATAGCAGGATTACCCTTAAACTACATTCCGACAAATACGGAAACGTGTATTGTGTTATTGACCATTTCCATGGTGATCAGTGCTGGGATGCTCATAGTATGCCTGGCACTGTGCAGAGGCGCACGTGACTGCAATATCCAGTTCATACGTGAGCCCCCAAGCCGCAGTCCTTACATTAGTGTCTTCAAGGTACTGCAGTTTGCAAAGAACCACAAGACTCCATTACATAGAAGTGCCTTCACTTACTGGGAAGATGGTCCCCCATCCAGACTGGATATGGGCAAGGACAAATATGGAGGACCATTCACCAATGAACAAGTGGAAGATGTGAAAACCTTCTTCAGACTACTCTATTCTCTGGCATGTATACTGTTTATGTACTTTGTATTGTCCATATCTATTAGCCGAGCATTTGTGCTTCATTTTGGGAGGGAACAGCAAAGCAGCTACTCTCTACAACCCAACGACCTCATCGATCTGATCACAGCTCACATCTTTTACAATCCGATCTTTGCCATAGCACTCCTCATCCCCTTTCATGAGCTTGTTCTTCATCCGCTACTTGGAAATCGATATCTTCCTAACATGATGACCAAAATGAAGATAGCTGGAATCTTGATTTCAGCAAACCTAGCAATCAACCTTATCATTGATGGCGTTGGTCACTACAGACAAAACGTCCAATGTATGTTTGCAGCTTACACCAGTGCCACACCCCTCCCTGGCCAGTTACAAGCCATAGATTTTTCACCTTTCATTCTTATTGTGCCTGGTCTTATGGTGGATCTAGCTGTCCCTCTGCTGTATATATCGTTTTTGGAGTTTACAGTTGCACAAGCACCATACCCGATGAGGGGAATGATCATTGGGTTTGCCTATTTTTTTGTTGGACTATTTACAATATTAGGAGCTGGCTATCGTCGGATATTCATGTCCCAGGCTTCATTGTCATCGTACAGCTGCTGCTCCATGTACTACACCATTGGAGCCACCGTTTCCCTCCTCGTTACTGTACTCACATTCTGGACAACTCACAAATACAAGTATCGGGAAAGGAGTGAAGTCATTAATGAATATCAGTTTATTGAAAACTATTACAGCGCCCACTCCAACTGAATTATACAAAGCCCTCGGTTTCTCTGTACACACCTTCTGATTTTCTTGATGTTACACTGTTTGACCTAAAAACTCGTGCTGTAAAGTGCTGTGCTAGACAATGTACATGTGACTTGAACGATCACTCACTAAGTGCACTAACTTGATAATGCTTAATTGCATATAATAATGATTCTAGGGAACAAACAATTGCAACCAAGTAAAAGGAAGCTCGTAGCATTGAGCAAATTTAGGTCATATGATTCAAGTCTTGCATATATCTTGTCTTTAGAGAGCACCCCACACACTTGCAAGTGTCAAGTGTCCTCCATTGAGTTTCTGTCATATTGGTTAGTGTGTCTATTATTGGCTGAGTGATATATGCATATCAGGTATACATTGTTGGTGATATGAAATACATTTCTAAGGCCATTAGTGAAGGCATTGAGGCATTGCCCTGAGTTAGAGATGGGTGGAGAAACTTTAGTAGTACTTTGTACTGTTCATAGCCTTTAGCTGAGCATTTGTAGTCCATTTCATGGATTAGCAACAAAATTATTCTACAAAGCCACCTGATTTCTGCGTCATGCGTTTATTGTTCATGTTCATTCAATTTTTACTTTGGTTGGGAGGAAAATTACATGTACTTTGTGATGTGTGTGCCATGAGTTCATTTCTGTGTGCATGTGTGTGCATGTGTTTGTGAGTGTGTGTAGTGTGCATGTAGTGTATGTCTATGCGTGTGTATGTGTGTGTATGTGTGCGTGTGTGTATGTGTGTGTATATATGTGTTTGTGTATGGTATGGAGAGACATGCACATAAGGCACACTTTCTGATGCACACAGATGTTACAAAGAGAGACATACACGTGCTGAGAGTCTTTTGTATGACAGTACTGTTTTTAGACGTCCATGGACACTATTCTAGTTCTTAATTCATTGATTGCCAAGTGCGATCATGAATGCACCATACATGAGGTATTGCATGCAAAAATGTGTTGATCAGTCACAACTCAACGATGCATGCATATGCTTCCTGCACTTGTAACCTTAGTAATTATGTTTTCTCTCACACTTGGCTCAAGAAACCCATTATTCAGATGACCTCATTTCACAAATGCATCACTTCAATACTCCAAAAACAAGAATGTGTAGCCCATGCAGATCTGTGTAGTGTCCCCTTTTGCCAGACAGTTTGTATAATGGGTGTTGCAACAAAAGGTGCCAGCATAATGGACACACAAAAGGTGCTGTACACCGGGACAATTATATGTGTATGAATATGGGATATGAAATCATGCATATTCAACTGGTGGGTATGTTGCTTTTAACAGGGAACAAAATAAACTGTTGTTCACGTGATTGAAAAGTAACAACAGAGATGCTGATTGAAGTATAAGCGTGTTGAAAGATTTACATGTAAGTATCATTTCTTGTGCTTCAATACATGCTTGTTGCAATGGAATACATCAACTCTTTAGCGGGCAAAGCCAATTATTACGGTAAACATGTTGTGCAAAATAAAAGTGTTGCGTGTTGCAGGAAAACATAGTTAGCAAACAACTTGCATTATATGACCAGGAAACAACTGATCAATATGTTGTTGACTGCAAAGTGTTAACTGTTTACATAAACAGAGTGGCTTTAGTATAGCACCTGTGGCGCAATATTGCTCTGTTGCCCGTGAAAGAGTTAATGTCTAATGTACCGGGCGTCCTCCCGGGGGTACAATTATTGTACAGATGATAAATTTATTCACGTTCTGCCAGTTGAACATCCCTTTTATATTCGACGGTACGTTGGTCAGGTCCTTTGGAGTTTGGCCCGAAATCTCCTAGCTATAATGCTTTTTCTTCGTTCGAATTCCGTGTCAGGCTCGTCAAAGTGATGCTATTCGATTGCGATACGCGTGGTTACTTTAACATTGGTAACGCGACCTAGCGGGGCTGAAATAACACGTTTAGGATGTTTGAACCAAAATATGATGTTTTATAGACCACTCATTGAAGGCACTAGCTCCCAATCCATGACTTGTCTACTGGCCCGGTGAATCGGCTTATAATACTGTACGTTAGTTTAAAAAGTAACCACGCGTATCGCAATCGAATAGCTTTACTGTGACGCGCTGGCTCGGAACGAAGAAAAAGTATTATAGCTTGGTAATTTCGGGACAAACTCCAATAGACCTGAACAACGTCCATGCACCGTCAAATATAAAAGGGATGTTAAACTGGCAGAACGAGAATAAATTTATTATCTGTACACCGCGGTAGACAATTGTACCCCCTGGAGGACGCCCGGTACATTAGACATAAAGGATTCAAATAGCAATATTTCGATTCTTGTACTTCGAAACATGCTTGCAATGAGAGATTCAAAAAACTATGTATCATGTTAAAATAATGACAAAGTTCCAAATGTATCATTGATAAGCTTCCCACTGAGGTGCTGATTAAAGTGTGGTGTGCCTAAAGGTTCTATGAACATCCCCACACCACCAGACCTCCACACATATCCATGCATATCCACCATCTCGACACATCCCCACACCACCTCCACACATATCCATGCATCTCCACCATCTCGACACATCCCCACACCACCTCCACACATATCCATGCATCTCCACCATCTCCACACATCCCCACACTTTTAACACATTTCCGCACTCTCAACACATTTAATCCCCTGTGTGAACCAGTTTCAACACGTGTGACACTGATGGTGCTGTGATTAGGCACCTTCACTTTGTTTTGTGATGGTTATAGTGACAAGGAAAGGTTTGTACACATGTAACTTGAGCTGTATGATGTTGTATTGTATGTGTTAGCAGCTGTGATAAAGGTCTCCATGACCTTTACTACTCCAAACTATAGTCCAAATGTTTCTTAATTCAGCACCCTTGTAAGGAGTATATGCGTACAAGACCATATACATCACAGCAACGGCAAGAATTGGTAGGGGTTAACACATATTCCTACTACACTTTAACACCCATACATTATGTCTTTGAAGCCATCAGGTATTGTGACCAGTTCATATCATGAAAGTGAATATTTCTGGACTTGGGAGTTGAGTCGGCAACACTTGAGCTAGTGGGCATGGCCCAACTTCAGCGGAACAGGCTAAACTAGATGATGAACTCCAATCAAAGCCCACCTTACGTCAACACACCGCGATACACTTATGGAACTTAGGGTTGGGCAATGCTTAACTACACTTGAACAACATTGGCACATGGATCCATGGCATTGTACACCTCAGCAGCCTTCTGGAGGGGAAGGTGCAGCACTTCGAAGCAGTCCCAGTGTACAGCAATAGTTGAACGATTCAGGCCTAATTATACACTTAAGGTGCTTGTGTACGAACCTACATCTCAGCACATAAGCTAGATAATGGTCCATAGTCTGAACTAGATGATGGTCCATAGACTGAACTAGATGATGGTCCATAGTCTGAACTGGAAGGTGGTCCATAGACTGAACAAGATGATGGTCCATAGACTGAACTAGATGATGGTCCATAGACTGAACTAGATGATGGTCCATAGACTGAACTAGATGATGGTCCATAGACTGAACTAGATGATGGTCCATACACTGAACTATAGATGATGGTCCATAGACTGAACTTGTATAATATGCATTTACGCAAACACCAGTATACATGAAACTGAGTATCATGTATACTGTTTTGTACGGTGTTTGCGTAAATGCAGATTTGCTTATACATGATCATGTTGCTAGCACTTTGGAACACGCTGAGAGTCAGTAATATTTAATGCCATCAAGGTTGGTGTGCCCACAATGTGACATTGAGAAAAGTATACCAACCGAGCACAGGTTAGTAACACATGCTAATCACTTGCTGTACATCACATGTCCATCAATGATGATGGAAGGTATTCAGCAGACTCAACACACTGACCTGCAGGTACACCTAACACGATGCAGGGAGTGTACCACTACATGTTCATGATCAAGCACACATGTGCTACACGTATGAATACAATGTAAATGTGCAAGTCTTTCAGGTAAACTGCACCATCTATAGTCGCGCGAGACCTCAAAGAAAGGGATTTGCTGAAAGCCTACTCTTAAAATTAGCTTAAGGCTACACCACATTGGCTTGGGGAATGTAATTTCAATGTCATTAGTAGTGCACACTGACACTTTGCCTAACTCCCAATGAATATGCCATATTATCCGTATAATCGAGCCGATACTTTTCCGTATAAACGAGCGGGCACTGTACGAATGAAACCACAACTTGTATCGATTATTGATGAAATATACGCTCCGCTTGTTCGTGCATGGTGATGGCACATGCGTCACCACTGCAGGTTCGTAAATACGTATTGCCACATGCCTCCCGATCACTACCGTAGTATGCTTTTGTTCCTGAAGTTAACGTCGTCTTACTTTGTAATGGCCCCCCCCAGAATACGTGCCGCGTGACCCTGCGCGTATTGTTTAATATGTGTCATGTACATGTAGACTATGCGTATAGAGTGGGCATGCTAAGAAATTAAGTACAGTGCATGAGTTTGATTTCATTTTGCAGTTTCTGGTGAGTCATGGTACGCTTTGAAACATTGGGTAGCTATAATGAGGCGGCACTTCAGAATTGTAGAGTGATACCGTAAATTATCTAATTGTACACCCAGTTTCCAGCCGCATACAACCGTTAACCACATACTGCACATTTGGTTGCGGGTGTGTCGCGCATATGGCCCATTTATGTCGTCGAAATTTCAAGTCTTGGAAGGCTTGCTTGATTCTGGTGTGTAACGTGGTTCTAAATGGAGCCACCTGTCTTACAGCAGCGGCCCTTTTGTCAAAACTTACCAGCGACAGTTCGGGTAACAATGGTGTGGTGCACGTGCTCGCAAGCAACACGAATATTCTACGGAACAGCACAGCAGTTCTGTACATCATAGTGGGGATTCTTGCTGACATACGGCTTGGTCGATACAAGGTGGTCGCTTACAGCATCTTCATCAGCTTCGCGCTACTGCTGGCATCTTCGGCAGCCAGTCTGATTTCTAATTTGAGCGAAGCGGCAGGACTAGTACAACATTGGCTGCCGTGGATAGCAATATGTGCATACATCGCACATTTTATTGCTTTGATGTCTTTCCAAGGAACGATCTTGCAATTTGGATTAGACCAACTTTCAGAGGCATCGTCCGACGAATTAAGCTCCTTCATACACTGGTATGTATGGACCATGGCAATAGCAGAATTACCCTTAAACTACATTCCGACAAATACGGAAACGTGTATTGTGTTATTGACCATTTCCATGGTGATCAGTGCTGGGATGCTCATACTGTGCGTGGCACTGTGCAGAGGCGCACGTGGCTGTAATATCCAGTTCATACGTGAGCCCCCAAGCCGCAGTCCTTACACTAGTGTCTTCAAGGTACTGCAGTTTGCAAAGAACCACAAGACTCCATTGCATAGAAGTGCCCTTACTTACTGGGAAGATGGTCCCCCATCAAGACTGGATATGGGCAAGGACAAATATGGAGGACCATTCACCAATGAACAAGTGGAAGATGTGAAAACTTTCTTCAGACTACTCTATTCTCTAGCATGTATACTGTTTATGTACTTTGTATTGTCCATATCCTTTAGCCGAGCATTTGTGCTTCATTTTGGGAGGGAACAGCAAAGCAGCTACACTCTACAACCCAAAGACCCCATCCATCTGATCACAGCTCACGTCTTTTACAGTCCGATCTTTGCCACTGCACTCCTCATCCCCCTTCACGAGCTTGTTCTTCATCCACTACTTGGAAATCGATATCTTCCTAACATGATGACCAAAATGAAGATAGCTGGAATCTTGATTTCAGCAAGCCTAGCAATCAACCTTATCATTGACGGCGTGGGTCACTACAGGCAAAACGTCCAATGTATGTTTGCAGTATGCCAGTGCCACACCCCTCCCTGACCAGTTACAAGCCATAGATATTTCACCTTTCATTCTTATTGTGCCTGGTCTTATGGTGGATCTAGCTGTCCCTCTGCTGTATATATCGTTTTTGGAGTTTACAGTTGCACAAGCACCATACCCGATGAGGGGAATGATCATTGGATTTGTCTATTTTTTTGTTGGACTATTTACAATATTAGGAGCTGGCTATCAATGGATATTCATGTCCCAGGCTTCATTGTCATCGTACAGCTGCTGCTCCATGTACTACACCATTGGAGCCACCGTTTCCCTCCTCGTTACTGTACTCACATTCTGGACAACTCACAAATACAAGTATCGGGAAAGGAGTGAAGTTATTGATGAATATCAGTTTATTGAAAATTATTACTGCGCCCGCTCCAACTGAATTATACAAACCCCTCGGTTTCTCTGTACACACCTTCTGATTTTCTTGATGATACACTGTTTGACCTACAAACACATATTGTAAAGTGATGTTATACCTAATAACTCGTGCTGTAAAGTGCTGTGCTAGACAATGTACATGTGACTTGAATGATCACTCACTGAGTACACTAACTTGATAATGCTTAATTGCATATAATAATGATTCTAGGGAACAAAACAATTGCAACCGAGTAAAAGGAAGCTTGTAGCATTGAGCAAATTTAGATTGATTTGGGCCATGCTATTCAAGTCTTGCATGTATCTTGTCTCTAGGGAGCACCCCACACACTTGCAAGTGTCGAGTGCCCTCCATTGAGTTTCTGTCATATTGGTTAGTGTGTCTATTATTGGCTGAGTGATATATCCATATCAGGTATACATTGTTGGTGATATGAAATACATTTCTAAGGCCATTAGTGAAGGCATTGAGGCATTGCCCTGAGTTAGAGATGGGTGGAGAAACTTTAGTAGTACTTTGTACTGCTCATAGCACCACACAATTGAAAGTGTCAAGTGCCCTCCATTGAGTTTCTGTCATATTGGTTGGTGTGTCTGTTATTGACTGGTGATATATGCATATCAGGTATACATTGTTGGTGTTATGAAATACATTTCTAAGGCCATTAGTGAAGGCATTGAGACATTGCCCTGAGTATGAGGTATTAGCCTGCATGCACTTGCTCATACAAAACTGACCTGGGTAATATCCAAACACATGAACGTCTTCAATTCTACACACTCATGCATTAAATTCATAACTAAGCAAATTGATGCCAGTTCAGCAAGTATCTCCACCATAGCATGCCATGTGTTCAGTTTGCATGTTTACCATCCAAATAACTCTGTTTCTATCAGCTCCGAGGGAATACGTCCCACCTTATAAGCTATGTCCAATACAGCCTCTTGACTGCACTTGTTCAACAGCAAGGTAACAGCTTTGAGGACATCATGCCTAGATGCTTCATCCAACAAAGCAAGACACTTTTTCTTTTACTGTGCAAGATACAAATGGGAAGTATTGGATTTGCATAAAAGTATGAGTATGTGATTTCTGTTTTAATAACAGAAGTGTTAATTGTATGTCAGTTTTTATATAAATTGCTTGCCATTTTGCATGTTAAAATTGATAATTATTGTTAAATATGTTAACTGGTGTCCAGGAGGGGTTATACATGATACCTGACTTAAAGTTAGATTTGTCGCCTACACTTAGCTACTCTACATGTGGTCACACTTCTCTGCACTGGTGGCCTAGTGCGCATCGTTCCACATACCCCTAGTGTTCATTCGTATGTGCTCCCCGTCATTCCTATGTGCCCCCCGGGCCCTAGTGCCCATCAGTCTTTCATTGTACAGACGTCTGTGGATGTGATATGGCTAGAGAAATGGAGCAGTATCCAGTTTTACCAAAATAAAGAGTTCAGGTACTGTATCTGTAATTATTTTTTTAAGTTGAACTAGCAGAGAAATATTCCATGTGTTACAGTGGAGAAATGACACAAGGTTTCATACACCATGGCAACTTCTCCTGTTGGAAGTGTGTTTTTAAAAGACATTGTGCAGTCATCAATTGCTGGTGCCAAATGCACAAATTGCAAATGTTGATTTTTTCGCCTTACCTCTCTGAGGCTGAGATGAAGTCTGGCATGCCTTGTCAATTGTACATAATCTTGGAAATGTGATTGAGTGCGTTCTCATTTTATAATTTTGTCATGCAAAATAGATTCTCAAAAAGATGTATTACGATGTGTTTGAACCTCAGAAGATTGAAAATTTGTACAGAGATGTGTGTCACCGATTTGCAAGGGCTACAGCGTGATGTGGAGAGAAAAAAAACCCAAAAATTCACCTGATACTGCACCTTCCTGAGAGCATGTTGAGGTTTGGGCCTGCATCTTCATTCAACACAGAAAGGTAAGTTCCACAATGTGCATGAGGCAACAATATTGTATGGAACATATTGTGTTTCAGGTGTGAGAGCTACAATTCTGTAATACGGTCACGCAATGTATGTAGCAATCACTGCGCCACAGCATTTAGTATGCAGAGCTGTGCAGAGTCTGCATATCAACCATATGCAGACGGGTATCGTTGAAGTGTTCATATGCAGACGTATATGAACACTTCAATGATACCCGTCTGCATATGGTTGATATGCAGACTCTGCACAGCTCTGCATACTAAATGCTGCGGCGCAGTGAATTGACAGGCCCCTAGCAAGGATATTGCAGAAAAGTGATGTTGTGAAGTGGTGCTCTAACTGTATTGCTTGTAACTCCAGAAAGTCTCCTCCAAGAAATAAAGCACCTCTTGAAGTCAGCCATGCAAGTCGACCTTTGGAGAGGATAGCGATGGATATAATGGGTCCCCTACCTGAAACACCTCGAGGTAATCGCTATGTACTTGTGGTTGGTGACTATTTCACAAAATGGAAAGAGGCATATCCATTAACAGATATAGAGGCATTGTCTATAGCTAAGGTGTTGGTTAATGAATTTATCTGCCGGTTGGTGTGCCTGATTCAATTCATACAGATCAAGGAAAGAATTTTGAAGCAAAAGTGATACAAGACTTCTTGGAGTCACAAAGACAAGAACAACACCCTATCATCCGCAGTCCGATGGACTTGTGGAGAGATTTAATAGGACCCTACTGGAGATGCTCAGCACTACAGTGGCTGATGAACATGACTGGGACCTTTCTCTCCCAACATTACTTCTGGCATATAGAACAAGTGTCCAGGAAACTACTGGAACCACACCATTTCAGCTCATGTTTGGGCGCAACCCCCGCCTCCCTGAGGACGTTCTTTATTCATTACCCGTGGCATCACATGATTCAGTTACTCAGTATACCAAGGTTCTCAAGGGCCATCTTGAAAGATCTTACCAGGCTGTGATTAAGCACGTTCAGCAAAAACAGACCCATCAAAAAGACTTGTATGATCGTGGTGTGAGAGGTAGTCCCTATGGTGTTGGTGATCTTGTTCTTCTTCACTCCCCTGCAGTACCAAGAGGCAAGTCGAGAAAATTGCACAAACCATGGCAGGGGCCTTATAGGGCGGTGAAGGCTATTTCACCAAGTGTGTATCGTATTGTGGATTGTGCTCGACCACGATGTAAATGTGTTGTTCATTTTAATCGTCTCAAGCCAGCACCTCTAGGCAATGTACCACCTGCTGAGAGGGTGGTGAATGAGGAAGAGCATATGGAGCACAGTGGGGACACTGCAGAGGAAAAGGAAGAGGAAGAACTTGAATTCACTGAGATGGACCAACCTGTCATCACCCCGCAAGATGCAGTAGAGATCAACCACCTACCAATTGCAGTTCTTCCTACACCACCTGTGATTGATGCTCCCCACCAACATGCCGTACCACCAAATGCAGCCCTCCCGATACCACCTGAGGCTAATAACCACAGAGATGCAGTGCCAGCCGGACTTCGACGATCTTCAAGGAGAACAAAACCACCTGAACGTTATGGGGACCCAATTACTCTTCCAGATGTGTGGACACATCTAATTGAAGAGGATGCAATGTAGCGTCCCAGGCTGGCGCCTGAAAACATGTGACTGTCTGATGATGGACTCTGGCCTATATGTTGTGCGCATGTGCATATATGTGTATAAATGCTGTACCTTTTGTACTACCATTGTATTTCTTACCTGTCACTACTTGCTGAGTCAGGGGGTCACTACATTATGTATTTAGTATTCTCGTGTGTATGACTCGTATGTCTTATTGTTTGGCAGGTGGCATTGGAGACTGGATTGTTTATTGGCAGCTTTCACACACATTTTCTTTGATTCATTATTTGGAGCTTGTGCTGAGTGTTACTGAGCCCGTCCTAAATGAGTGGAGTTGTCCACTGCTAACACTGATGAACGTCATAGCTTCCACACTTGTCAGCTGTGCAGTCTCTGTCGTATACCAGTGTGACAGCCAATGTGTCTTGGCAGAACAGGAGACAACATCAAGGATTGAACGAGAACCGGTGACACGCATGCAATGCTACGCTCCCTCCAAAAAATTGGAATCCAATTATTGGCCGTACAGGGGAGTATTTACGCATGCGCAGTGCATTTCTACTTCGTGTGTTGCGCTCGTAAGCAGTTGAAGAGACCTTGTTACTAATTTTCTTTTTGTTGTTTTTCCTCAAGCTTGTCTGTACTTTCTGGGCTGAGCGTTTGTTGAGAGGTCTGAATTCTACGGTAAGACCGGTTTGGGTGGGGTACATGTCCTTGCTCTACGCATTTATTCGTAGATAGGGACTAGATCGTAGATCTCTAGTGGGGGTTGGAAGTGAAATGATAGTCTGTAATGTGCTCAGATGTAAAGGGGCGGGAAAACGGTTAGGCGTTAATTTTGTTGTCTCATGTTGGTTATGATGTTAGGACGACAACTGATTTTGTCCCTTTTATATTTCCTGAATAGTGGTTCTTCTGTTCAGTCTGGAGGTTGCTGGTGCCCTGTCCAGTCTGAAGGTTGCTGGTTCCTCTGTTCCTGTCTGGAGGCTTGTCTGCTGTTCCTTTTTTGTCTGGCCTCTAAGAGGTTAAAACCATGTAAAATAGACCTGTGATGATGTCTAGAGAGACTGGAGTATGTCTAGGAGGGGAATGAGACTGGTCTATAGTACTAGGCTTGTGTATGGGTGTTCAAATGTGGGTTCGGGGAGGGGAGAAGGTTGGTTAGGATTTTGTGCTGTCTCTATATGGGATGTGTATCAAATTATCCACTAGCCTCACCTGATCCTCACAGACTACCACCTTTGGTCTTTTTGTATACTTGTAAGCGACTGGCTGCTACCGTTTTACTGATTTACGTCCTTTCTTAGGGTTAGGGTTAGGGTTAGGGTTAGGGTAAAACGTCATTAAATCTACAAGGTGAGTTTTCACATTTTTAGTCTCCAGTGTTGCTTACTACGTGGGTTAAGCATGTCTAATGACCATAGCTGAACTTAATAAGGTCATTCATGCTTAATTGTACCACCTTAATTTCAAATAGAAGCATATCATGAACACACTAAGTCTAGAGCCGCACACTCAATATACAAGCTATGTTTTTGATTTATAACTCGATTTGTTATTTAAAGGATTTTTGGTGTTTAATCAAAAAATGGTGAGAGTAAATATTTGTGTCAACTAATTGAAAGTAACTCACTGCATGACTTGTACAGCTGCTACACAAGCAAAAGGTTTGTCATAGAAGTGCTACTCATTGAGGTATAATCATTGCTGAAT
Organism: Ephydatia muelleri; assembly: GCA_013339895.1. Taxonomy (NCBI): domain Eukaryota; kingdom Metazoa; phylum Porifera; class Demospongiae; order Spongillida; family Spongillidae; genus Ephydatia; species Ephydatia muelleri. The sequence goes on from JABACO010000002.1 coordinate 17,386,662, forward strand.
TCTAGTGTCTTCATCATGGACCTTGTAGTTTCTAATTGCGTAATGAGCAGTGCAAACAATAAGGTGTACATAACGTAAATTACTGTATTGGGCCATAAGGTAAATTGTGCTTTAAAAAAATAGTTCATATATCCAACCGATCATAATAGGGCTACCATTCTCTGCACTCATGGTCACCCTCTCTGCGCTCATAGTCGCCCTTCTCTGCACTCGTGGGCACCCTTCTCTGCACTCATGGCCACCCTTCTCTGCGCTCATGGTCACCCTTCTTTGCACTCATGGTCACCCTTCTCTTGTACTCATGGTCACTCTTCTCTACACTCATGGCCACCCTTCTCTGCGCTCATGGTCACCTTTCTCTGCACTCATGGTCACCCTTCTCTGCACTCATGGTCACCCTTCTCTGCACTCATGGTCACCCTTCTCTGCACTCATGGTCACCCTTCTCTGCACTCATGGTCACCTTCTCTGCACTCATGGTCACCCTTCTCTGCACTCCTGGTCACCCTTCTCTGCACTCATGGCCACCCTTCTCTGCATTCATGGTCACCCTTCTCTGCATTCATGGCCACCCTTCTCTGCACTCATGGTTCCCTTCTCTGCACTCATGGCCACCCTTCTCTGCATTCATGGTCGCACTTCTCTGCATTCATGGTCACCCTTCTCTGCACTCATGGTCACCCTTCTTTGCACTCATGGTCACCCTTCTCTGCACTCATGGCCACCCTTCTCTGCGCTCATGGTCACCCTTCTTTGCACTCATGGTCACCCTTCTCTTGTACTCATGGTCACTCTTCTCTGCACTATTGCCACCCTTCTCTGCGCTCATGGTCACCTTTCTCTGCACTCATGGTCACCCTTCTCTGCACTCATGGTCACCCTTCTCTGCACTCATGGTCACCCTTCTCTGCACTCATGGTCACCCTTCTCTGCACTCATGGTCACCTTCTCTGCACTCATGGTCACCCTTCTCTGCACTCCTGGTCACCCTTCTCTGCACTCATGGCCACCCTTCTCTGCATTCATGGTCACCCTTCTCTGCATTCATGGTCACCCTTCTCTGCACTCATGGTTCCCTTCTCTGCACTCATGGCCACCCTTCTCTGCATTCATGGTCGCACTTCTCTGCATTCATGGTCACCCTCCTCTGCGCTCATGGTCACCTTTCTCTGCACTTGTGGTCACTTGTTTCTGCACACGCTGATGCTTTGCTACTGTAAATGCACGTATCACTACTGCCTTGATGTCATCGTATGGACATATCACTACTGCCTTGTTGTCATCGTATGGACGTATCACTACTGCCTTGTTGTCATCGTATGGACGTATCACTACTGCCTTGTTGTCATCGTATGGACGTATCACTACTGCCTTGTTGTCATCGTATGGACGTATCACTACTGCCTTGTTGTCATCGTTTGGACGTATCACTACTGCCTGTTGTCATCGTATGCACGTATCACTACTGCCTTGTTGTCATTGTATGGACGTATCACTACTGCCTTATTGTCATCGTATGGACGTATCACTACTGCCTTGTTGTCATCGTATGGATGTATCACTACTGCCTTGTTGTCATCGTATGGACGTATCACTACTGCCTTGTTGTCATCGTATGGACGTATCACTACTGCCTTATTGTCATCGTATAGACCTATCACTACTGCCTTATTGTCATCGTATGGACTGTCAGCGTTGGTGGCATTGCCATGTAGCCTAACCACTGATCGACCGATTTTATAAAGTTGCACACTGAAAGGAAGATTCTTTCAAAAGTTATCACTTGCTAAGTCACAATGCATTATCAGCTGGTACACAATACGCAACATTTCAATATCTGGTGGTTAAACCATTAAGCCTGTCTTCATTATGGACCTTGTAATTTTTGGTTGCGTACTGAGCAACAATAACAAATCATAAGATGGGAAGCAATAGCACTGTTATGCTATTGCTTCCCACATGTCTACACCATGTGCATTAGTCTACACATGTCTACTCTGTGCATAGCCTACACTATGTATGCGTCAACATGACAATTACACTATACATTTGGTTGGCCCCGAAACCACATTAGTTTGATGTCCAACAATGTTTTGTATCACATATGAACACACCAGTGATGTCAAACATTGCAAACCTGAATAAAAACGTAGTGCCCTAAAAGAGGGTGGAACCTTTGCATTGTGTTAGCAGCTTTGTATATAGAAATCATTTGCTTACATTTTAAGATGATTGCTATTTGTTACCCTTAATCTCAGGTGCATCATGGGCAACAATGAAGTATGGCGTAAGATACTAAAAGAACACCTACACAGTCAAAACCTTCCTGCAGTAATGAATTTGAAAGATTATGTTGCTCAGCCACTTCCTTGCCAAATTCCTGTAACACGTGCGCTCTGGGAACAATTGCACATATATGATGATTCTTCCAGTTATAGCGAACTTATTAGTAGTGTTTTCGTCTGCTGTTCTTCTGATGTCCCATCATGTTCTTTCCCTACTGTGTGCATGATAGTGTCTGCTCTTAAGCCGCCAGTAGCAGGTACAACTGAAGTCTCCTATCACTGTGCATACGATTTGATGTTCAGAGATCCTCTGTTAAACATATGTGAAGGAAGTTTTGATCGGAATGCTAGCAAAGATGCAAGTACATCACAAAAGATCAGACCAGACTTTCTTTTTTATATCAATCAGAAATGTGTGTTTCATGGGGAAGAAGATCTCCTTCTGAGAATATTTCTGTACCTTGTAAACAGCTTAAAGACAATTTTTTCTGGATATATGGTGAAGTTGATTATCTTCTTGCTTATGCTGCAGTGGGTTTCATAGTGAAATTGGTAGCTCTTGTTAGATCTTCTGAAACAAGTGTGGAAGTGATTACCATAGATAACTATGATCTTAAATATTATCGTTCAAGGCTAGCATTGTTTCGTGCTATTCTTAAGCTTTCTGTCCTTCTTCCATTGATTGCAAATAAATGTTCCAGTGAGTCTTCCAATGAGTTTGCGATACTTGAGAGAAATAATGGAATTACGATCACAGTTGCGCATGATCATGTCTTAAAAAGTTATCCTAGAAATGAGCAAGGTAAGAAACAAATGCAACGTCTTAAATCATTGCTTCGAACAGTGGGTGGTGCTGGTGTTCCGAATGTGATCCAGTTGAAAGATTTATCCGGAAGCCACAGTGTGTCATTGCAGCCTGTTGGAATCTGTGTGACCCCCAGTATGAAAGACAACTGCTCTCTGCCTTAAAGGGCATGTTACTAGCACTTAAGCACCTTCATGCTATGAAAATAATGCATCGGGACGTACGATGGAGCAATGTAATGCATAAAGATAACAAGTGGTTTCTCATAGACTTCGATGATGCCATTGAATATCCTCAACCATCATCAACGGCAGTGCACCTTGCAGAAGAAGTGCATGCACCCGAAATGTTCATTTCTGATACCATGCACAACGAAAAAGTGGACATGTGGGGAGTTGGACGTTTGATACATAAAGCATATGCTACTGTCATTTCTAAAGAGCTGGAAGTGATAAGAGACACGCTACTGGATTTGAACCCTGACAATAGACCTTCTGCAGAGCATGTTTTATTACAGATAAATAAGATGACATAATAGGTTTCCAACAGATGTAATAGATAGGTTGTGTGCTTGTTGACAGGTTGATGTATATTTGTGCATTGGAACGTGTTCTTAATCAAGTTCTATAATGTAAAAACAAACTGTGACTGGTCATTCCTATTTTGCATTTTTGTGCATGGGTGGCTAGTTTTAAATTAACGCAGGAATTGCTGGGAATTGGGTCGGTGTTTTTGACCTGCTATATCGTTTCAAGGATAGTGAACAGACTAACTTCGATAATAATAAACCTAGCTCGTTGAGGTGGTACACATGCAGAAACGGCCTGCGCGTATTGTTTATGTGTCATGTAGACTATGCAGGAATGCTAAGAAATTAAGTACAGTGCATCATTTTGCAGTTTCTGGTGAGTCAATGGTTTGGAACATTGGGTAGCTATACTGTAATTGAGGCGGCACTTCAGAATTATAGAGTGATACCGTAAATTGTACACCCAGTTTCAGCCGCATACAACCACATACTGCCAATTTGTGGTTGTGTATGTAAATTAGGGTGTGTCGCGCCTAAAACGGATGGCCTATTTATGTCGTCGAAATTTCAAGTCTTGGAAGGCTTGCTTGATTCTGGTGTGTAACGTGGTTCTATATGGAGCCAGCCATCTTACAGCAATGGCTCTTTTGTCAAAACTTACCAGCGACAGTTCGGGTAACAATGATCTGGTGCAAGTGCTCGCAAGCAACACGGATATTCTACTGAACAGCACAGCAATTCTGTACATCATAGTGGGAATTCTTGCTGACATACGGTTTGGTCGATACAAGGTGGTCGCTTACAGCATCTTCATCAGCTTCGCGCTACTGCTGGCATCTTCGGCAGCCAGTCTGATTTCTAATTTGAGCGAAGCAGGACCAGTACAAGATTGGCTGCTGTGGATAGCAATAGGTGCATACATCGCACATTTCATTGCTTTGATGTCTTTCCAAGGAACCATCCTGCATTTAGGATTAGACCAACTTTCAGAGGCATCGTCCGACGAATTAAGCTCCTTCATACACTGGTATGTATGGACCATGGCAATAGCAGGATTACCCTTAAACTACATTCCGACAAATACGGAAACGTGTATTGTGTTATTGACCATTTCCATGGTGATCAGTGCTGGGATGCTCATAGTATGCCTGGCACTGTGCAGAGGCGCACGTGACTGCAATATCCAGTTCATACGTGAGCCCCCAAGCCGCAGTCCTTACATTAGTGTCTTCAAGGTACTGCAGTTTGCAAAGAACCACAAGACTCCATTACATAGAAGTGCCTTCACTTACTGGGAAGATGGTCCCCCATCCAGACTGGATATGGGCAAGGACAAATATGGAGGACCATTCACCAATGAACAAGTGGAAGATGTGAAAACCTTCTTCAGACTACTCTACTCTCTGGCATGTATACAGTTTATGTACTTTGTATTGTCCATATCTATTAGCCGAGCATTTGTGCTTCATTTTGGGAGGGAACAGCAAAGCAGCTACTCTCTACAACCCAAAGACCCCATCCATCTGATCACAGCTCACATTATTTACAGTCCGATGTTTGCCACAGCACTCCTCATCCCCTTTCATGAGCTTGTTTTTCATCCGCTACTTGGAAATCGATATCTTCCTAACATGATGACCAAAATGAAGATAGCAGGAATCTTGATTTCAGCAAGCCTAGCAATCAACCTTATCATTGATGGCGTTGGTCACTACAGACAAAACGTCCAATGTATGTTTGCAGCTTACACCAGTGCCACACCCCTCCCTGGCCAGTTACAAGCCATAGATATTTCACCTTTCATTCTTATTGTGCCTGGTCTTATTGTGGATCTAGCTGTCCCTCTGCTGTATATATCGTTTTTGGAGTTTACAGTTGCACAAGCACCATACCCGATGAGGGGAATGATCATTGGGTTTGCCTATTTTTTTGTTGGACTATTTACAATATTAGGAGCTGGCTATCGTCGGATATTCATGTCCCTGGCTTCATTGTCATCGTACAGCTGCTGCTCCATGTACTACACCATTGGAGCCACCGTTTCCCTCCTCGTTACTGTACTCACATTCTGGACAACTCACAAATACAAGTATCGGGAAAGGAGTGAAGTCATTAATGAATATCAGTTTATTGAAAACTATTACAGCGCCCACTCCAACTGAATTATACAAAGCCCTCGGTTTCTCTGTACACACCTTCTGATTTTCTTGATGTTACGCTGTTTGACCTAAAAACTCGTGCTGTAAAGTGCTGTGCTAGACAATGTACATGTGACTTGAACGATCACTCACTAAGTGCACTAACTTGATAATGCTTAATTGCATATAATAATGATTCTAGGGAACAAACAATTGCAACCGAGTAAAAGGAAGCTCGTAGCATTGAGCAAATTTAGGTCATATGATTCAAGTCTTGCATATATCTTGTCTCTAGAGAGCACCCCACACACTTGCAAGTGTCAAGTGTCCTCCATTGAGTTTCTGTCATATTGGTTAGTGTGTCTATTATTGGCTGAGTGATATATGCATATCAGGTATACATTGTTGGTGATATGAAATTCATTTCTAAGGCCATTAGTGAAGGCATTGAGGCATTGCCCTGAGTTAGAGATGGGTGGAGAAACTTTAGTAGTACTTTGTACTGCTCATAGCCTTTAGCCGAGCATTTGTAGTCCATTTCATGGATTAGCAACAAAATTATTCTACAAAGCCACCTGATTTCTGCGTCATGTGTTTATTGTTCATGTTCATTCATTTTTTACTTTGGTTGGGAGGAAAATTACATGTACTTTGTGATGTGTGTGCCATGAGTTCATTTCTGTGTGCATGTGTGTGCATGTGTTTGTGAGTGTGTGTAGTGTGCATGTAGTGTATGTCTATGCGTGTGTATGTGTGTGTATGTGTGCGTGTGTATGTGTGTGTATATATATGTGTTTGTGTATGGTATGGAGAGACATGCACATAAGGCACACTTTCTGATGCACACAGATGTTACAAAGAAGGACATACACGTGCTGAGAGTCTTTTGTATGACAGTACTGTTTTTAGACGTCCATGGACACTATTCTAGTTCTTAATTCATTGATTGCCAAGTGCGATCATGAATGCACCATACATGAGGTATTGCATGCAAAAATGTGTTGATCAGTCACAACTCAATGATGCATGCATGCATATGCTTCCTGCACTTGTAACCTTAGTACAAAGTAATTATGTTTTCTCTCACACTTGGCTCAAGAACCCCATTATTCAGATGACCTCATTTCACAAATGCATCACTTCAATACTCCAAAAACAAGAATGTGTAGCCCATGCAGATCTGTGTAGTGTCCCCTTTTGCCAGACAGTTTGTATTATGGGTGTTGCAACAAAAGGTTCCAGCATAATGGACACACAAAAGGTGCTGTACACCGGGACAATTATATGTGTATGAATATGGGATATGAAATCATGCATATTCAACAGGTGGGTATGTTGCTTTTAACAGGGAACAAAATAAACTGTTGTTCACGTGATTGAAAAGTAACAACAGAGATGCTGATTGAAGTATAAGCGTGTTGAAAGATTTACATGTAAGTATCATTTCTTGTGCTTCAATACATGCTTGTTGCAATGGAATACATTAATGTCTAATGTACCGGGCGTCCTCCCGGGGGTACAATTATTGTACAGATGATAAATTTATTCACGTTCTGCCAGTTGAACATCCCTTTTATATTCGACGGTACGTTGGTCAGGTCCTTTGGAGTTTGGCCCGAAATCTCCAAGCTATAATGCTTTTTCTTCGTTCGAATTCCGTGTCAGGCTCGTCAAAGTGACGCTATTCGATTGCGATACGCGTGGTTACTTTAACGTTGGTAACGCGACCTAGCGGGGCGCAGCTGAAATAACACGTTTAGGATGTTTGAACCAAAATATGATGTTTTATAGACCACTCGTTGAAGGCACTAGCTCCCAATCCATGACTTGTCTACTGGCCCGGTGAATCGGCTTATAATACTGTACGTTAGTTTAAAAAGTAACCACGCGTATCGCAATCGAATAGCTTCACTTTGACGCGCTGACTCGGAACGAAGAAAAAGTATTATAGCTTGGAGATTTCGGGCGAAACTCCAATAGACCTGAACAACGTCCATGCACCGTCAAATATAAAAGGGATGTTAAACTGGCAGAACGAGAATAAATATATTATCTGTACACCGCGGTAGACAATTGTACCCCCGGGAGGACGTCCGGTACATTAGACATAAAGGATTCAAATAGCAATATTTCGATTCTTGTACTTCGAAACATGCTTGCAATGAGAGATTCAAAAAACTATATATCATGTTAAAATAATGACAAAGTTCAAAATGTATCATTGATAAGCTTCCCACTGAGGTGCTGATTAAAGTGTGGTGTGCCTAAAGGTTCTATGCACATCCCCACACCACCAGACCTCCACACATATCCATGCATATCCACTATCTCGACACATCCCCACACCACCTCCACACATATCCATGCATCTCCACCATCTCGACACATCCCCACACCACCTCCACACATATCCATGCATCTCCACCATCTCCACACATCCCCACACTTTTAACACATTTCCGCACTCTCAACACATTTAATCCCCTGTGTGAACCAGTTTCAACACGTGTGACACTGATGGTGCTGTGATTAGGCACCTTCACTTTGTTTTGTGATGGTTATAGTGACAAGGAAAGGTTTGTACACATGTAACTTGAGCTGTATGATGTTGTATTGTATGTGTTAGCAGCTGTGATAAAGGTCTCCATGACCTTTACTACTCCAAACTATAGTCCAAATGTTTCTTAATTCAGCACCCTTGTAAGGAGTATATGCGTACAAGACCATATACATCACAGCAACGGCAAGAATTGGTAGGGGTTAACACATATTCCTACTACACTTTAACACCCATACATTATGTCTTTGAAGCCATCAGGTATTGTGACCAGTTCATATCATGAAAGTGAATATTTCTGGACTTGGGAGTTGAATCGGCAACACTTGAGTTAGTGGGCATGGCCCAACTTCAGCGGAACAGGCTAAACCAGATGATGAACTCCAATCAAAGCCCACCTTACGTCAACACTCCGCGATACACTTATGGAACTTAGGGTTGGGCAATGCTTAACTACACTTGAGCAACATTGGCACATGAATCCATGGCATTGTACACCTCAGCAGCCTTCTGGAGGGGAAGGTGCAGCACTTCGAAGCAGTCCCAGTGTACAGCAATAGTTGAACGATTCAGGCCTAATAAGGAAATATTATACAGTTAAGGTGCTTGTGTACGAACCTACATCTCAGCACATAAGCTAGATAATGGTCCATACTCTGAACTAGATGATGGTCCATAGACTGAACTAGATGATGGTCCATAGTCTGAACTGGAAGGTGGTCCATAGACTGAACAAGATGATGGTCCATAGACTGAACTAGATGATGGTCCATACACTGAACTAGATGATGGTCCATAGACTGAACTAGATGATAGTCCATAGACTGAACTAGATGATGGTCCATAGACTGAACTTGTATAATATGCATTTACGCAAACACCAGTATACTGAGTATCATGTATACTGTTTTGTACGGTGTTTGCATAAATGCAGATTTGCTTATACATGATAATGTTGCTAGCACTTCGGAACACGCTGAGAGTCAGTAGTATTCAATGCCATCAAGGTTGGTGTGCCCACAATATGACATTGAGAAAAGTATACCAACCGAGCACAGGTTAGTAACACATGCTAATCACTTGCTGTTCATCACATGCCCATCAATAATGATGGAAGGTATACAGCAGACTCAACACACTGACCTGCAGATACACATAACACGATGCAGGGCAGTGTACCACTACATGTTCATGATCAAGCACACATGTGCTACACGTATGAATACAATGTAAATGTGCAAGTCTTTCAGGTAAACTGCACCATTTATAGTCGCGCGAGACCTCAAAGAAAGGGCATTGCTGAAAGCTGACTCTTAAAATTAGCTTAAGGCTACACCACATTGGCTTGGGGAATGTAATTTGAATGTCATTAGTAGTGCACACTGACACTTTGCCTAACTCCCAATGAATATGCCATATTTTCCGTATAATCGAGCCGATACTTTTCCGTATAAACGAGCGGGCACTGTACTGATACATATACGAATGAAACCACAACTTGTATCGATTATTGATGAAATATACGCTCCGCTTGTTCGTGCATGGTGATGGCACATGCGTCACCACTGCAGGTTCGTAAATACGTATTGCCACATGCCTCCCGATCACTACGGTAGCATGCTTACCTTCCAATTTTGTTCCTGAAGTTAACGTCGTCTTACTTTGTAATGGCCCCCCCAGAATACGTGCCGCGTGACCCTGCGCGTATTGTTTCATATGTGTCATGTACATGTAGACTATGCGTATAGAGTGGGCATGCTAAGAAATTAAGTACAGTGCATGAGTTTGATTTCATTTTGCAGTTTCTGGTGAGTCATGGTACGCTTTGAAACATTGGGTAGCTATAATGAGGCGGCACTTCAGAATTATAGAGTGATACCGTAAATTATCTAATTGTACACCCAGTTTCCAGCCGCATACTGCCAATTTGTGGTTGTGTAAATTAGGGTGTGTCACGCCTAAAACGGATATAATATGGCCCATATATGTATATGTCGTCGAAATTTCAAGTCTTGGAAGGCTTGCTTGATTCTGGTGTGTAACGTGGTTCTAAATGGAGCCAGCCGTCTTACAGCAGCGGCCCTTTTGTCAAAACTTACCAGCGACAGTTCGGGTAACAATGGTGTGGTGCACGTGCTCGCAAGCAGCAGGAATATTCTACTGAACAGCACAGCAGTTCTGTACATCATAGTGGGGATTCTTGCTGACATACGGTTTGGTCGATACAAGGTGGTCGCTTACAGCATCTTCATCAGCTTCGCGCTACTGCTGGCATCTTCGGCAGCCAGTCTGATTTCTAATTTGAGCGAAGCAGGAATAGTACAAGATTGGCTGCTGTGGATATCAATAGGTGCATACATCGCACATTTTATTGCTTTGATGTCTTTCGAAGGAACCATCCTGCATTTAGGATTAGACCAACTTTCAGAGGCATCGTCCGACGAATTAAGCTCCTTCATACACTGGTATGTATGGACCATGGCAATAGCAGGATTACCCTTAAACTACATTCCGACAAATACGGAAACGTGTATTGTGTTATTGACCATTTCCATGGTGATCAGTGCTGGGATGCTCATACTATGCCTGGCACTGTGCAGAGGCGCACGTGGCTGTAATATCCAGTTCATACGTGAGCCCCCAAGCCGCAGTCCTTACACTAGTGTCTTCAAGGTACTGCAGTTTGCAAAGAACCACAAGACTCCATTACATAGAAGTGCCCTCACTTACTGGGAAGATGGTCCCCCATCAAGACTGGATATGGGCAAGGACAAATATGGAGGACCATTCACCAATGAACAAGTGGAAGATGTGAAAACTTTCTTCAGACTACTCTATTCTCTAGCATGTATACTGTTTATGTACTTTGTATTGTCCATATCCTTTAGCCGAGCATTTGTGCTTCATTTTGGGAGGGAACAGCAAAGCAGCTACTCTCTACAACCCAAAGACCTCATCTATCAGATCACAACCTTTTGCAGTTCGCAATTTGCCACAGCACTCCTCATCCCCCTTCACGAGCTTGTTCTTCATCCACTACTTGGAAATCGATATCTTCCTAACATGATGACCAAAATGAAGATAGCTGGAATCTTGATTTCAGCAAGCCTAGCAATCAACCTTATCATTGATGGTGTGGGTCACTACAGGCAAAACGTCCAATGTATGTTTGCAGCCTACACCAGTGCCACACCCCTTCCTGGCCAGTTACAAGCCATAGATATTTCACCTTTCATTCTTATTGTGCCTGGTCTTATGGTGGATCTAGCTGTCCCTCTGCTGTATGTATCGATTTTGGAGTTTACAGTTGCACAAGCACCATACCCGATGAGGGGAATGATCATTGGATTTTATTACTTCATTTATGGACTCTATACACTGCTAGGAGTTGGCTATAAACAGATATTCATGTCCCAGGCTTCATTGTCATCGTACAGCTGCTGCTCCATGTACTACACCATTGGAGCCACCGTTTCCCTCCTCGTTACTGTACTCACATTCTGGACAACTCACAAATACAAGTATCGAGAAAGGAGTGAAGTTATTGATGAATATCAGTTTATTGAAAATTATTACTGCGCCCGCTCCAACTGAATTATACAAACCCCTCGGTTTCTCTGTACACACCTTCTGATTTTCTTGATGATACACTGTTTGACCTACAAACACATATTGTAAAGTGATGTTATACCTAAAAACTCGTGCTGTAAAGTGCTGTGCTAGACAATGTACATGTGACTTGAATGATCACTCACTGAGTGCACTAACTTGATAATGCTTAATTGCATATAATAATGATTCTAGGGAACTAAACAATTGCAACCGAGTAAAAGGAAGCTTGTAGCATTGAGCAAATTTAGATTGATTTGGGCCATGCTATTCAAGTCTTGCATGTATCTTGTCTCTAGGAAGCACCCCACACACTTGCAAGTGTCGAGTGCCCTCCATTGAGTTTCTGTCATATTGGTTAGTGTGTCTATTATTGGCTGAGTGATATATGCATATCAGGTATACATTGTTGGTGATATGAAATACATTTCTAAGGCCATTAGTGAAGGCATTGAGGCATTGCCCTGAGTTAGAGATGGGTGGAGAAACTTTAGTAGTACTTTGTACTGCTCATAGCACCACACAATTGAAAGTGTCGAGTGCCCTCCATTGAGTTTCTGTCATATTGGTTGGTGTGTCTGTTATTGACTGGTGATATATGCATATCAGGTATACATTGTTGGTGTTATGAAATACATTTCTAAGGCCATTAGTGAAGGCATTGAGACATTGCCCTGAGTATGAGGTATTAGCCTGCATGCACTTGCTCATACAAAACTGACCCGGGTAATATCCAAACACATGAACGTCTTCAATTCTACACACTCATGCATTAAATTCATAACTAAGCAAATTGATGCCAGTTCAGCAAGTATCTCCACCATAGCATGCCATGTGTTCAGTTTGCATGTTTACCATCCAAATAACTCTGTTTCTATCAGCTCCGAGGGAATACGTCCCACCTTATAAGCTATGTCCAATACAGCCTCTTGACTGCACTTGTTCAACAGCAAGGTAACAGCTTTGAGGACATCATGCCTAGATGCTTCATCCAACAAAGCAAGACACTTTTTCTTTTACTGTGCAAGATACAAATGGGAAGTATTGGATTTGCATAAAAGTATGAGTATGTGATTACTGTTTTAATAACAGAAGTGTTAATTGTATGTCAGTTTTTATATAAATTGCTTGCCATTTTGCATGTTAAAATTGATAATTATTGTTAAATATGTTAACTGGTGTCCAGGAGGGGTATACATGATACCTGACTTAAAGTTAGATTTGTTGCCTACACTTAGCTACTCTACATGTGGTCACACTTCTCTGCACTGGTGGCCTAGTGCGCATCGTTCCACATACCCCTAGTGTCCATTCGTATGTGCTCCCCGTCATTCCTATGTGCCCCCCGTGCCCTAGTGCCCATCAGTCTTTCAGTGTACAGACGTCTGTGGATGTGATATGGCTAGAGAAATGGAGCAGTATCCAGTTTTACCAAAATAAAGAGTTCAGGTACTGTATCTGTAATTACTTTTTTAAGTTGAACTAGCAGAGAAATATTCCATGTGTTACAGTGGAGAAATGACACAAGGTTTCATACACCATGGCAACTTCTCCTGTTGGAAGTGTGTTTTTAAAAGACGTTGTGCAGTCATCAATTGCTGGTGCCAAATGCACAAATTGCAAATGTTGATTTTTTTCGCCTTACCTCTCTGAGGCTGAGATGAAGTCTGGCATGCCTTGTCAATTGTACATAATCTTGGAAATGTGATTGAGTGCGTTCTCATTTTATAATTTTGTCATGCAAAATAGATTCTCAAAAAGATGTATTACGATGTGTTTGAACCTCAGAAGATTGAATTGTACAGAGATGTGTGTCACCGATTTGCAATGGCTACAGAGAAACAAAAACCACACCTGATACTGCACCTTCCTGACAGCGTGCTGAGGTTTGGGCCTGCATCTTCATCAATACAGAAAGGTAAGTTCCACAATGTGCATGAGGCAAAGATATTGTATGGAACATATTGTGTTTCAGGTGTGAGAGCTACAATTCTGTAATACGGTCACGCAATGTATATAGCAACAGACAGGCCCCTAGCAAGGATATTGCTACTGCTTTTGCTATACAAGAAAGTATTAGATTTACCTTTTCCGGCAGTTGCTACAATACATCTGAAAGGTCTGATATTCCTTGAGACCGGGTTAATAGTAAATTAAAAAATAAATAATAATCTTTTACTTGCAGATGCGGTGAGGACCTTGTCACTGAGCCTTTACCACACCAAAGAAGTTGAAGTGTTTTAGGTGGTGTAGTCCAAGAATGTGGGAGTGAAATTCATTAACATGGTACACTACAAAAGGTGTATGAATATGATGTACAAGAATAATGCATTTTGTTCGTTGTGTGTTTTTCTTGTGATGAAACAATTTTTTGGTCTCTGTTATTCCATTATTGTTTACTCAATGTGTGTCTATATATGTGCTACATGTATGTATGTGTGTAAATTTTAAAATATGTGAAGGTGTGTGTGTTTTCATGTGAGCATACATGTATATGCTTGATTGTGAACTTTGCACATTATTTAGTGTTCAGCTAGAACAAAAGCTCCATTGGCTTCGGAATCAATTACATTGGAAGGGAAAATGATGTCATTAGAAGAAATAGATGCAAATTTCACTGTTATGTGGCCACAAGACTTTCGGCAATAGTGCAATGGGGTAGAACGACTGTAGGAAAAAATGGACAACTCATTAATGTACAGGACTACATAAAATCCAATTCTCAAGCTTCCACCTCGGTATGATGTATTTAGTATTCTCGTGTGTATGACTCGCATGTCTTATTGTTTTGCAGGTGGCATTGGAGACTGGATTGTTTATTGGCAGCTTTCACACACATTTTCTTTGATTCATTATTTGGAGCTTGTGCTGAGTGTTACTGAGCCCGTCCTCAATGAGTGGAGTTGTCCACTGCTAACACTGATGAACGTGATTCGTTGCATAACATCAACACTTGTCGGCTGTGCAATCTCTGTCGTACACCAGTGTGACAGCCAATGTGTCTTGGCAGAACAGGAGACAACATCAAGGATTGAACGAGGACTGGTGACACGTATGACAGTGGCGGATCCAGGATTTGGGAGGGGGGGGGGGGGGGGGGGGGCACAATGGAAGGTGTGGCTATAGGTTGGGCAGAGTAGTGGGAGGCGCCGCCCCGGGAAGGGTGCGGGAAGGGGGGAAAGCTTTGCAATTTTAGCGTTTCAGCATAACAAATCCTATAGCATTTATAACGATGAGGTTTATATTTAATTGAATGTCCACAACATTAAAAGATATATATATTGTTTTAATCACTATTTTCTGTTGCATCATCCAAGAGGAATGCAAGCTTCATTCGGCGCTGCTGTGTACTTGCAAACACGTCATTATTTCCTTGATAGAAATCCTGATCGACCCGTGCACCACGTGACCTGCGCTGTTAATTGAATTATTCAATCTAAGCCCCCCCCCCCCCCGTATCCTCGCATTTGGGGGGGCCTCTTCTATCCTTGCATTTGTTAACTAAAGGTGGGGGGGGGGGGGTCTGGATCCGCTACTGGACTATGCAATACGCAAATTATGCTACGCTCCCCCAAAAAATCGGTTACCCATCGCTTGCGTTACGTTCGCAATTTATATATCGGATCCGTGGCCGGGCCGTAACGAAATCCAATTATTGGCCGTAGTATTTACGCATGCGCAGTGCATTTCTACTTCGTATATTTCTGGGTACATGTAGGTGGCTGTGTTGCTCGTAAGCAGTTGAAGAGTTAGACCTTGTTACTAATTTTATTTTTGTTTTTTTTCCTCAAGCTTGTCTGTACTTTCTGGGCTGAGCGTTTGTTGAGAGGTCTGAATTCTACGGTAAAGCCGGTTTGGGTGGGGTACATGTCCTTGCTCTACGCATTTATTCGTACATAGGGACTAGATCGTACATGACCGTAGAGCTCTAGTAGGGGCTGGAAATGAAATGATAGTCTGTAATGTGCTCAGATGTAAAGAGGCGGGAAAACTGTTAGGCGTTAGTTTTGGGACTCATATTGGTTATGATGAACTCTTGCATAGGACGACAACTGATTTTGTCCCTTTTATATTTCCTGTTTGGTGACTAGTGGTTCTTCTGCTCAGTCTGAAGGTTGCTGGCTACTCTGTTTCTGCTTGTCTGCTGCGGTTTTGTCTGTATCTCTACTGGCCTCTAAGAGGTTAAAACCATGTAAAATGGACCTGTGATTATGTCTAGAGAGGCTGGGGTATGTCTAGGAGGGGAATGAGACTGATCTATAGTACTAGGCTTGTGTATGGGTGTTCAAATGGGGGTTCGGGGAAGGGGAGAAGGTTGGTTAGGATTTTGTGCTGTCTCTATATGGGATGTGTATCAAATTATCCACTAGCCTCACCTGATCCTCACAGACTACCACCTTTGGTCTTTTTGTATACTTGTAAGCAACTGGCTGCTACCGTTTTACTGATTTACGTCCTTTCTTGGTTCTCATTAAATCTACAAGGTGATTTTTCAAGTTTTTAGTCTCCAGTGTTGCTTACTACGTGGCCGGGTTAAGCATGTCTAATGACCATAGCTGAACTTAACAAGGTCATTCATGCTTAATTGTACCACCTTAATTTCAAATAGAAGTATATCATGAACACACAAAATCTAGAGCCACACACTCCATATACAAACTATGTTTTGATTTATAACTCTATACTACGATTTGTTATTTAAAGGATTTTAGGTGCATATGTTGATTTAATCAAAAAATGGTGAGAGTAAATATTTGTGTCAACTAATTGAAAGTGACTCACTGCATGACTTATACAGCTGCTACACAAGCAAAAGGTTTGTCATAGAAGTGCTACTCATTGAGGTATAATCATTGCTGAATTCTAGTGTCTTCATCATGGACCTTGTAGTTTTTAATTGCGTAATGAGCAGTGCAAACAATAAGGTGTACATAACGTAAATTACTGTATTGGGCCATAAGGTAAATTGTGCTTTAAAAAAATAGTTCATATATCCAACCGATCATAATAGGGCTACCATTCTCTGCACTCATGGTCACCCTTCTCTTGTACTCATGGTCACTCTTCTCTTGTACTCATGGTCACTCTTCTCTGCACTCATGGCCACCCTTCTCTGCGCTCATGGTCACCTTTCTCTGCACTCATGGTCACCCTTCTTTGCACTCATGGTCACCCTTCTCTTGTACTCATGGTCACTCTTCTCTGCACTCATGGCCACCCTTCTCTGCGCTCATGGTCACCTTTCTCTGCACTCATGGTCACCCTTCTCTGCACTCATGGTCACCCTTCTCTGCACTCATGGTCACCCTTCTCTGCACTCATGGTCACCTTCTCTGCACTCATGGTCACCCTTCTCTGCACTCATGGTCACCCTTCTCTGCACTCATGGCCACCCTTCTCTGCATTCATGGTCACCCTTCTCTGCATTCATGGTCACCCTTCTCTGCACTCATGGTCACCCTTCTCTACACTCATGGTCACCCTTCTCTGCGCTCATGGTCACCTTTCTCTGCACTCGTGGTCACTTGTTTCTGCACTCGCTGATGCTTTGCTACTGCCTTGTTGTCATTGTATGGACGTATCACTACTGCCTTGTTGTCATCGTATGGACGTATCACTACTGCCTTGTTGTCATCGTATGGACGTATCACTACTGCCTTGTTGTCATCGTATGGACGTATCACTACTGCCTTGTTGTCATCGTATGGACGTATCACTACTGCCTTGTTGTCATCGTATGCACGTATCACTACTGCCTTGTTGTCATCGTATGGACGTATCACTACTGCCTTGTTGTCATCGTATGGACGTATCACTACTGCCTTGTTGTCATCGTATGCACGTATCACTACTGCCTTGTTGTCATCGTATGGACGTATCACTACTGCCTTGTTGTCATCGTATGGACGTATCACTACTGCCTTGTTGTCATCGTATGGACGTATCACTACTGCCTTGTTGTCATCGTATGCACGTATCACTACTGCCTTGTTGTCATCGTATGGACGTATCACTACTGCCTTGTTGTCATCGTATGGACGTATCACTACTGCCTTGTTGTGTCATCGTATGGACGTATCACTACTGCCTTGTTGTCATCGTATGGACGTATCACTACTGCCTTGTTGTCATCGTATGGACGTATCACTACTGCCTTGTTGTCATCGTATGGACGTATCACTACTGCCTTGTTGTCATCGTATGGACGTATCACTACTGCCTTGTTGTCATCGTATGGACGTATCACTACTGCCTTGTTGTCATCGTATGGACGTATCACTACTGCCTTGTTGTCATCGTATGGCACGTATCACTACTGCCTTGTTGTCATCGTATGGACGTATCACTACTGCCTTGTTGTCATCGTATGGACGTATCACTACTGCCTTGTTGTCATCGTATGGACGTATCACTACTGCCTTGTTGTCATCGTATGGACGTATCACTACTGCCTTGTTGTCATCGTATGGACGTATCACTACTGCCTTGTTGTCATCGTATGCACGTATCACTACTGCCTTGTTGTCATCGTATGGACGTATCACTACTGCCTTGTTGTCATCGTATGACGTATCACTACTGCCTTGTTGTCATCGTATGCACGTATCACTATCACTATGCCTTGTTGTCATCGTATGGCACGTATCACTACTGCCTTGTTGTCATCGTATGACGTATCACTACTGCCTTGTTGTCATCGTAGGACGTATCACTACTGCCTTTTGTCATCGTATGGACGTATCACTACTGCCTTGTTGTCATCGTATGGACGTATCACTACTGCCTTGTTGTCATCGTATGGACGTATCACTACTGCCTTGTTGTCATCGTATGGACGTATCACTACTGCCTTGTTGTCATCGTATGCACGTATCACTACTGCCTTGTTGTCATCGTATGGACGTATCACTACTGTCTTGTTGTCATCGTATGGACGTATCACTACTGCCTTGTTGTCATCGTATGGACGTATCACTACTGCCTTGTTGTCATCGTATGGACGTATCACTACTGCCTTGTTGTCATCGTATGGACGTATCACTACTGCCTTGTTGTCATCGTATGGACGTATCACTACTGCCTTGTTGTCATCGTATGGACGTATCACTACTGCCTTGTTGTCATCGTATGGACGTATCACTACTGCCTTGTTGTCATCGTATGCACGTATCACTACTGCCTTGTTGTCATCGTATGGACGTATCACTACTGTCTTGTTGTCATCGTATGGACGTATCACTACTGCCTTGTTGTCATCGTATGCACGTATCACTACTGCCTTGTTGTCATCGTATGGACGTATCACTACTGCCTTGTTGTCATCGTATGGACGTATCACTACTGCCTTGTTGTCATCGTATGCACGTATCACTACTGCCTTGTTGTCATCGTATGGACGTATCACTACTGCCTTATTGTCATCGTATGGACGTATCACTACTGCCTTGTTGTCATCGTATGGACGTATCACTACTGCCTTGTTGTCATCGTATGGACGTATCACTACTGCCTTGTTGTCATCGTATGGACGTATCACTACTGCCTTGTTGTCATCGTATGCACGTATCACTACTGCCTTGTTGTCATCGTATGGACGTATCACTACTGCCTTGTTGTCATCGTATGGACTGTCAGCATTGGTGGCATTGCCATGTAGCCTAACCACTGATCAACCGATTTTATAAAGTTGCACACTGAAAGGAAGATCCGTTCAAAAGTTATCACTTGCTAAGTCACAATGCATTATCAGCTGGTACACAATACGCAACATTTCAATATCTGGGGGTTAAACCATTAAGCCTGTCTTCATTATGGACCTTGTAATTTTTGGTTGCGTACTGAGCAACAATAACAAATCATAAGATGGGAAGCAATAGCACTGTTATGTAATTGCTTCCCACATGTCTACACTATGTGCATTAGTCTACATATGTCTACACTGTGCATAGCCTACACTATGTATGCGTCAACATGACAATTACACTATACATTTGGTTGGCCCCGAAACCACATTAGTTTGATGTCCAACAATGTTTTGTATCACATATGAACACACCAGTGATGTCAAACATTGCAAACCTGAATAAAAACGTAGTGCCCTAAAAGAGGATGGAACCTTTGCATTATGTTAGCAGCTTTTTATATAGAAATCATTTGCTTACATTTTAAGATGATTGCTATTTGTTACCCTTAATCTCAGGTGCATCATGGGCAACAATGAAGTATGGCGTAAGATACTAAAAGAACACCTACATAGTCAAAACCTTCCTGCAGTAATGAATTTGAAAGATTATGTTGCTCAGCCACTTCCTTGCCAAATTCCTGTAACACGTGCGCTCTGGGAACAATTGCGCATATATGATAACTCTTCCAGTTGTAGCGAACTTATTAGTAGTGTTTTCGTCTGCTGTTCTTCTGATGTCCCATCATGTTCTTTCCCTACTGTGTGCATGATTACGTCTGCTCTTAAGCCGCCAGTAGCAGGTACAACTGAAGTCTCCTATCACTGTGCATACGATTTGATGTTCAGAGATCCTCTGTTAAACATATGTGAAGGAAGTTTTGATCGGAATGCTAGCAAAGATGCAAGTACATCACAAAAGATCAGACCAGACTTTCTTTTTTATATCAATCAGAAATGTGTGTTTCGTGGGGAAGAAGGATCTCCTTCTGAGAATATTTCTGTACCTTGTAAACAGCTTAAAGACAATTTTTTCTGGATATATGGTGAAGTTAATTATCTTCTTGCTTATGCTGCAGTGGGTTTCATAGTGAATCTGGTAGCTCTTGTTAGATCTTCTGAAACAAGTGTGGAAGTGATTACCATAGATAACTATGATCTCAAATACTATCGTTCAAGGCTAGCATTGTTTCGTGCTATTCTTAAGCTTTCTGTCCTTCTTCCATTGATTGCAAATAAATGTTCCAGTGAGTCTTCCAATGAGTTTGCGATACTTGAGAGAAATAATGGAATTACTATCACAGTTGCACATGATCATGTTTTAAAAAGCTATCCTAGAAATGAGCAAGGTAAGAAACAAATGCAACGTCTTAAATCATTGCTTCGAACAGTGGGTGGTGCTGGTGTTCCGAATGTGATCCAGTTGAAAGATTTATCCGGAAGCCACAGTGTCATTGCAGCCTGTTGGAATCTGTGTGACCCCCAGTGATGAAAGACAACTGCTCTCTGCCTTAAAGGACATATTACTAGCACTTAAGCACCTTCATGCTATGAAAGTAATGCATCGGGACGTACGATGGAGTAATGTAATGCAAAAAGATAAGAAGTGGTTTCTCATAGACTTCGATGATGCCATTGACTATCCTCAACCTTCATCAACGGCAGTGCACCTTGCAGAAGAATCACATGCACCTGAAATGTTCATTTCTGATACCATGCACAACGAAAAAGTGGACATGTGGGGAGTTGGACGTTTGATACATAAAGCGTATGTTACTGTCATTTCTAAAGAGCTGGAAGTGATAAGAGACACGCTACTGGATTTGAACCCTGACAATAGACCTTCTGCAGAGCATGTTTTATTACAGATAAATAAGATGACATAATAGGTTTCCAACAGATGTAATAGATAGGGTGTGTGCTTGTTGACAGGTTGATGTATATTTGTGCATTGGAACATGTTCTTAATCAAGTTCTATAATGTAAAAACAAACTGTGACTGGTCATTTCTATTTTGCATTGTTGTGCATGGGTGCATGGCTAGTTTTAAATTAATGCAGTAATTGGGTCGGTGTTTTTGACCTCCTATGTCGTTTTCAAGGATAGTGAACAGACTAACTTCGATAATAATAAACCTCGTTGAAGTGGTACACACTTGTATCATGTAAGTGATATTGTATCATATCGATTTGCGACACAATTGTTACAGCAATTAGATTTGAATGCTTACAGGCTACTTGCTGCACGAATCACATAGCTACGCTATGCTACAGTCATCCCATTCCAGGACTCCTTGATGCACGTATGGTGGAACATTTCTCCACATTTGACACACTCCAACATGTTCAGTACTATACAGTACATGCATGCAAAATACCTCCGTCTTGTCATATATCATGTCTCTATGCTCTTTCCTACCTATTCAGCCTTTCAGAAGGGAAGGGTTATATCACTCAATTTTCGAAACACTGTAGTAGAAGGTACTGCATGGATGGACCTTCAGTGTTGAAGTTAAGGCTTGAAACAGGTTGTGCTGGAGCTTCGGTTAACCGACGGTTAACTGATAACCAGAATCAAACAACCGCCTCAACTGGTTCAATGCAAACAGATCTGAATTATTTTTCAGATTGCTGATAACACGCTCAGTTGAAACAGGAATCGAAGTGTGCTGTTTTGTAAGAAGAATCGCTGCATTCATGCTGTCATACACCTTAACCACGAGATGGCAATTGATGGTTGATATTATCAGCTGATGATTGTTATTGGAGTAATGCACTTGAACAAATTCATTCCCACCTCCAATCACTTCACAGGCACCAGTGGTCCTAGTGAAGAATTTTGCAAACCTTAAAGGGTCATAAGCGTGGATGAGAGTGAACTTTTAACCCCTTAGAGTTTAGGCTGGCGCTGAAGCGCCCTAGCAAAGCCAACTTTTCACGTAGATTCTGAATCCGTTGTCAAAATCCACCTGAAGATGATGATCCATAGACTGAACTAGATGATGGTCCATAGACTGAACTAGATGATGGTCCATAGACTGAACTAGATGATGGTCCATAGACTGAACTTGATGATGGTCCATAGACTGAACTAGATGATGGTCCATAGACTGAACTAGATGATGGTCCATAGACTGAACTAGATGATGGTCCATAGACTGAACTAGATGATGGTCCATAGACTGAACTAGATGATGGTCCGTAGACTGAACTATATGATGATCCAGACTGAAATTCTATAGACTGAACTTCTATAGACTGAACTAGATGATGGTCCATAGACTGAGCTAGATGATGGTCCGTAGACTGAACTAGATGATGGTCCATAAACTGAACTTCTATGGATTGAACTAGATGATGGTCCAAAGACTGAACTTCTATAGACTGAACTAGATGATGGTCCATAGACTGAACTTCTATAGACTGAACTAAATGATGGTCCAAGACTGAACTTCTATAGACTGAACTAGATGATGGTCCATAGACTGAACTAGATGGTCCATAGACTGAACTAGATGATGGTCCATAGACTGAACTAGATGGTCCATAGACTGAACTAGATGATGGTCCATAGACTGAACTAGATGATGGTCCATAGACTGAACTAGATGATGGTCCATAGACTGAACTAGATGATGGTCCATAGACTGAACTTGATGATGGTCCATAGACTGAACTAGATGATGGTCCATAGACTGAACTAGATGATGGTCCATAGACTGAACTAGATGATGGTCCATAGACTGAACTAGATGATGGTTCATAGACTGAACTAGATGGTCCATAGACTGAACTAGATGATGGTCCATAGACTGAACTAGATGATGGTCCATAGACTGAACTAGATGATGGTCCAATGTCCATAGACTGAACTAGAGGATGTTTCATAGACTGGACTAGATGTTGGTCCATAGACTAAACTAGATGATGGTCCATAGACTGAACTAGATGATGGTCCTTTGACTGAACTAGATGGTCCATAGACTGAACTAGATGATGGTCCATAGACTAATGGTCCGTAGACTGAACTAGATGATGGTCCATAGACTGAACTAGATGATGGTCCATAGACTGAACTAGATGATGGTCCATAGACTGAACTAGATGATGGTCCATAGACTGAGCTAGATGATGGTCCGTAGACTGAACTAGATGATGGTCCATAGACTGAACTTCTATGGACTGAACTAGATGATGGTCCATAGACTGAACTTCTATAGACTGAACTAGATGATGGTCCATAGACTGAACTTCTATAGACTGAACTAAATGATGGTCCAAGACTGAACTTCTATAGACTGAACTAGATGATGGTCCATAGACTGAACTAGATGGTCCATAGACTGAACTAGATGATGGTCCATAGACTGAACTAGATGGTCCATAGACTGAACTAGATGGTCCATAGACTGAACTAGATGATGGTCCATAGACTGAACTAAATGATGGTCCATAGACTGAACTAGATGATGGTCCATAGACTGAACTAGATGGTCCATAGACTGAACTAGATGATGGTCCATAGACTGAACCAGATGATGGTCCATAGACTGAACTAGATGATGGTCCATAGACTGAACTAGATGATGGTCCATAGACTGAACTAGATGATGGTCCGTAGACTGAACTAGATGATGATCCAGACTGAACTTCTATAGACTGAACTAGATGATGGTCCATAGACTGAGCTAGATGATGGTCCGTAGACTGAACTAGATGATGGTCCATAGACTGAACTTCTATGGACTGAACTAGATGATGGTCCATAGACTGAACTTCTATAGACTGAACTAGATGATGGTCCATAGACTGAACTTCTATAGACTGAACTAGATGATGGTCCAAGACTGAACTTCTATAGACTGAACTAGATGATGGTCCATAGACTGAACTAGATGGTCCATAGACTGAACTAGATGATGGTCCATAGACTGAACTAAATGATGGTCCATAGACTGAACTAGATGATGGTCCATAGACTGAACTTGATGATGGTCCATAGACTGAACTAGATGATGGTCCAAAGACTGAACTAGATGATGGTCCATAGACTGAACTAGATGATGGTCCATAGACTGAACTAGATGATGGTCCATAGACTGAACTAGATGATGGTCCATCCACTGGACTAGATGATGGTCCATAGACTGGACTAGATGATGGTCCATAGACTGAACTAGATAATGGTCCATAGACTGAACTAGATGATGGTCCATAGACTGAACTAGATGGTCCATAGACTGAACTAGATGATGGTCCATAGACTGAACTAGATGATGGTCCATAGACTAATGGTCCGTAGACTGAACTAGATGATGGTCCATAGACTGAACTAGATGATGGTCCATAGACTGAACTAGATGATGGTCCATAGACTGAACTAGATGATGGTCCATAGACTGAGCTAGATGATGGTCCGTAGACTGAACTAGATGATGGTCCATAGACTGAACTTCTATGGACTGAACTAGATGATGGTCCATAGACTGAACTTCTATAGACTGAACTAGATGATGGTCCATAGACTGAACTTCTATAGACTGAACTAAATGATGGTCCAAGACTGAACTTCTATAGACTGAACTAGATGATGGTCCATAGACTGAACTAGATGGTCCATAGACTGAACTAGATGATGGTCCATAGACTGAACTAGATGGTCCATAGACTGAACTAGATGGTCCATAGACTGAACTAGATGATGGTCCATAGACTGAACTAAATGATGGTCCATAGACTGAACTAGATGATGGTCCATAGACTGAACTAGATGGTCCATAGACTGAACTAGATGATGGTCCATAGACTGAACCAGATGATGGTCCATAGACTGAACTAGATGATGGTCCATAGACTGAACTAGATGATGGTCCATAGACTGAACTAGATGATGGTCCGTAGACTGAACTAGATGATGATCCAGACTGAACTTCTATAGACTGAACTAGATGATGGTCCATAGACTGAGCTAGATGATGGTCCGTAGACTGAACTAGATGATGGTCCATAGACTGAACTTCTATGGACTGAACTAGATGATGGTCCATAGACTGAACTTCTATAGACTGAACTAGATGATGGTCCATAGACTGAACTTCTATAGACTGAACTAGATGATGGTCCAAGACTGAACTTCTATAGACTGAACTAGATGATGGTCCATAGACTGAACTAGATGGTCCATAGACTGAACTAGATGATGATCCATAGACTGAACTAAATGATGGTCCATAGACTGAACTAGATGATGGTCCATAGACTGAACTTGATGATGGTCCATAGACTGAACTAGATGATGGTCCAAAGACTGAACTAGATGATGGTCCATAGACTGAACTAGATGATGGTCCATAGACTGAACTAGATGATGGTCCATAGACTGAACTAGATGATGGTCCATCCACTGGACTAGATGATGGTCCATAGACTGGACTAGATGATGGTCCATAGACTGAACTAGATAATGGTCCATAGACTGAACTAGATGATGGTCCATAGACTGAACTAGATGGTCCATAGACTGAACTAGATGATGGTCCATAGACTGAACTAGATGATGGTCCATAGACTGAACTAGATGATGGTCCATAGACTGAACTAGATGATGGTCCATCTACTGGACTAGATGATGGTCCATAGACTGGACTAGATGATGGTCCATAGACTGAACTAGATAATGGTCCATAGACTGAACTAGATGATGGTCCATAGACTGAACTAGATGGTCCATAGACTGAACTAGATGATGGTCCATAGACTGAACTAGATGATGGTCCAAGACTGAACTTCTATAGACTGAACTAGATGATGGTCCATAGACTGAACTAGATGGTCCATAGACTGAACTAGATGATGGTCCATAGACTGAACTAGATGGTCCATAGACTGAACTAGATGATGGTCCATAGACTGAACTAAATGATGGTCCATAGACTGAACTAGATGATGGTCCATAGACTGAACTAGATGGTCCATAGACTGAACTAGATGATGGTCCATAGACTGAACTAGATGATGGTCCATAGACTGAACTAGATGATGGTCCATAGACTGAACTAGATGATGGTCCGTAGACTGAACTAGATGATGATCCAGACTGAACTTCTATAGACTGAACTAGATGATGGTCCATAGACTGAGCTAGATGATGGTCCGTAGACTGAACTAGATGATGGTCCATAGACTGAACTTCTATGGACTGAACTAGATGATGGTCCATAGACTGAACTTCTATAGACTGAACTAGATGATGGTCCATAGACTGAACTTCTATAGACTGAACTAGATGATGGTCCAAGACTGAACTTCTATAGACTGAACTAGATGATGGTCCATAGACTGAACTAGATGGTCCATAGACTGAACTAGATGATGGTCCATAGACTGAACTAAATGATGGTCCATAGACTGAACTAGATGATGGTCCATAGACTGAACTTGATGATGGTCCATAGACTGAACTAGATGATGGTCCAAAGACTGAACTAGATGATGGTCCATAGACTGAACTAGATGATGGTCCATAGACTGAACTAGATGATGGTCCATAGACTGAACTAGATGATGGTCCATAGACTGAACTAGATGATGGTCCATCTACTGGACTAGATGATGGTCCATAGACTGGACTAGATGATGGTCCATAGACTGAACTAGATAATGGTCCATAGACTGAACTAGATGATGGTCCATAGACTGAACTAGATGGTCCATAGACTGAACTAGATGATGGTCCATAGACTGAACTAGATGATGGTCCATAGACTGAACTAGATGATGGTCAAATGTCCATAGACTGAACTAGATGATGGTTCATAGACTGGACTAGATGATGGTCCATAGACTGGACTAGATGTTGGTCCATAGACTAAACTAGATGATGGTCCATAGACTGAACTAGATGATGGTTTTTTGACTGAACTAGATGGTCCATAGACTGAACTAGATGATGGTCCATAGACTAATGGTCCGTAGACTGAACTAGATGATGGTCCATAGACTGAACTAGATGATGATCCATAGACTGAACTTCTATAGACTGAAATAGATGATGGTCCATAGACTGAACTTCTATAGACTGAACTGGATGATGGTCCATAGACTGAACTAGATGATGGTCCATAGACTGAGCTAGATGATGGTCCATAGACTGAACTAGATGATGGTCCATAGACTGAACTAGATGATGGTCCATAGACTGAACTTCTATAGACTGAACTAGATGATGGTCCATAGACTGAACTTCTATAGACTGAACTAGATGATGGTCCATAGACTGAACTTCTATAGACTGCACTAGATGATGGTCCATAGACTGAACTAAATGATGGTCCATAGACTGAACATCCATAGACTGAACTAGATGATGGTCCATAGACTGAACTAGATGATGGTCCAATGTCCATAGACTGAACTAGATGATGGTCCATAGACTGGACTAGATGATGGTCCATAGACTGGACTAGATGATGGTCCATAGACTGAACTAGATGATGGTCCATAGACTGAACTAGATGATGGTCCATAGACTGAACTAGATGGTCCATAGACTGAACTAGATGATGGTCCATAGACTAATGGTCCATAGACTGAACTAAATGATGGTCCATAGACTGAACTAGATGATGGTCCATAGACTGAACTTCTATAGACTGAAATAGATGATGGTCCATAGACTGAACTAGATGATGGTCCATAGACTGAACTAGATGATGGTCCAATGAACCATAGACTGAACTAGATGATGGTCCATAGACTGAACTAGATGATGGTCCATAGACTGAACTTCTATAGACTGAACTAGATGATGGTCCATAGACTGAACTAGATGATGGTCCATAGACTGAACTAGATGATGGTCCAATGAACCATAGACTGAACTAGATGATGGTCCATAGACTGAACTAGATGATGGTCCATAGATTGAACTAGATGATGGTCCATAGACTGAACTCGGTGTGGTCCATAGACTGGACTAGATGATGGTCCATAGACTGAACTAGATGATGATCCATAGACTGAACTGCATGATGGTCCATAGACTGAACTAGATGATGGTCCATAGACTGAACTAGATGATGGTCCATAGACTGAACTAGATGATGGTCCATTAGACTGAACTAGCTAGATGATGGTCCATAGACTGAACTAGATGATGGTCCATAGACTGACTTGATGTGGTCCATAGACTGGACTAGATGATGGTCCATAGACTGAACTAGATGATGGTCCATAGACTGAACTAGATGATGGTCCATAGACAGAACTAGATGATGGTCCATAGACTGAACTAGATGATGGTCCATAGACTAAACTAGATGATGGTCCATAGACAGAACTAGATGATGGTCCATAGACTGAACTAGATGATGGTCTATAGACTGAACTAGATGATGGTCCATAGACTGAACTGGATGATGGTCCATAGACTGAACTAGATGATGGTCCATAGACTGAACTAGATGATGGTATAGACTGAACTAGATGATGATCCATAGACTGAACTAGATGATGGTCCATAGACTGAACTAGATGATGGTCCATAGACTGAACTAGATGATGGTCCATAGACTGAACTAGATGATGATCCATAGACTGAACTAGATGATGGTTCATAGACTGAACTAGATGATGGTCCATAGACTGAACTTCTATAATATGCATTTACGCAAACACTGTATATCAAACAGTATACATGATACTGAGTATTATGTATACTGTTTTGTACGGTGTTTGCGTAAATGCAGATTTGCTTATACATGATCATGTTGCTAGCACTTCGGAACACACTGAGAGTCAGTAGTATTTAATGCCATCAAGGTTGGTGTGCCCACAATGTGACATTGAGAAAAGTATACCAACCGAGCACAGGTTAGTAACACATGCTAATCACTTGCTGTACATCACGTGCCCATCAAGGATGATGGAAGGTATACAGCAGACTCAACACACTGACCTGCAGATACACATAACACGATGCAGGGCAGTGTACCACTACATGTCCATGATCAAGCATGTATGCACACATGAGCTACACCGTGATTAAATGCATTGTATGTGCCAGTTTTTCAGGTAAACTGCACCATCTATAGTCGCGCGAGACCTCAAAGAAAGGGATTTGCCGAAAGCTGACTCTTAAAATTAGCTTAAGGCTACACCACATTGGCTTGGGGAATGTAATTACAGGTAAATATGAATCCATTAGTAGTGCACACTGACAGTTTGCCTAACTCCCAATAAATATGCCATATTTTCCGTATCATCGAGCTGATACTTTTCCGTATAAACGAGCGGGCACTGTACAGATACATATACGAATGAAACCACAACTTGTATCGATTATTAATTGATGAAATACGCTCCGCTTGTTCGTGCATGGTGATGGCAAATGCGTCACCACTGCAGGTTCGTAAATACGTATTGCCACATGCCTCCCGATCACTACCGTAGTATGCTTACCTTCCAATTTTGTTCCTGAAGTTAACGTCGTCTTATTTTGTAGTAATGGCCCCTCCAGAATACGTGCCGCGTGACCCTGCGCATATTGTTTATGTGTCATACAGACTATGCTTATAGAGTGGACATGCTATGAAATTAAGTACAGTGCGTGAGTGAGAGTTCGCTTTCATTTTGCAGTTTCTGGTTGAGTCATGGTACATTGGGTTCAGAATTATAGAGTGATACCGTAAATTATCTAATTGTGCACCCATGCACCTCATACAACCACATATGCTGCAAATTTGGGTGTGTCGCGCCTAAAATGGATATGGCCCATTTATGTCGTCGAAATTTCAAGTCTTGGAAGGCTTGCTTGATTCTGGTGTGTAACGTGGTTCTATATGGGGCCACCTGTCTTACAGCAGCGGCCCTTTTGTCAAAACTTACCAGGGACAGTTCGGGTAACAATGGTGTGGTGCACGTGCTCGCAAGCAACACGAATATTCTACTGAACAGCACAGCAGTTCTGTACATCATAGTGGGGATTCTTGCTGACATACGGTTTGGTCGATACAAGGTGGTCGCTTACAGCATCTTCATCAGTTTCGCGCTACTGCTGGCATCTTCGGCAGCCAGTCTGATTTCTAATTTGAGCGAAGCAGGACCAGTACAAGATTGCCTGCTGTTGATAGCAATAGGTGCATACATCGCACATTTTATTGTTTTGACGTCTTTCCAAGGAAACATCCTGCATTTTGGATTAGACCAACTTTCAGAGGCATCGTCCGACGAATTGAGCTCCTTCATACACTGGTTTGTATGGACCATAGTAATAGCAGAATCACCTTTAATCTACATTCCGACAAATACGGAAACGTGTATTGTGTTATTGACCATTTCCGTGGTGATCAGTGCTGGGATGCTCATACTATGCCTGGCACTGTGCAGAGGCGCACGTGACTGTAATATCCAGTTCATACGTGAGCCCCCAAGCCGCAGCCCTTACATTAGTGTCTTCAAGGTACTGCAGTTTGCAAAGAACCACAAGACTCCATTACATAGAAGTGCCTTCACTTACTGGGAAGATGGTCCCCCATCAAGACTGGATATATTCTACAAGTGTAGGTTGTGAAAACCTTCTTCAGACTACTCTATTCTCTGGCATGTATAATATTGATGTACTTTGTATTGCTCATATCATTCAGCCAAGCATTTGTGCTTCATTTTGGGAGGGAACAGCAAAGCAGCTACTCTCTACAACCCAAAGACCCCATCTATCAGATAACAGCCTTTTGCAGTCCGACATCTGTCACAACACTCCTCATCCCCCTTCACGAACTTGTTCTTCATCCGCTGCTTGGAAATCGATATCTTCCTAACATGATGACCAAAATGAAGATAGCTGGAATCTTGATTTCAGCAAGCCTAGCAATCAACCTTATCATTGACGGCGTGGGTCACTACAGGCAAAACGTCCAATGTATGTTTGCAGCTTATGCCAGTGCCACACCCCTCCCTGGCCAGTTACAAGCCATAGATATTTCACCTTTCATTCTTATTGTGCCTGGTCTTATGGTGGATCTAGCTGTCCCTCTGCTGTATATATCGATTTTGGAGTTTACAGTTGCACAAGCACCATACCCGATGAGGGGAATGATCATTGGATTTGCCTATTTTTTTGTTGGACTCTACATACTGCTAGGAGTTGGCTATGAACAGATATTCATGTTCCTGACTTCATTGTCACCGTGGCCAGGCCGCTACAGCTGCTGCTCCTTGTACTACACCATTGGAGCCACCGTTTCCCTCCTCGTTACTGTACTCACATTCTGGACAACTCACAAATACAAGTATCGGGAAAGGAGTGAAGTCATTAATGAATATCAATTTATTGAAAATTATTACAGCGCCCACTCCAACTGAATTATACAAAGCCCTCGGTTTCTCTGTACACACCTTCGTATTTTTATGATGTTACACTGTTTGACCTACAAACTCATATTTACATGTGACTTGAATGATCACTCACTTAGTGCACTAACTTGATAATGCTTAATTGCATATAATAATGATTCTAGGGAACAAACAATTGCAACCGAGTAAAAGGAAGCTGGTAGCATTGAGCAAATTTAGATTGATTTGGGCCATGCGATTCATATCTTGTCTCCCCACACACTTGCAAGTGTCAAGTGCCCTCCATTGAGTTTCTGTCATATTGGTTAGTGTGTCTATTATTGGCTGAGTGATATATGCATATCAGGTATACATTGATGGTGTTATGAAATACATTTCTAAGGCCATTAGTGAAGGCATTGAGACATTGCCCTGAGTTAGAGATGGGTGGAGAAACTTTAGTAGTACTTTCTACTGCTCGTAGCCTTTAGCCAAGCATTTGTAGTCCATTTCATGGATTAGCAACAAAATTATTCTACAGCCACCTGATTTCAGTGTCATGCGTTTATCGTTCATGTTCTTTCTTTCAACTCTGTTTTTCTTTGTTATTGTTTATTTTAATCTTTACTTTGGTTGGGAGGAAAATTCCTTTGTGCTGAGAGTCTTCTGTATGACAGTACTGTTTTTAGACGTCCATGGACACTATTCTTGTTCTTAATTCTTTGAACGCCAAGTGCGATCATAAATGTACCATACATGCATGAATTAGGTATTGCATGCAAAAATGTGTTGATCAGTCACAACTCAATGATGCATGCAAATGTATCCTGCACTTATAACCTTATAAGTACAAAGTATTATGTTTCTCACACTGGCTAAAGAACCCCATTATTCAGATGACCTCATTTCACTAATGCATCACTTCAATACTCCAAGAACAAGAATGCGTAGCCCATGTAGATCTGTGTAGTGTTCACTCCTCCTCTTTTGCCAGACAGTTCGTATTATGGGTGTTGCAACAAAAGGTGCCAGCGTAATGGACACACAAAAGGTGCTGTACAGCGGGACAACTTGCTCAAATATTTGTATGACTATGGGATATGAGCCATGCATACTCAACAGGTGGGAGTATGTTGTAGCATTTAGCTTTTAACAGGGAAAAAAATTAGCTGTTGTTCGCATGATGGATTTTCCAACAGAGATGCTGATTGAAGTATAGGCGTGTTGAAAGATTTAAGTATCATTTCTTGTGCTTCAATACATGCTTGTTGCAATGGAATACATTAAGGATTCAAATAGCAATATTTTGTACAGACCAATAAGTTCTTTTTTCAAGTCAAGTGTAAAGTGTTAAGGCTTTAACGGATCGGATCCGAATTCGCGGATATCCTATCCGAAAGGCCAACGGATCGGATTCAGTTTTGTTACATTAATCATTTAGATTGATGTTTCAAAGTCGAACAGATTCGGATTATACCCCGCCCAATCCCACCGGATGCTAACACGCATACCTATCTGAATACCGGTGGTCTGGGACCGAGGGAATGCAGCCAGATTGAACAGTCCGCGTGCATTTTGTATTTTTGGCAAAAGGCGGTTGACGGTGTGAGAAAATATAGGCTTTTATTTCTTCCCTTTATTTGTACTTAACGCTTTTTCTATTTTTATTTTTGTCACCGCCCTTTCCAATTCGGGCATTTCCCCCTTGCTCGCTTTATATATGGGGTATGTGTCAGTCTGGTGTGCGTTTTTTTTTTCTTTTACAAGCATTGGGTTCATTTCTCATGTAGGCTCAAGACAGGTTAGCTAAAATATTAATCCAACCAAGTTTGTCACATTTAGGGGTCGTCAGAATGTTTCATAATGTAATATTATAATATTGTGCAAGGATAGTCAAGTTACAAGTAAATAAATAAAAAATCTCTTTGAGAAATAGAGTACGATGTAGGATTGGTCTGGGTGGTGTAAAAACAAAACTCTGGATTTGGTAAGACCACATGCAACGAAAACAGTCCTACAATTTAGCAGAACGTCATGCGTTTGATCGAAAACTACGCCCATGGAGCCAATAGGACCCACTACCGTGGGTCCAGATATTCAGATATCCAATGGCTGTTACCTTCAGATTCAGATCATATACCCTGAATCCGTCTGCTAAATCAGATCATATACCCTGAATCCGTCTGCTAAATCAGATCAGATTCAGATTCATGCCTTAACAGATCAGATTATAATGCCGAATCTGATCTGATCTGTTAAAGCCTTATAAAGTGTCAATTCTTGTACTTTGAAACATGCTTGCAATGATGTAACATACAACCTGCTTTGAGATTCAAAAGACTATATATCATGTTAAAATAATGACAAAGTTCAAAATGTATCATTGATAAGCTTCCCACTGAGGTGCTGATTAAAGTGTGGTGTGCCTAAAGGTTCTATGAACATCCCCACACCACCAGACCTCCACACATATCCATGCATCTCCACCATCTTGACACATCCCCACACCACCTCCACACATATCCATGCATCTCCACCATCTTGACACATCCCCACACCACCTTCACACATATCCATGCATCTCCACCATCTTGACACATCCCCACACCACCTCCACACATATCCATGCATCTCCACCATCTCGACACATCCCCACACCACCTCCACACATATCCATGCATCTCCACCATCTTGCCACACATTTCAACACATTCCCGCACTCTCAACACAAGTAATCCCCGTGTGAACCAGTTTCAACACGTGTGACACTGATGGTGCTGTGATTGGGACCTTCACTTTGTTTTGTGATGTTATAGGGACAAGGAACGGTTTGTACGCATTTAACTTGAGCTGTTTGATGTTGTATTGTATGTGTTAGCAGCACCTTGTAAGGAGTATATGCTGACAAGGCTATATACACCACAGCAACGGCAAGAATGATAGGGGTTAACACAAGAATGATAGGGGTTAACACAAGAATGATAGGGGTTAACACAAGAATGATAGGGGTTAACACATATTCCTACTGCACTTTTACACCCATACATTATGTCTTTTAAGCCATCAGGTGTTGTGACCAGTTCATATCATGAAAGTAAATTTTTCTGGACTTGGGAGTTGAATCAACACTTGAGCTAGTGGGCATGGCCCAACTTCAGCTGGAACAGGCTAAACCAGATGATGAACTCTGGAGAAGCCCATCAACGGATGTTACGAAAGGAGTAAATGTACCTCACCTATCTTCCACTGCCTTTTTATTTAGCTTCTTCGTCTCTAGAGCCCCTGTGTCCTAAATTGATTCTGGTGTTCGATGCAGGTGTGATGGTGCGTCTGTGTCAATGACTTTTATATCAAACAACGCTTCCAGTCCAAACACCTCGAATGCCTAGATCGGCCCTCAATCCTGGACCATCTGCTTTGGATTCAGCCTCTTTGACTATTGGTTCACATACAACCTGACTCCATACTTGAGCAGCCATATCCCCAAGACAGTCCCGAACTTCGTTATGTCGTAGGATGACAAGACTACCTGTCTTACAGTCTAATGCATGTTGCAACGTGAAATTTGCACTACATCCATCACACTTGAAAGGTATACAGGAAGGGTTGCCGCCCAACCATCCCTAAACTGAGAGGGTGCTAGGTCAAAGTGACAACTCTCTAATGGGACCACATTCAGCCAAGCTGATGTTTTACCTTTTATTGCCCTTTGTATTGATCTCTGTCTCTCCTTTGTGAACTTTGCTAGAATGGACTCCAAGCTGGACTGGTGTAAATCCTCTTGAACTTTACGGTGCATCTGTCTGGCCT
This sequence comes from Ephydatia muelleri, assembly GCA_013339895.1. Lineage (NCBI taxonomy): Eukaryota > Metazoa > Porifera > Demospongiae > Spongillida > Spongillidae > Ephydatia > Ephydatia muelleri. Next base: position 17,422,405 of record JABACO010000002.1, read on the forward strand.
CATTGAGTGCATCCAGATGACTAACATGGCAAAATGTATCCTTACCTATTAAGGCATTGGCAATAACAACTGTGCCTTGTTTAGATGTTTTGAAGATCTCTGTTGGCATATATGTAGGGTCAAGTACTCCTAGACCTGCTAGGTGTGTTGGCATAGATGTAGGATCAAGTACTCCTAGACCTGCTAGGTGTGTTGGCATAGATGTAGGGTCAAGTACTCCTAGACTGCTAGGTGTGTTGGCATAGATGTAGGGTCAAGTACTCCTAGACCTGCTAGGTGTGTTGGCATAGATGTAGGGTCATGTACTCCTAGACCTGCTAGGTGTGTTGGCATAGATGTAGGGTCAAGTACTCCTAGACTGCTAGGTGTGTTGGCATATATGTAGGGTCAAGTACTCCTAGACCTGCTAGGTGTGTTGGCATAGATGTAGGGTCATGTACTCCTAGACCTGCTAGGTGTGTTGGCATAGATGTAGGGTCAAGTACTCCTAGACCTGCTAGGTGTGTTGGCATAGGTGTAGGGTCAAGTACTCCTAGACCTGGTGTGTTGGCATAGGTGTAGGGTCAAGTACTCCTAGACCTGCTAGGTGTGGTGGCATAGATGTAGGGTCAAATACTCCTAGACCTGCTAGGCATGTTGGCATAGATGTAGGGTCAAGTACTCTAGACCGCTAGGTGTGTTGGCATATATGAAGGGTCAAGTACTCCTAGACCTGCTAGGTGTGTTGGCATAGATGTAGGGTCATGTACTCCTAGACCTGCTAGGTGTGTTGGCATAGATGTAGGGTCAAGTACTCCTAGACCTGCTAGGTGTGTTGGCATAGGTGTAGGGTCAAGTACTCCTAGACCTGCTAGGTGTGTTGGCATAGATATAGGGTCAAGTACTCCTAGACCTGCTAGGTGTGTTGGCATAGATGTAGGGTCATGTACTCCTAGACCTGCTAGGTGTGTTGGCATAGATGTAGGGTCAAGTACTCCTAGACCTGCTAGGTGTGTTGGCATAGATGTAGGGTCAAGTACTCCTAGACCTGCTAGGCGTGTTGGCATAGAGTAGGGTCAAGTACTCCTAGACCTGCTAGGAGTGTTGGCATAGATGTACTCCTAGACCTGCTAGGTGTGTTGGCATAGATGTAGGGTCAAGTACTCCTAGACCTGCTAGGTGCATTGGCATAGATGTAGGGTCAAGTACTCCTAGACCTGCTAGGTGCGTTGGCATAGATGTAGGGTGAAGTACTCCTGGACCTGCTAGGTGTGTTGGCATAGATGTTAGGGTCAAGTGCTCCTAGACCTGCTAGGTGTGTTGGCATAGAGTAGGGTGAAGTACTCCTAGACCTGCTAGGTGCGTTGGCATAGATGTAGGGTCAAGTACTCCTAGACATGCTAAGTGTGTTGGGATAGATGTAGGGTCAAGTACTCCTAGACCTGCTAGGTGTGTTGGCAAACAGCTGCAGTTCAGCATCAGACAGGCTTCCATCAAACAAGGCAGGCAAAAAACACTTCTTGATTGTGTCTTGTAGTACTATGAATTCATCACTGCAATCTGGTACTACCTATTGTATATGAAGCCCCATTCACACTGAAGAGACTTTGTCATGCTTGCAAATGCTGCTTGAAGTGTCTTGGTAGCAGCATGTGATAGATGTTGCACACACTTCACCCAGCCATCCACCTTCCCATGGATATATGACTTCTGACTGTCCTTATCCCCAATCACCCCACTGAGGAAGCGATGGCTTGATACAATAATCACACCATGATCTTTAAAGAGCTCTTTTGCTTCTTCTTTATAATGTTTAGTTACAACCAAAAAACTCTTAGTGAGTTCAGCGAAGTAGCCATGAAAATGATAAACATATTACTATAACAATTCCGCGTATAATCGGTTAACGTCGTCTTTTTTGTAATGGCCCCGTCCAGAGTGCGTGCCGCGTGACCTTACAAAAACGGCCTGCGCGTATTGTTTATGTGTCATGTAGACTATGCGTATAGAGTGGGCATGCTAAGAAATTAAGTAGTTTGATTTCATTTTGCAGTTTCTGGTGAGTCATGGTACGCTTTGAAACATTGGGTAGCTATAATGAGGCGGCACTTCAGAATTGTAGAGTGATACCGTAAATTATCTAATTGTACACCCAGTTTCCAGCCGCATACAACCACATACTGCATATTTGTGGTTGCGGGTGTGTCGCGGATATGGCCCATTTATGTCGTCGAAATTTCAAGTCTTGGAAGGCTTGCTTGATTCTGGTGTGTAACGTGGTTCTAAATGGAGCCAGCCGTCTTACAGCAGCGGCCCTTTTGTCAAAGGACAGTTCGGGTAACAATGATGTGATGCACGTGCTTGCACGCAACACGAATATTCTACTGAACAGCACAGCAGTTCTGTACATCATAGTGGGGATTCTTGCTGACATACGATTTGGTCGATACAAGGTGGTCGCTTACAGCATCTTCATCAGCTTCGCGCTACTGCTGGCATCTTCGGCAGCCAGTCTGATTTCTACTTTGAGCCGAACAGGACAAGATTGCCTGCTGTGGATATCAATAAGTGCATACATCGCACATTTTATTGCTTTGACGTCTTTCCAAGGAACCATCTTGCATTTTGGATTAGACCAACTTTCAGAGGCATCGTCCGACGAATTAAGCTCCTTCATACACTGGTTTGTATGGACCATTATAATAGCAGAATCACCCTTAATCTACATTCCGACAAATACGGAAACTTGTATTGTGTTTTTGACCATTTCCATGGTGATCAGTGCTGGGATGCTCATACTATGCCTGGCACTGTGCAGAGGCGCACGTGGCTGCAATATCCAGTTCATACGTGAGCCCCCAAGCCGCAGTCCCTACACTAGTGTATTCAAGGTACTGCAGTTTGCAAAGAACCACAAGACTCCATTACATAGAAGTGCCCTCACTTACTGGGAAGATGGTCCCCCATCAAGACTGGATATGGGCAAGGACAAATATGGAGGACCATTCACCAATGAACAAGTGGAAGATGTGAAAACTTTCTTCAGACTACTCTATTCTCTGGCATGTATACTGTTTATGTACTTTTTATTGTCTATATCCTTCAGGGAAGAATTTGTGCTTCATTTTGGGAGGGAACAGCAAAGCAGCTACTCTCTACAACCCAAAGACCCCATCTATCTGATCACAGCTCACATCTTTTACAGTCCGATATTTGCCACTGCACTCCTCATCCCCCTTCACGAGCTTGTTCTTCATCCGCTGCTTGGAAATCGATATCTTCCTAACATGATGACCAAAATGAAGATAGCTGGAATCTTGATTTCAGCAAGCCTAGCAATCAACCTTATCATTGATGGTGTGGGTCACTACAGACAAAACGTCCAATGTATGTTTGCAGCTTACACCAATGCCACACCCCTCCCTGGCCAGTTACAAGCCATAGATATTTCACCTTTCATTCTTATTGTGCCTGGTCTTATGGTGGATCTAGCTTTCCCTCTGCTGTATATATCGTTTTTGGAGTTTACAGTTGCACAAGCACCATACCCGATGAGGGGAATGATGATTGGATTTGCCTATTTTTTTGTTGGACTATTTACAATATTAGGAGCTGGCTATCAAAGGATATTCATGTCCCTGGCTTTATTGTCATCATGGCCAGGCCGCTACAGCTGCTGCACCTTGTACTACACCATTGGAGCCACCGTTTCCCTCCTCGTTACTGTACTCACATTCTGGACAACTCACAAATACAAGTTTCGGGAAAGGAGTGAAGTTATTAATGAATATCAGTTTATTGAAAATTATTACAGTGCCCACTCCAACTGAATTATACAAATCCCTCGGTTTCTTTATACACACCTTCTGATTTTCTTGATGTTATACCTACAAACTCATATTGTAAAGTGATGTTATACCTAAAAACTCGTGCTGTAAAGTGCTGTGCTAGACAATGTACATGTGACTTGAATGATCACTCACTTAGTGCACTAACTTGATAATGCTTAATTGCATATAATAATGATTCTAGGGAACAAACAATTGCAACAGAGTAAAAGGAAGCTTGTAGCATTGTGCAAATTTAGATTGATTTGGGCCATGAGATTCAAGTCTTGCATGTATCTTGTCTCTAGGGAGCACCACACACACTTGCAAGTGTCAAGTGCCCTCCATTGCGTTTCTGTCATATTGGTTAGTGTGTCTATTATTGACTGGTGATATATGCATATCAGGTATACATTGTTGGTGATATGAAATACATTTCTAAGGCCATTAGTGAAGGCATTGAGACATTGCCCTGAGTTAGAGGTGGGTGGAGAAACTTTAGTAGTACTTTGTACTGCTCATAGCCTTTAGCCGAGCATTTGTAGTCCATTTCATGGATAAGCAACATAATTATTCTGCAAAGCCACCTGATTTCTGCGTCATGCGTTTATCGTTCATGTTCTTTCTTTCAACTCTGTTTTTCTTTGTTATTGTTTATTTTAATATTTACTTTGGTTGGGAGGAAAATTACTTTGGTGCTGAAAGAGAGTTTTCTGTATGACAGTACTGTTTTTAGACGTCCATGGACATTATTCTTGTTCTTTATTCTTTGATCACCAAGTGCGATCATGAATGCACCATACATGCTGAGTTAGGTATTGCATGCAAAAATGTCACAACTCAATGATGCATGCATATGCTTGCTGCACTTATAACCTTATAAGTACAAAGTAATTATGTTTCTCACACTGACTCAAGAACCCCATTATTCAGATGACCTCACTTCAATACTCCCAAGAACTAGAATGCGTAGCCCAGATCTATGTAGTGCTCCCCTTTTGCCAGACAGTTCGCATTATGGATGTTGCAACAAAAGGTGCCAGCATAATGGACACACAAAAGGTGCTGTACACCGGGACAGAATATTTGTATGACTATGGGATGTGCCATGCATATTCAACAAGGGGGAGTATGTTGTCACATTTAGCTTTTAACAGGGAACAAAATTAGCTGTTGTTCGTGTGATTGAAAAGTAGGATCTTCCTACAGAAATGCTGATTGAAGTATAGGCGTGTTGAAAGATTTGAGTATCATTTCTTGTACTTTGAAACATGCTTGCTGCAATGGAATACACCTAGAATCAAATAGCAATATTTTGCACAGACCAATCAGTTCTTATTTAATTCATGTACTTAAATCCTTGAAAAGTGGGCTAGATGTTATGATAAAAGTGTGAAGTATCAATTCGTGTACTTTGAAACATGCTTGCAAGGATGTAACATACTTTGAGATTCAAAATACTATATTTCATGTTAACATGTTTATTCATCATTGATAATCTTCCCACTGAGGTGCTGATTAACACATCTCCACACATCTATGCACATCCCCACACACCACCTTCACACATATCCATGCATCTTCACCATCTCGACACATCCCCACACACCACCTTCACACATATCCATGCATCTTCACCATCTCGACACATCCCCACACACCACCTTCACACATATCCATGCATCTTCACCATCTCGACACATCCCCACACACCACCTTCACACATATCCATGCATCTTCACCATCTCGACACATCCCCACACACCACCTTCACACATATCCATGCATCTTCACCATCTCGACACATCCCCACACACCACCTTCACACATATCCATGCATCTTCACCATCTCGACACATCCCCACACACCAACCTTCACACATATCCATGCATCTTCACCATCTCGACACATCCCCACACACCACCTTCACACATATCCATGCATCTTCACCATCTCGACACATCCCCACACACCACCTTCACACATATCCATGCAATCTTCACCATCTCGACACATCCCCACACACCACCTTCACACATATCCATGCATCTTCACCATCTCGACACATTTCCACTCATTTTCAACTATTTCTACACATCTCAACGTACCTCAAACATTTCCACACATCTCTACCAAATTCCACATATCTCCACCCATCTCCAGTAGAGGTGTATGGAGGTGTGTGAAGTTGGGTGGAAATGTGCGGGATGTAGGTAGATGTGTGGAGATGTTGAAGGCAGATGGAGATGTGTAGAGATGGTTGAAAATGTGTGGCATGTGTTGAGGTGTGCGTGCATCTCCACTCATCCTCCACACATCTCCACTCATGGTCAATCATCTCTGCACAATTTCACTTATCTCCACACATCTCCACCTGGCTCCACACCATCTCCACACAACCCATCTCCACACAACCCATCTCCACACAACCCATCTCCACACAACCCATCTCCACACAACCCATCTCCACATAACCCATCTCCACACAACCATCTCCACACAACCCATCTCCACACAATCCATCTCCACACAACCCATCTCCACAACTCCACATAGTTCGCACATCCCCACACCATCTCCACACATCTCCACCCAAATTCAACGTGTGTGTGTGTGTGTGTGTGTCTTGATTTGATTCTGTGTGTGCATGTGTGTGCATGTTAGATGTTGTGTATTAATGCTGTTATCAGTTTTTGTCTTACTCCACGCACTACAGCAACAATAGTGATACAATTGTGACACTGAAATGTGTTGCAAGTACGATTAAAAACAACACGTAATACGTGCAGCTCTGGATAGTGGCAAGTGACATTTTTATAAATCCATGTCCGCCGCTGTCTGCTTACATTTGCGCGCGTCCACAAAATGACGTCATAATCAGGTCGTGTGCTAAAGGTTGCCCGGCCTAAATCCAAGTAGAAATCAAGACGTTGCTATAGGTTCAAATCCTGTTAAAATAACTTTTTTTTTTTTTCCTCCTTGTATAATATCTACATAAGTATAAGACCAAGCTAGTGCACTGTGGCTTAGTGGTTATGACGAGAAGCTTCACAAGTTCGGGGTTCCATTCCGGCCCGGGGTCTACCCAATAGTTGTATCCGTTATTCCACAGGTGCATGGTTGCATAGCCTCGGTTCTGTCGGAGATGACTACCGAAAAGTGAAAGAGCTGCTGATGTTGGGTGATTCCTCATCAAAGGGCACAATATCTGCTCGATTTGGTTTCCGTTGACTTGGTAGTGTCACTCAATAGGAATTCTCCAATGGAGAAACAAAAAAATAGAGAGTTGCTGTCTTCCCTACGCCTGTGTCAGGTGTAGGGTGCCATTTTGGTTTCTTTTTTTTTTTTAATCTCATCCCCCCCCCTCCCTCCCCCCTTCTTTTCTTCAATTCTGGGATATGGCAAGCAGATAACAACATATTTACGGGTGGGCCTGTGTTCAACCAATTATTCAAGCCAGCTCTTTACACACTGCAACCAAAAGAAATGTCCCCCAGTGGGGGGAATTGAACACCTCAATCTATCCAATGGACTCGGGGGTGATGATATTACGATGAAGGTCATACAACATGCATGCACATTAGATTGTCACTACACAGTGCATCACATTGTCACTACATGTAGTTCCTCAGCTGATGATTACAGCCTTTTCACTTCTTTAAAAACTTCCCCTGTGACATTTATTTTGTAATTACCATTGGAAGATAAAAACTATTTTCTTTGACCTAACAGTTGTCACTGCTGTGAAGGACTTCGTCTCTCTTGTCCGTTCAAATGACTAGCAATAAAACCCTGCTGAATTATTGTAGGCATCATCTCATATGACTTCAAAGTCCTGGTTGTCCACGAACAGATAGTCACCTTGCAGTACATGAGGGTCCGACTTCACACTGCTGCATGTTTTGGACAGCCACTTCTCAGTGTATGCTGGCTCCAAGTAGAGAGCCAAGGCCGTTGCCGTGGTAGCGTGTGTCCTCTGGAGATCAGGCAGCCATTGCCTCACATCTACATCATTATGAGGGTGTGTGGTTCGCTCAGCTGCCACACCCAAATCCATGAGCTCCGCTTCCTTGCGGGCAGAGCCTGTCATATCCAGTCCTTGTTCTTTTCCTTTGCAGGATCCAGAATCCATTGCAAGCCAACACTTAGTGCTGGTGTACTGGACCCAGAATGTGTACAAGTCAGGAGTGCGTTCCGCTACTCCAGTCACGTGACATCCCTCGCGTTCACTTTCCTCGGCAGTATTGGACGATCGTGTCAGCCACACCTTGTCTTGGGCAAACCTGAACCAGCTGGCTCCGAACGAGACGCCCAGTGGCACTGAAGAGGTGGGCTCTGCACCCTTTGGCAACCACTTGGACAGGTCCGAGTTGCCGGGTTTCTTAGCTGCACTTCCGTCCACTCGTGACCGCTTAGGTGGTAACCAGTATTCGAGTCCCTTGTCATCTTCCCAGCTAGCGTCTCCGCGTAGACACACGGGATGCTCAGCTGTCCCGTGGTCTGAAGTACAAGCGTCCTCGTTAGCCAAGGCCACTTTCCGTACTTTCGGCGCTACACTGAGGTTACCGATGGCCGTACGTATTTGCTCCAAAGCGTCTTCGTAGTTGACGTCGCGGTGGTAACGACTGTTGTATTCGTCGATGCAGCGTTTAGCTTCTAACGCCAGGTCGTTGAGTGGTGTAGAGTCCATCGTATACTTCCACCTTAGCTGTCACGTGATGTCCAATTACGTAACTAATATAGCTTTTGAAATGTATTCTGATTCAAAAATGTACAACACATCTGCAAGAACACAGCACGCATCACGGGATTGTAAGTATGCCCGAGTCTGAATATGTCAGAGCCTTGCAATTTCATCATAAATTTCACACCAGAAGTTTACACAACAATGGGGGCAAAAAAAAAAGCATAAGTTCTGGCTATCCGTCTTTTTGTTTTACATTACACAATGCAATATTCGGCAAAACAGAAGTCAAAAGCAGAGTATATTATTTCTAGTCAATGGACAATACTCTCTTTTTTTTAAGTACAAGGTTTAAAATAAGTTTGCTGAAGATGTCAAGTTAAGGCTTCACTATTCCAGCTCATGAGAGGATTGCAACTTGCAAGCCCTACACAGCAAAAAAAAAAGGCGCAAATCATATTGATTTCACAAGTGATCTGTTTTTTCATATCTGTACCAAAATGTTAACAGTTTTAATACAGATATGAAAAACAGATCACTGTGGAATCACATATATATTGCGTCTTTTTTTTGCTGTGCTAATTTAAGGCACTGTGGTTATTTGTCATATGCTTTCTCTGTTCGCCAAAGCTGCTGCACCAGCAAGTGACTGCCCACTTCTGTATGCAGTACGATGAGAGCTGCTAGCGAAAAGTTGACAAAAGCAGCTGCGTCGTATGTGCATAGTAACATACGCATGCGTAACAATACACTGTCAAAGAGCGGTGATTTTGAAATTGTTATTGCTCATGGCAGAATTCAAAGTAAGCTAGAGCGCGAGCGTCTTGTTGTATTAACATATCGTCCAAACTCAACAGGTTTTTGTATACACACCAGAAACTAAGAAAGCCAAGACGTGGCAGGTATG
>JABACO010000002.1:17432802-17472926 GCA_013339895.1 Ephydatia muelleri
GATGGTCCATAGACTGGACTAGATGATGGTCCATAGACTGAACTAGATAATGGTCCATAGACTGAACTAGATGGTCCATAGACTGAACTAGATGGTCCATAGACTGAACTAGATGATGGTCCATAGACTGAACTAGATGATGGTCCATAGACTGAACTAGATGATGGTCCAATGTCCATAGACTGAACTAGATGATGGTTCATAGACTGGACTAGATGATGGTCCATAGACTGGACTAGATGTTGGTCCATAGACTAAACCAGATGATGGTCCATAGACTGAACTAGATGATGGTCCTTTGACTGAACTAGATGGTCCATAGACTGAACTAGATGATGGTCCATAGACTAATGGTCCGTAGACTGAACTAGATGATGGTCCATAGACTAATGGTCCGTAGACTGAACTAGATGATGGTCCATAGACTGAACTAGATGATGGTCCATAGACTGAACTTCTATAGACTGAAATAGATGATGGTCCATAGACTGAACTTCTATAGACTGAACTGGATGATGGTCCATAGACTGAACTAGATGATGGTCCATAGACTGAGCTAGATGGTCCATAGACGACTAGATGATGGTCCATAAACTGAACTAGATGATGGTCCATAGACTGAACTTCTATAGGAACTAGATGATGGTACATAGACTGAACTTCTATAGACTGCACTAGATGATGGTCCATAGACTGAACTAAATGATGGTCCATAGATGAACATCCATAGACTGAACTAGATGATGGTCCATAGACTGAACTAGATGTATGGTCCGTAGACTGAACTAGATGATGATCCAGACTGAAACTCTATAGACTGAACTAGAGATGGTCCATAGACTGAGCTAGAAGATGGTCCGTAGACTGAACTAGATGATGGTCCATAGACTGAACTTCCTATGACTGAATAGATGATGTCCATAGACTGAACTAGATCTATAGACTGAACTAGATGATTCCATAGACTGAACTTCTTAGACTGAACTAGATGATCCAAACTGAACTTCTATAGACTGACTAGATGATGGCCATAGACTGAACAGATGTCCATAGACTGAACTAGATGATGTCCATAGACTGAACTAAATGATGGTCCATAGACTGAACTAGATGATGGTCCATAGACTGAACTTGATGATGGTCCTAGACTGACTAGATGATGGTCCATAGACTGAACTTGATGATGGTCCATAGACTGAACTAGATGATGGCCAAAGACTGACTAGATGATGGTCCCTAGACTGAACTCGATATGGTCCATAGCTGAACTAGATGATATCCATAGACTGAACTAGATGATGGTCCATAGACTGAACTAGATGGTCCATAGACTGAAACTGATGATGGTCCATAGACTGAACTAGATGATGTCCATAGACTGAACTAATGATTGTCCATAGACTGAACTAGATGATGGTCCATAGACTGAACTTGATGAGGTCCATAGACTGAACTAGATGATGGTCCAAACTGAACTAGATGATGGTCCATAGACTGAACTAGATATGGTCCATATATGACTAGATGATGGTCCATAGACTGAACTAGATGGTCCATAGACTGAACTAGATGATGGTCCATAGACTGAACTAGATGATGGTCCATAGACTGACTAGATGATGGTCCATAGACTGAACTAGATGATGATGGTCCATCCACTGACTAGATGATGGTCCATAGACTGGCTAGATGATGGTCCATAGACTGACTAGATATTGTCCATAGACTGAACTAGATGATGGTCAAGACTGAACATATGGTCCATAGACTGAACTAGATATGGTTCCATAGACTGAACTAGATGATGGTCCATAAACTGAACTAGATGATTGTCCTGTCCATAGACTGAACTAGATGATGGTCATAGACTGACTAGATGATGGTCCATAGACTGACTAGATGGTCCATAGACTAACTAGATGATGGTCCATAGACGAACTAATGATGGTCCATAGACTAGAGACTGAACTAGATGATGGTCCATAGACTGAACTAGATGATGGTCCATAGACTGAACTTCTATAGACTGAAATAGATGATGGTCCATAGACGAACTTCTAGAGACTGAACTGGATGATGGTCCATAGACTGAACTAATGATGGTCATAGACTGAGCTAGATGATGGTCCATAGACTGAACTAGATGATGGTCCATAGACTGAACTAGATGATGGTCCATAGACTGAACTTCTATAGACTGAACTAGATGATGGTCCATAGACTGAACTTCTATAGACTGAACTAGTGTCCATAGACTGAACTTCTATAGACTGCACTAGATGATGGTCCATAGACTGAACTAATGATGGTCCATAGACTGAACTCCATAGACTGAACTAGATGATGGTCCATAGACTGACTAGATGATGGTCCATGTCCATAGACTGAACTAGATGATGGTCCATAGACTGGACTAGATGATGGTCCATAGACTGACTAGATGATGGTCCATAGACTGAACTAGATGATGGTCCATAGACTGAACTAGATGATGGTCCATAGACTGAACTAGATGGTCCATAGACTGAACTAAATGATGGTCCATAGACTGAACTAGATGATGGTCCATAGACTGAACTTCTATAGACTGAAATAGATGATGGTCCATAGACTGAACTAGATATGGTCCATAGACTGAACTAGATGATGGTCCAATGAACCATAGACTGAACTAGATGATGTCCATAGACTGAACTAGATGGTCTATAGACTGAACTCTAGATGAACTAGATGATTCCATAGACTGAACTAGATGATGGTCCATAGACTGAACTAGATGATGGTCCATAGACTGAACTAGATGATGGTCCAATGAACCATAGACTGAACTAGATGATGGTCCATAGACTGAACTAGATGATGGTCCATAGATTGAACTAGATGATGGTCCATAGACTGAACTCGGTGTGGTCCATAGACTGGACTAGATGATGGTCCATAGACTGAACTGATGATGGTCCATAGACTGAACTAGATGATGGTCCATAGACTGAACTAGATGATGGTCCATAGACTGAACTAGATGATGGTCCATAGACTGAACTAGATGATGGTCCATAGACTGAACTAGATGATGGTCCATAGACTGACTGATGGTCCATAGACTGACTAGATGATGGTCCATAGACTGAACTAGATGATGGTCCATAGACTGATTAGATGATGGTCCATAGAGAACTAGATGATGGTCCATAGACTGAACTAGATGATGGTCCATAGACAACTAGATGATGGTCCATAGACAGAACTAGATGATGGTCCATAGACTGAACTAGATGATGGTCCATAGACTGAACTAGATGATGGTCCATAGACTGAACTAGATGATGGTCCATAGACTGAACTAGATGATGGTCCATAGACTGAACTAGATGATGGTCCATAGACTGAACTAGATGATGTCCATAGACTGAACTAGATGATGGTCCATAGACTGAACTAGATGATGATCCATAGACTGAACTAGATGATGGTCCATAGACTGAACTAGATGATGGTCCATAGACTGAACTAGATGATGGTCCATAGACTGAACTAGATGATGGTCCATAGACTGAACTAGATGATGTCCATAGACTGAACTAGATGATGGTTCATAGACTGAACTAGATGATGGTCAATAGACTGAACTTCTATAATAGCATTTACGCAAACACTGTATTCAAACAGTATACATGATACTGAGTATTAGGTATCATGTTTTGTTGTACGGTGTTTGCGTAAATGCAGATTTGCTTATACCTGATCATGTTGCTAGCACTTCGGAACACACTGAGAGTCAGTAGGTAGTATAAATGCCATCAAGGTTGGTTGTGCCACAATGTGACATTGAGAAAAGTATACCAACCGAGCACAGGTTAGTACACATGCTAATCACTTGCTGTACATCACACACCCATCAATAATGATGAAGGTATACAGCAGACTCAACACACTGACCTGCAGATACACATAACACGATGCAGGGCAGTGTACCACTACATGTCCATGATCAAGCATGTATGCACACATGAGCTACACCGTGATTAAATGCATTGTATGTGCCAGTTTTTCAGGTAAACTGCACCATCTATAGTCGCGCGAGACCTCACAGAAAGGGATTTGCCGAAAGCTGACTCTTAAATTAGCTTAAGGCTACACCACATTGGCTTGGGGAATGTAATTACAGGTAAATATGAATCCATTAGTAGTGCACACTGACAGTTTGCCTAACTCCCAATAAATATGCCATATTTTCCGTATCATCGAGCTGATACTTTTCCGTATAAAACGAGCGGGCACTGTACAGATACATATACGAATGAAACCACAACTTGTATCGATTATTAATTGATGAAATACGCTCCGCTTGTTCGTGCATGGTGATGGCAAATGCGTCACCACTGCAGGTTTCGTAAATACGTATTGCCACATGCCTCCCGATCACTACCGTAGTATGCTTACCTTCCAATTTTGTTCCTGAAGTTACGTCGTCTTATTTTTGTAGTAATGGCCCCCTCCAGAATACGTGCCGCGTGACCCTGCGCATATTGTTTATGTGTCATACAGACTATGCTTATAGAGTGGACATGCTATGAATTAAGTACAGTGCGTGAGTGAGAGTTCGCTTTCATTTTGCAGTTTCTGGTTGAGTCATGGTACATTGGGTTCAGAATTATAGAGTGATACGTAAATTATCTAATTGTGCACCCATGCACCTCATACAACCACATATGCTGCAAATTTGGGTGTGTCGCGCCTAAAATGGATATGGCCCATTTATGTCGTCGAAATTTCAAGTCTTGGAAGGCTTGCTTGATTCTGGTGTGTAACGTGGTTCTATATGGGGGCCACCTGTCTTACAGCAGCGGCCCTTTTGTCAAAACTTACCAGGGACAGTTCGGGTAACAATGGTGTGGTGCACGTGCTCGCAAGCAACACGAATATTCTACTGAACAGCACAGCAGTTCTGTACATATAGTGGGGATTCTTGCTGACATAACGGTTTGGTCGATACAAGGTGGTCGCTTACAGCATCTTCATCAGTTTCGCGCTACTGCTGGCATCTTCGGCAGCCAGTCTGATTTCTAATTTGAGCGAAGCAGGACCAGTACAAGATTGCCTGCTGTTGATAGCAATAGGTGCATACATCGCACATTTTATTGTTTTGACCGTCTTTCCAAGGAAACATCCTGCATTTTGGATTAGACCAACTTTCAGAGGCATCGTCCGACGAATTGAGCTCCTTCATACACTGTTTGTATGGACCATAGTAATAGCAGAATCACCTTTAATCTACATTCCGACAAATACGGAAACGTGTATTGTGTTATTGACCATTTCCGTGGTGATCAGTGCTGGGATGCTCATACTATGCCTGGCACTGTGCAGAGGCGCACGTGACTGTAATATCCAGTTCATACGTGAGCCCCCAAGCCGCAGCCCTTACATTAGTGTCTTCAAGGTACTGCAGTTGCAAAGAACCACAAGACTCCATTACATAGAAGTGCCTTCACTTACTGGGAAGATGGTCCCCCATCAAGACTGGATATATTCTACAAGTGTAGGTTGTGAAAACCTCTTCAGACTACTCTATTCTCTGGCATGTATAAATATTGATGTACTTTGTATTGCTCATATCATTCAGCCAAGCATTTGTGCTTCATTTTGGGAGGGAACAGCAAAGCAGCTACTCTCTACAACCCAAAGACCCCCATCTATCAGATAACAGCCTTTTGCAGTCCGACATCTGTCACAACACTCCTCATCCCCCTTCACGAACTTGTTCTTCATCCGCTGCTTGGAAATCGATATCTTCCTAACATGATGACCAAAATGAAGATAGCTGGAATCTTGATTTCAGCAAGCCTAGCAATCAACCTTATCATTGACGGCGTGGGTCACTACAGGCAAAACGTCCAATGTATGTTTGCAGCTTATGCCAGTGCCACACCCCTCCCTGGCCAGTTACAAGCCATAGATATTTCACCTTTCATTCTTATTGTGCCTGGTCTTATGGTGGATCTAGCTGTCCCTCTGCTGTATATATCGATTTTGGAGTTTACAGTTGCACAAGCACCATACCGATGAGGGGAATGATCATTGGATTTGCCTATTTTTTTGTTGGACTCTACATACTGCTAGGAGTTGGCTATGAACAGATATTCATGTTCCTGACTTCATTGTCACCGTGGCCAGGCCGCTACAGCTGCTGCTCCATGTACTACACCATTGGAGCCACCGTTTCCCTCCTCGTTACTGTACTCACATTCTGGACAACTCACAAATACAAGTATCGGGAAAGGAGTGAAGTCATTAATGAATATCAATTTATTGAAAATTATTACAGCGCCCACTCCAACTGAATTATACAAAGCCCTCGGTTTTTCTGTACACACCTTCTGATTTTCTTGACTGTTTGACCTACAAACTTGTGCTGAAAAGTGCTGTGCTAGACAATGTACATGTGACTTGAACGATCACTCACTAAGTGCACTAACTTGATAATGCTTAATTGCATATAATAATGATTCTAGGGAACAAACAATTGCAACCGAGTAAAAGGAAGCTGGTAGCATTGAGCAAATTTAGATTGATTTGGGCCATGCGATTCATATCTTGTCTCCCCACACACTTGCAAGTGTCAAGTGCCCTCCATTGAGTTTCTGTCATATTGGTTAGTGTGTCTATTATTGGCTGAGTGATATATGCATATCAGGTATACATTGATGGTGTTATGAAATACATTTCTAAGGCCATTAGTGAAGGCATTGAGACATTGCCCTGAGTTAGAGATGGGTGGAGAAACTTTAGTAGTACTTTCTACTGCTCGTAGCCTTTAGCCAAGCATTTGTAGTCCATTTCATGGATTAGCAACAAAATTATTCTACAGCCACCTGATTTCAGTGTCATGTGTTTATCGTTCATGTTCTTTCTTTCAACTCTGTTTTTCTTTGTTATTGTTTATTTTAATCTTTACTTTGGTTGGGAGGAAAATTCGTTTGTGCTGAGAGTCTTCTGTATGACAGTACTGTTTTTAGACGTCCATGGACACTATTCTTGTTCTTAATTCTTTGAACGCCAAGTGCGATCATAAATGTACCATACATGCATGAATTAGGTATTGCATGCAAAAATGTGTTGATCAGTCACAACTCAATGATGCATGCAAATGTATCCTGCACTTATAACCTTATAAGTACAAAGTATTATGTTTCTCACACTGGCTAAAGAACCCCATTATTCAGATGACCTCATTTCACTAATGCATCACTTCAATACTCCAAGAACAAGAATGCGTAGCCCATGTAGATCTGTGTAGTGTTCACTCCTCCTCTTTTGCCAGACAGTTCGTATTATGGGTGTTGCAACAAAAGGTGCCAGCGTAATGGACACACAAAAGGTGCTGTACAGCGGGACAACTTGCTCAAATATTTGTATGACTATGGGATATGAGCCATGCATACTCAACAGGTGGGAGTATGTTGTAGCATTTAGCTTTTAACAGGGAAAAAAATTAGCTGTTGTTCGCATGATGGATTTTCCAACAGAGATGCTGATTGAAGTATAGGCGTGTTGAAAGATTTAAGTATCATTTCTTGTGCTTCAATACATGCTTGTTGCAATGGAATACATTAAGGATTCAAATAGCAATATTTTGTACAGACCAATAAGTTCTTTTTTCAAGTCAAGTGTAAAGTGTTAAGGCTTTAACGGATCGGATCCGAATTCGCGGATATCCTATCCGAAAGGCCAACGGATCGGATTCAGTTTCGTTACATTAATCATTTAGATTGATGTTTCAAAGTCGAACAGATTCGGATTATACCCCGCCCAATCCCACCGGATACTAACACGCATACCTATCTGAATACCGGTGGTCTGGGACCGAGGGAATGCAGCCAGATTGAACAGTCCGCGTGCATTTTGTATTTTTGGCAAAAGGCGGTTGACGGTGTGAGAAAATATAGGCTTTTATTTCTTCCCTTTATTTGTACTTAACGCTTTTTCTATTTTTATTTTTGTCACCGCCCTTTCCAATTCGGGCATTTCCCCCTTGCTCGCTTTATATATGGGGTATGTGTCAGTCTGGTGTGTGTTTTTTTTTTCTTTTACAAGCATTGGGTTCATTTCTCATGTAGGCTCAAGACAGGTTAGCTAAA
Organism: Ephydatia muelleri; assembly: GCA_013339895.1. Classification (NCBI taxonomy): domain Eukaryota; kingdom Metazoa; phylum Porifera; class Demospongiae; order Spongillida; family Spongillidae; genus Ephydatia; species Ephydatia muelleri. The sequence continues at coordinate 17,440,944 of JABACO010000002.1, forward strand.
ATATTAATCCAACCAAGTTTGTCACATTGAGGGGTCGTCAGAATGTTTCATAAGGTAATATTATAATATTGTGCAAGGATAGTCAAGTTACAAGTAAATAAATAAAAAATCTCTTTGAGAAATAGAGTACGATGTAGGATTGGTCTGGGTGGTGTAAAAACAAAACTCTGGATTTGGTAAGACCACATGCAACGAAAACAGTCCTACAATTTAGCAGAACGTCATGCGTTTGATCGAAAACTACGCCCATGGAGCCAATAGGACCCACTACCGTGGGTCCAGATATTCAGATATCCAATGGCTGTTACCTTCAGATTCAGATCATATACCCTGAATCCGTCTGCTAAATCAGATCATATACCCTGAATCCGTCTGCTAAATCAGATCAGATTCAGATTCATGCCTTAACAGATCAGATTATAATGCCGAATCTGATCTGATCTGTTAAAGCCTTATAAAGTGTCAATTCTTGTACTTTGAAACATGCTTGCAATGATGTAACATACAACCTGCTTTGACATTCAAAAGACTATATATCATGTTAAAATAATGACAAAGTTCAAAATGTATCATTGATAAGCTTCCCACTGAGGTGCTGATTAAAGTGTGGTGTGCCTAAAGGTTCTATGAACATCCCCACACCACCAGACCTCCACACATATCCATGCATCTCCACCATCTTGACACATCCCCACACCACCTCCACACATATCCATGCATCTCCACCATCTTGACACATCCCCACACCACCTTCACACATATCCATGCATCTCCACCATCTTGACACATCCCCACACACCTCCACACATATCCATGCATCTCCACCATCTCGACACATCCCCACACCACCTCCACACATATCCATGCATCTCCACCATCTTGCCACACATTTCAACACATTCCCGCACTCTCAACACAAGTAATCCCCGTGTGAACCAGTTTTCAACACGTGTGACACTGATGGTGCTGTGATTGGGACCTTCACTTTGTTTTGTGATGTTATAGGGACAAGGAACGGTTTGTACGCATTTAACTTGAGCTGTTTGATGTTGTATTGTATGTGTTAGCAGCACCTTGTAAGGAGTATATGCTGACAAGGCTATATACACCACAGCAACGGCAAGAATGATAGGGGTTAACACAAGAATGATAGGGGTTAACACAAGAATGATAGGGGTTAACACAAGAATGATAGGGGTTAAAACAAGAATGATAGGGGTTAACACAAGAATGATAGGGGTTAACACATATTCCTACTGCACTTTTACACCCATACATTATGTCTTTTAAGCCATCAGGTGTTGTGACCAGTTCATATCATGAAAGTAAATTTTTCTGGACTTGGGAGTTGAATCAACACTTGAGCTAGTGGGCATGGCCCAACTTCAGCTGGAACAGGCTAAACCAGATGATGAACTCTGGAGAAGCCCATCAACGGATGTTACGAAAGGAGTAAATGTACCTCACCTATCTTCCACTGCCTTTTTATTTAGCTTCTTCGTCTCTAGAGCCCCTGTGTCCTAAATTGATTCTGGTGTTCGATGCAGGTGTGATGGTGCGTCTGTGTCAATGACTTTTATATCAAACAACGCTTCCAGTCCAAACACCTCGAATGCCTAGATCGGCCCTCAATCCTGGACCATCTGCTTTGGATTCAGCCTCTTTGACTATTGGTTCACGTACAACCTGACTCCATACTTGAGCAGCCATATCCCCAAGACAGTCCCGAACTTCGTTATGTCGTTGGATGACAAGACTACCTGTCTTACAGTCTAATGCATGTTGCAACGTGAAATTTGCACTACATCCATCACACTTGAAAGGTATACAGGAAGGGTTGCCGTTGATATCGAATTGCCAAACCATCCCTAAACTGAGAGGGTGCTAGGTCAAAGTGACAACTCTCTAATGGGACCACATTCAGCCAAGCTGACGTTTTACCTTTTATTGCCCTTTGTATTGATCTCTGTCTCTCCTTTGTGAACTGTGCTAGAATGGACCTCCAAGCTGGACTGGTGTAAATCCTCTTGAACTTTACGGTGCATCTGTCTGGCCTCATTGAGTGCATCCAGATGACTAACATGGCAAAATGTATCCTTACCTATTAAGGCATTGGCAATAACAACTGTGCCTTGTTTAGATGTTTTGAAGATCTCTGTTGGCATATATGTAGGGTCAAGTACTCCTAGACCTGCTAGGTGTGTTGGCATAGATGTAGGGTCAAGTACTCCTAGACCTGCTAGGTGTGTTGGCATAGATGTAGGGTCAAGTACTCCTAGACCTGCTAGGTGTGTTGGCATAGATGTAGGGTCAAGTACTCCTAGACCTGCTAGGTGTGTTGGCATAGATGTAGGGTCAAGTACTCCTAGACTGCTAGGTGTGTTGGCATAGATGTAGGGTCAAGTACTCCTAGACCTGCTAGGTGTGTTGGCATAGATGTAGGGTCATGTACTCCTAGACCTGCTAGGTGTGTTGGCATAGATGTAGGGTCAAGTACTCCTAGACCTGCTAGGTGTGTTGGCATATATGTAGGGTCAAGTACTCCTAGACCTGCTAGGTGTGTTGGCATAGATGTAGGGTCAAGTACTCCTAGACCTGCTAGGTGTGTTGGCATAGGTGTAGGGTCAAGTACTCCTAGACCTGGTGTGTTGGCATAGGTGTAGGGTCAAGTACTCCTAGACCTGCTAGGTGTGTTGGCATAGATGTAGGGTCAAGTACTCCTAGACCTGCTAGGCATGTTGGCATAGATGTAGGGTCAAGTACTCTAGACCTGCTAGGTGTGTTGGCATAAATGAAGGGTCAAGTACTCCTAGACCTGCTAGGTGTGTTGGCATAGATGTAGGGTCATGTACTCCTAGACCTGCTAGGTGTGTTGGCATAGATGTAGGGTCAAGTACTCCTAGACCTGCTAGGTGTGTTGGCATAGGTGTAGGGTCAAGTACTCCTAGACCTGCTAGGTGTGTTGGCATAGATATAGGGTCAAGTACTCCTAGACCTGCTAGGTGTGTTGGCATAGATGTAGGGTCAAGTACTCCTAGACTGCTAGGTGTGTTGGCATAGATGTAGGGTCAAGTACTCCTAGACCTGCTAGGTGTGTTGGCATAGATGTAGGGTCATGTACTCCTAGACCTGCTAGGTGTGTTGGCATAGATGTAGGGTCAAGTACTCCTAGACCTGCTAGTTGTGTTGGCATAGATGTAGGGTCAAGTACTCCTAGACCTGCTAGGCGTGTTGGCATAGAGTAGGGTCAAGTACTCCTAGACCTGCTAGGAGTGTTGGCATAGATGTAGGGTCAAGTACTCCTAGACCTGCTAGGTGCATTGGCATAGATGTAGGGTCAAGTACTCCTAGACCTGCTAGGTGCGTTGGCATAGATGTAGGGTGAAGTACTCCTGGACCTGCTAGGTGTGTTGCATAGATGTTAGGGTCAAGTGCTCCTAGACCTGCTAGGTGTGTTGGCATAGAGTAGGGTGAAGTACTCCTAGACCTGCTAGGTGCGTTGGCATAGATGTAGGGTCAAGTACTCCTAGACATGCTAAGTGTGTTAGGATAGATGTAGGGTCAAGTACTCCTAGACCTGCTAGGTGTGTTGGCATAGATGTAGGGTCATGTACTCCTAGACCTGCTAGGTGTGTTGGCATAGATGTAGGGTCAAGTACTCCTAGACCTGCTAGGTGTGTTGGCATAGATGTAGGGTCATGTACTCCTAGACCTGCTAGGTGTGTTGGCATAGATGTAGGGTCAAGTACTCCTAGACCTGCTAGGTGTGTTGGCATAGATGTAGGGTCAAGTACTCCTAGACCTGCTAGGTGTGTTGGCATAGATGTAGGGTCAAGTACTCCTAGACCTACTAGGTGTGTTGGCAAACAGCTGCAGTTCAGCATCAGACAGGCTTCCATCAAACAAGGCAGGCAAAAACACTTCTTGATTGTGTCTTGTAGTACTATGAATTCATCACTGCAATCTGGTACTACCTATTGTATATGAAGCCCCATTCACACTGAAGAGACTTTGTCATGCTTGCAAATGCTGCTTGAAGTGTCTTGGTAGCAGCATGTGATAGATGTTGCACACACTTCACCCAGCCATCCACCTTCCCATGGATATATGACTTCTGACTGTCCTTATCCCCAATCACCCCACTGAGGAAGCGATGGCTTGATACAATAATCACACCATGATCTTTAAAGAGCTCTTTTGCTTCTTCTTTATAATGTTTAGTTACAACCAAAAAACTCTTAGTGAGTTCAGCGAAGTAGCCATGAAAATGATAAACATATTACTATAACAATTCCGCGTATAATCGGTTAACGTCGTCTTTTTTTGTAATGGCCCCGTCCAGAGTGCGTGCCGCGTGACCTTACAAAAACGGCCTGCGCGTATTGTTTATGTGTCATGTAGACTATGCGTATAGACTGGGCATGCTAAGAAATTAAGTAGTTTGATTTCATTTTGCAGTTTCTGGTGAGTCATGGTACGCTTTGAAACATTGGGTAGCTATAATGAGGCGGCACTTCAGAATTATAGAGTGATACCGTAAATTATCTAATTGTACACCCAGTTTCCAGCCGCATACAACCCACATACTGCATATTTGTGGTTGCGGGTGTGTCGCGGATATGGCCCATTTATGTCGTCGAAATTTCAAGTCTTGGAAGGCTTGCTTGATTCTGGTGTGTAACGTGGTTCTAAATGGAGCCAGCCGTCTTACAGCAGCGGCCCTTTTGTCAAAGGACAGTTCGGGTAACAATGATGTGATGCACGTGCTTGCACGCAACACGAATATTCTACTGAACAGCACAGCAGTTCTGTACATCATAGTGGGGATTCTTGCTGACATACGATTTGGTCGATACAAGGTGGTCGCTTACAGCATCTTCATCAGCTTCGCGCTACTGCTGGCATCTTCGGCAGCCAGTCTGATTTCTACTTTGAGCCGAACAGGACAAGATTGCCTGCTGTGGATATCAATAAGTGCATACATCGCACATTTTATTGCTTTGACGTCTTTCCAAGGAACCATCTTGCATTTTGGATTAGACCAACTTTCAGAGGCATCGTCCGACGAATTAAGCTCCTTCATACACTGGTTTGTATGGACCATTATAATAGCAGAATCACCCTTAATCTACATTCCGACAAATACGGAAACTTGTATTGTGTTTTTGACCATTTCCATGGTGATCAGTGCTGGGATGCTCATACTATGCCTGGCACTGTGCAGAGGCGCACGTGGCTGCAATATCCAGTTCATACGTGAGCCCCCAAGCCGCAGTCCCTACACTAGTGTATTCAAGGTACTGCAGTTTGCAAAGAACCACAAGACTCCATTACATAGAAGTGCCCTCACTTACTGGGAAGATGGTCCCCCATCAAGACTGGATATGGGCAAGGACAAATATGGAGGACCATTCACCAATGAACAAGTGGAAGATGTGAAAACTTTCTTCAGACTACTCTATTCTCTGGCATGTATACTGTTTATGTACTTTTTATTGTCTATATCCTTCAGGGAAGAATTTGTGCTTCATTTTGGGAGGGAACAGCAAAGCAGCTACTCTCTACAACCCAAAGACCCCATCTATCTGATCACAGCTCACATCTTTTACAGTCCGATATTTGCCACTGCACTCCTCATCCCCCTTCACGAGCTTGTTCTTCATCCGCTGCTTGGAAATCGATATCTTCCTAACATGATGACCAAAATGAAGATAGCTGGAATCTTGATTTCAGCAAGCCTAGCAATCAACCTTATCATTGATGGTGTGGGTCACTACAGACAAAACGTCCAATGTATGTTTGCAGCTTACACCAATGCCACACCCCTCCCTGGCCAGTTACAAGCCATAGATATTTCACCTTTCATTCTTATTGTGCCTGGTCTTATGGTGGATCTAGCTTTCCCTCTGCTGTATATATCGTTTTTGGAGTTTACAGTTGCACAAGCACCATACCCGATGAGGGGAATGATGATTGGATTTGCCTATTTTTTTGTTGGACTATTTACAATATTAGGAGCTGGCTATCAAAGGATATTCATGTCCCTGGCTTTATTGTCATCATGGCCAGGCCGCTACAGCTGCTGCACCTTGTACTACACCATTGGAGCCACCGTTTCCCTCCTCGTTACTGTACTCACATTCTGGACAACTCACAAATACAAGTTTCGGGAAAGAAGTGAAGTTATTAATGAATATCAGTTTATTGAAAATTATTACAGTGCCCACTCCAACTGAATTATACAAATCCCTCGGTTTCTTTATACACACCTTCTGATTTTCTTGATGTTATACCTACAAACTCATATTGTAAAGTGATGTTATACCTAAAAACTCGTGCTGTAAAGTGCTGTGCTAGACAATGTACATGTGACTTGAATGATCACTCACTTAGTGCACTAACTTGATAATGCTTAATTGCATATAATAATGATTCTAGGGAACAAATAATTGCAACAGAGTAAAAGGAAGCTTGTAGCATTGAGCAAATTTAGATTGATTTGGGCCATGAGATTCAAGTCTTGCATGTATCTTGTCTCTAGGGAGCACCACACACACTTGCAAGTGTCAAGTGCCCTCCATTGCGTTTCTGTCATATTGGTTAGTGTGTCTATTATTGACTGGTGATATATGCATATCAGGTATACATTGTTGGTGATATGAAATACATTTCTAAGGCCATTAGTGAAGGCATTGAGACATTGCCCTGAGTTAGAGGTGGGTGGAGAAACTTTAGTAGTACTTTGTACTGCTCATAGCCTTTAGCCGAGCATTTGTAGTCCATTTCATGGATAAGCAACATAATTATTCTGCAAAGCCACCTGATTTCTGCGTCATGCGTTTATCGTTCATGTTCTTTCTTTCAACTCTGTTTTTCTTTGTTATTGTTTATTTTAATATTTACTTTGGTTGGGAGGAAAATTACTTTGGTGCTGAAAGAGAGTTTTCTGTATGACAGTACTGTTTTTAGACGTCCATGGACATTATTCTTGTTCTTTATTCTTTGATCACCAAGTGCGATCATGAATGCACCATACATGCTGAGTTAGGTATTGCATGCAAAAATGTCACAACTCAATGATGCATGCATATGCTTGCTGCACTTATAACCTTATAAGTACAAAGTAATTATGTTTCTCACACTGACTCAAGAACCCCATTATTCAGATGACCTCACTTCAATACTCCCAAGAACTAGAATGCGTAGCCCAGATCTATGTAGTGCTCCCTTTTTGCCAGACAGTTCGCATTATGGATGTTGCAACAAAAGGTGCCATCATAATGGACACACAAAAGGTGCTGTACACCGGGACAGAATATTTGTATGACTATGGGATGTGCCATGCATATTCAACAAGGGGGAGTATGTTGTCACATTTAGCTTTTAACAGGGAACAAAATTAGCTGTTGTTCGTGTGATTGAAAAGTAGGATCTTCCTACAGAAATGCTGATTGAAGTATAGGCGTGTTGAAAGATTTGAGTATCATTTCTTGTACTTTGAAACATGCTTGCTGCAATGGAATAACACCTAGAATCAAATAGCAATATTTTGCACAGACCAATCAGTTCTTATTTAATTCATGTACTTAAATCCTTTGAAAAGTGGGCTAGATGTTATGATAAAAGTGTGAAGTATCAATTCGTGTACTTTGAAACATGCTTGCAAGGATGTAACATACTTTGAGATTCAAAATACTATATTTCATGTTAACATGTTTATTCATCATTGATAATCTTCCCACTGAGGTGCTGATTAACACATCTCCACACATCTATGCACATCCCCACACACCACCTTCACACATATCCATGCATCTTCACCATCTCGACACATCCCCACACACCACCTTCACACATATCCATGCATCTTCACCATCTCGACACATCCCCACACACCACCTTCACACATATCCATGCATCTTCACCATCTCGACACATCCCCACACACCACCTTCACACATATCCATGCATCTTCACCATCTCGACACATCCCCACACACCACCTTCACACATATCCATGCATCTTCACCATCTCGACACATCCCCACACACCACCTTCACACATATCCATGCATCTTCACCATCTCGACACATCCCCACACACCACCTTCACACATATCCATGCATCTTCACCATCTCGACACATCCCCACACACCACCTTCACACATATCCATGCATCTTCACCATCTCGACACATCCCCACACACCACCTTCACACATATCCATGCATCTTCACCATCTCGACACATCCCCACACACCACCTTCACACATATCCATGCATCTTCACCATCTCGACACATCCCCACACACCACCTTCACACATATCCATGCATCTTCACCATCTCGACACATTTCCACTCATTTTCAACTATTTCTACACATCTCAACGTACCTCAAACATCTCCACACATCTCTACCAAATTCCACATATCTCCACCCATCTCCAGTAGAGGTGTATGGAGGTGTGTGAAGTTGGGTGGAAATGTGCGGGATGTAGGTAGATGTGTGGAGATGTTGAAGGCAGATGGAGATGTGTAGAGATGGTTGAAAATGTGTGGCATGTGTTGAGGTGTGCGTGCATCTCCACTCATCTCCACACATCTCCACTCATGGTCAATCATCTCTGCACAATTTCATTTATCTCCACACATCTCCACCTGGCTCCACACCATCTCCACACAACCCATCTCCACACAACCCATCTCCACACAACCCATCTCCACACAACCCATCTCCACACAACCCATCTCCACATAACCCATCTCCACACAACCATCTCCACACAACCCATCTCCACACAATCCATCTCCACACAACCCATCTCCACAACTCCACATAGTTCGCACATCCCCACACCATCTCCACACATCTCCACCCAAATTCAACGTGTGTGTGTGTGTGTGTGTCTTGATTTGATTTCTGTGTGTGCATGTGTGTGCATGTTAGATGTTGTGTATTAATGCTGTTATCAGTTTTTGTCTTACTCCACGCACTACAGCAACAATAGTGATACAATTGTGACACTGAAATGTGTTGCAAGTACGATTAAAAACAACACGTAATACGTGCAGCTCTGGATAGTGGCAGTGACATTTTTATAAATCCATGTCCGCCGCTGTCTGCTTACATTTGCGCGCGTCCACAAAAATGACGTCATAATCAGGTCGTGTGCTAAAGGTTGCCCGGCCTAAATCCAAGTAGAAATCAAGACGTTGCTATAGGTTCAAATCCTGTTAAAAATAACTTCTTTTTTTTTTCCTCCTTGTATAATATCTACATAAGTATAAGACCAAGCTAGTGCACTGTGGCTTAGTGGTTATGACGAGAGCTTCACAAGTTCGGGGTTCCATTCCGGCCCGGGGTCTACCCAATAGTTGTATCCGTTATTCCACAGGTGCATGGTTGCATAGCCTCGGTTCTGTCGGAGATGACTACCGAAAAGTGAAAGAGCTGCTGATGTTGGGTGATTCCTCATCAAAGGGCACAATATCTGCTCGATTTGGTTTCCGTTGACTTGGTAGTGTCACTCAATAGGAATTCTCCAATGGAGAAACAAAAAAAAATAGAGAGTTGCTGTCTTCCCTACGCCTGTGTCAGGTGTAGGGTGCCATTTTGGTTTCTTTTTTTTTTTTAATCTCTCCCCCCCCTCCCTCCCCCCCCCCCCCCCCCCCCCCCCTTCTTTTCTTCAACTCTGGGATATGGCAAGCAGATAACAACATATTTACGGGTGGGCCTGTGTTCAACCAATTATTCAAGCCAACTCTTTAACACTGCAACCAAAAGAAATGTCCCCCAGTGGGGGGAATTGAACACCTCAATCTATCCAATGGACTCGGGGTAATGATATTACGATGAAGTCATACAACATGCATGCACATTAGATTGTCACTACACAGTGCATCACATTGTCACTACATGTAGTTCCTCAGCTGATGATTACAGCCTTTTCACTTCTTTAAAAACTTCCCCTGTGACATTTATTTTGTAATTACCATTGGAAGATAAAAACTATTTTCTTTGACCTAACAGTTGTCACTGCTGTGAAGGACTTCGTCTCTCTTGTCCGTTCAAATGACTAGCAATAAAACCCTGCTGAATTTATTGTAGGCATCATCTCATATGACTTCAAAGTCCTGGTTGTCCACGAACAGATAGTCACCTTGCAGTACATGAGGGTCCGACTTCACACTGCTGCATGTTTTGGACAGCCACTTCTCAGTGTATGCTGGCTCCAAGTAGAGAGCCAAGGCCGTTGCCGTGGTAGCGTGTGTCCTCTGGAGATCAGGCAGCCATTGCCTCACATCTACATCATTATGAGGGTGTGTGGTTCGCTCAGCTGCCACACCCAAATCCATGAGCTCCGCTTCCTTGCGGGCAGAGCCTGTCATATCCAGTCCTTGTTCTTTTCCTTTGCAGGATCCAGAATCCATTGCAAGCCAACACTTAGTGCTGGTGTACTGGACCCAGAATGTGTACAAGTCAGGAGTGCGTTCCGCTACTCCAGTCACGTGACATCCCTCGCGTTCACTTTCCTCGGCAGTATTGGACGATCGTGTCAGCCACACCTTGTCTTGGGCAAACCTGAACCAGCTGGCTCCGAACGAGACGCCCAGTGGCACTGAAGAGGTGGGCTCTGCACCCTTTGGCAACCACTTGGACAGGTCCGAGTTGCCGGGTTTCTTAGCTGCACTTCCGTCCACTCGTGACCGCTTAGGTGGTAACCAGTATTCGAGTCCCTTGTCATCTTCCCAGCTAGCGTCTCCGCGTAGACACACGGGATGCTCAGCTGTCCCGTGGTCTGAAGTACAAGCGTCCTCGTTAGCCAAGGCCACTTTCCGTACTTTCGGCGCTACACTGAGGTTACCGATGGCCGTACGTATTTGCTCCAAAGCGTCTTCGTAGTTGACGTCGCGGTGGTAACGACTGTTGTATTCGTCGATGCAGCGTTTAGCTTCTAACGCCAGGTCGTTGAGTGGTGTAGAGTCCATCGTATACTTCCACCTTAGCTGTCACGTGATGTCCAATTACGTAACTAATACAGCTTTTGAAATGTATTCTGATTCAAAAATGTACAACACATCTGCAAGAACACACAGCACGCATCACGGGATTGTAAGTATGCCCGAGTCTGAATATGTCAGAGCCTTGCAATTTCATCATAAAATTTCACACCAGAAGTTTACACAACAATGGGGGCAAAAAAAAAAGCATAAGTTCTGGCTATCCGTCTTTTTGTTTTACATTACACAATGCAGGATTCGGCAAAACAGAAGTCAAAAGCAGAGTATATTATTTCTAGTCAATGGACAATACTCTCTTTTTTTTAAGTACAAGGTTTAAAATAAGTTTGCTGAAGATGTCAAGGCTTCACTATTCCAGCTCATGAGAGGATTGCAACTTGCAAGCCCTACACAGCAAAAAAAAAAGGCGCAAATCATATTTGATTTCACAAGTGATCTGTTTTTTCATATCTGTACCAAAATGTTAACAGTTTTAATACAGATATGAAAAACAGATCACTTGTGGAATCAAAATATGATTTGCGTCTTTTTTTGCTGTGCTAATTTAAGGCACTGTGGTTATTTGTCATATGCTTTCTCTGTTCGCCAAAGCTGCTGCACCAGAAGTGACTGCCCACTTCTGTATGCAGTACGATGAGAGCTGCTAGCGAAAAGTTGACAAAAGCAGCTGGCGTCGGTATGTGCATAGTAACATACGCATGCGTAACAATACACTGTCAAAGAGCGGTGATTTTGAAATTGTTATTGCTCATGGCAGAATTCAAAGTAAGCTAGAGCGCGAGCGTCTTGTTGTATTACCATATCGTCCAAACTCAACAGGTTTTGTATACACACCAGAAACTAAAGAAAGCCAAGACGTGGCAGGTATGTTTACGACAGCTGCTGCCCCTTATGCCTCGACTAACGTTTACCCGCGACCAGGATGGTGTGCTTAGATATGACGTCGCAGGCACAAAGGTAAGCGCATTCACGCGGCTCGAGGTGGGGCATTCATGAGCACTTCGCTGCCACTTTCCCTAGGGAACGCTTTTTGACGGCTCCGGAACCAAGTTGGACACTGTTTACGCAAAATTCCAAAACGTATGGCGCACAACTGGATTCCCCATTAGCAGCTGCTGTTACGCGTGCCCCTTCCCCTCCCTCAGGTGCAAACCGGAGCCGAGCTAGAAACAGACAAGTACCTCCTCACAATCGAAGAACAGACCAATCGCGGCAACCCTCCAGCTGCAAATAATTGTGCTTCTTCAATTAACGCGCAGTTGGGTACTGGTGCTGCCCCTCCACAGAAGCCCAGCAGTGCAGTCAGGCATGGGCTGTCTCGCCACACACACCGGGAGGGTGTGAGGCCTGCTCCTTATGTGGTCAGTCCCATGGAGCGTCATCGATCAATGAGTGTGCAGTCGCCACCAATGGTTAGCTCCAGCACACAGAAGGAGCAGTTGAAATGCCAGACCTCCTCACTGAGTACAGAGAGTGATGTGGTTGGCTTTTCAGTTTATGGCCAAAGCACTCTGAGGCCAGGTTCTGTTGTTACTTTAGCTAGCAGCCTTGGACTGAAGCAGCTCATGGAACATCATAGTAGAGGTTGTGTGTGTGTGTGTGTGTGTGTGTGTATGTGTGTGTGTATGTGTGTGTATGTATGTGTGTGTATGTGTGTGTATGTATGTGTGTGTGTATGTGTGTGTGTGTGTGAGAGAGAGAGGTATGTGTGTATGTCTGTGTGTATATGCGTGTGTGTGTGTGTGTGTGGCATGTGTGTGGTGTGTTTGCGTGTGTGAGGTATGGGCATGTAGTATGTGTTTGTGTTTCGGCATATGTATGTGTGTGGTATTTGTATGTTCTATATGTATGTGTGCTAAATGTGTGTGTGTGTTTGTCTATATGTGTGTGTGTTTGTCTATATGTATGTGTGGTGTGCGTAACAATAATTCAGCATTGTACATTGGTGACTGTCTAAACATTACAGACTGTCCTGTCATAAACCACATCTAATTTGATTTCAAAGGGCAATCATTTCATGTTGTGTTGTGGGCATCGTCGTTTAGTTAATTAATATTATTGATGCGAGTTCCACAGTTTATGGGGCATTTCTATTGTGCTACTAATGCCACTCTCACAGCCTACTCGGCACTATTATGTAGAATGGCAGTGATGATAATTAAACCTGTACTCCAGAATTATCTATTTCTGAACTTTTTTTCATAATACTATCAGAGCAAGTGGCTACAGTGGATGATGACCAAGGGTCATTAGTGATCTCAAATGCGTGTGGTCAGGTGGGGAACCGCCTATGCCCACCATTGGCCGAGTGCACTGGGAAGTCATGTGATCTGACCACACCCACGAGCGGGAATGGGAAGATTTCACACAACCTTAACCAGCAGCAGTCGGCACCGGAGAGAAGATCATTGGGACAGATTATGTCACCACCACCGGAGAGAAGATCATTGGGGCAGATTATGTCACTACTGAAAGGCACTGTAATGCCACCACCTCAGTCATCTAGGTGAGCAGCAGTGGTGGTGGGAGGAGGGGGGGGGGGAAGAGAGAGATGGGAGTTGTGTGAGGTGTTGGGATGAAGTGGGGTAGATTATGATTTACCCTGAACACTAAGTTTTTGCAAATTCTTTTGTGGTTGTGTTTGATCAATTTACCAATCACTCATTACAATTAATGAAATGCATCAGCAAAATTGCTTTGTTCTATGAAGTTATCAATGCCAATACCTTATCCTGAATTACAATGTTTAAACAACATTTCCCGTATTGTATAATAGAGGAATCCATATTGGATCACATCATTGCACAATAGTACTGGTGTGTCCCATTTTGTTGCCATAGCAATCCTGCCACTGCATCACATGAGGACGAGGGTTTTAAGCAAAGGAAACAGAGGAGGCTGTCTGAGGTAGGTGTGGAATGAAGGTTTAGCATGTATGCGTGCCCGCTGTTTTCATTTGTGTGAAATGTCGATATGATTAGGATGAAAATATTTACCCCCACTTTCCCATTCACCAAAAAAGATCCAGTGTAGTCCTGAGTTAATTGGTTAGGAGAACATGCTATGTCCTTAGTCACTTTAGTTTAGATGAAAATATTCAAGTCATCATCTTGTTTTTGGTACTTTCTTTTTTGGTTACTTTCTGGTACATGTAATGTATTTGTGCAGATGTTAACCAATCTCATTACACATGAGTTAAAACTGAATGCATCCTTTAAGAGTATGATTAGAAACTTCATGATTAGCGCATCATTTTTCTACTACTGCCACCTATGTTATGTTATAAACACCATAGTTTGCACTTACCTGTTACGTTCATGCATTGTTAGGGTTAAGGGTTAAAGGGTGTATCAGTACTGAGGTTTCATTGAACACAGTGTGTAGTCAACAACAAATTGCATTCAGAGGTAACAAACTTGTGTATACGTTCCATTTGAATTGCGGGGGGGGGGGGGGGGGGGGGGGGGGGGGAATTTGCACTTCAAGAGATATTAAGTATTGTAATAATTCTCAATAAACTGATATTCATCAATAACTTCACTCCTTTCCCGATACTTGTATTTGTGAGTTGTGCAGAATGTGAGTACAGTAACGAGGAGGGAAACGGTGGCTCCAATGGTGTAGTACATGGAGCAGCAGCTGTAGCCTGGCCATAATGACAATGAAGCCAGGGACATGAATATCTGTTCGTAGCCAACTCCTAGCAGTATGTAGAGTCCATAAATGAAGTAGTAAAATCCAATGATCATTCCCCTCATCGGATATGGTGCTTGTGCAACTGTAAACTCCAGTATAGAGACTGCCGTTAAGGTGACGGCTAAACCATACATTTGGCCGGGCAGAACAAGAACCAAAGGTGAAATACTACCTATGGCTTGTACCTGGCCTGGAGATAGTGTGCTGTTGTAATAAGTCACAAACATACATTGGACGTTTTGCCTGTAGTGACCCACACCGTCAATGATAAGGTTGATTGCAAGGCTTGCTGAAATCAAGATTCCAGCTATCTTCATTTTGGTCATCATGTTAGGAAGATATCGATTTCCAAGCAGCGGATGAAGAACAAGCTCGTGAAGGGGGATGACGAGCATCATGAACAACTGTGGATTGTAAAAGATATCTGCTGTGATCAGATAGATGGAGTCTTTGCGGTTTATTGAGCTTTGCTGTGCACTTCCAAGATGAAGTGCAAATGCAGAGCTGAAGGATATGAAAAGTACAAAATGCATCAACATTATACATGCCAGAGAATAGAGTAGTCTGAAGAAAGTTTTCACATCTTCCACTTGTTCATTGGTGAATGGTCCTCCATATTTGTCCTTGCCCATATCCAGTCTTGATGGGGGACCTTCTTCCCAGTAAGTGAGGGCACTTCTATGTAAGGGAGTCTTGTGGTTCTTTGCAAACTGCAGTACCTTGAAGACACTAATGTAAGGACTGCGGCTTGGGGGCTCACGTATGAACTGGATATTGCAGTCACGTGCGCCTCTGCACAGTGCCAGGCATACTATGAGCATCCCAGCACTGATCACCATGGAAATGGTCAACAACACAATACACGCATCCTTTGATGGCTGGTAGTGAAGTGGTAGTTTTAACAATACCCTGCTCCACACATACCAGTGTATGAAGGAGCTGAGCTGGTCAGACGTTGCCTCAGGAAGTTGGTCTAAGCCAAACTGGAGAATGGTTCCTTCGAAAGACGACATAGCGATAGAATGTAAGAAATACACAGCTATTCCTGCCCGCAGCAGCCAATCTTGCACTGGTCCAGCCGCGCTCAGAGTACTAATCAGACTGGCTGCCGAAGATGCCAGCAGTAGCGCGAAGCTGATGAAGATGCTGTAAGCGACCACCTTGTATCGACCAAACCGTATGTCAGCAAGAATCCCCGCGATGATGTACAAGATTGCGGGAGCATTTTGAACAACATATGGTAGCCTTTCAGCAACAAGCTGATGTTTTTGATAGTGGATGCTAAGTACTTTCAGATAGGTAGCTATTGTGAAGTTGCTGGCTCCACCTAGAAGCACGTTACACACCAGAATCAAGCAAGCCTTCCAAGACTTGCAGTTCCGACGACATAAATGGGCCATCTCCCTTGAATGGTCCGGCTCTCCGTTCTGTACTGTGTAACGCGTGGTTATTCCAGCCTTTTGTGAAAGCTTTCGGTTAAGAATGACCTAGTCCCAAAAACCACGCTGTATTTCCATGACGTCACTCTATGACGCAGTCCTGAGCGTTGCGGCGGTACACCTAGTTGTACAATAATGCCACATGGTAACTGCACCAGAAATGAAATCCAACAGCACCTGCACGTTTGTCATGCATTTTTAGCGCTGGGCTGAAATAGGTATGGTCTAGTTCTGTCTACAAACTTCTAACCACGTTTCCAAAGTGAGGTCCTCTGAGCACAGGGGAAAAACGCGTCGAATCACGTTATGATTTTCAAATGATTTTTCACTTACATTCTGTAACAGAATGTTTACATTATGTTACAGTCTGTAAACATTCTGTAAGTGAAAAATCATTTGAAAATCATAAAGTGATTCGACGCGTTTTTTCCCTGTGGAGGCATGCCAGGTATACGACTGGGGAGCTTCACAAACTGGGTAGACGTTTCTAGAAGGAACAAGACCTTACCTGTTTCACCCCAGAGCTTAAAACATACGTGTGATGTTGGATTTCAGTTTCGATACCCATTGCGCGCGTTCGTGGTAGTACTAAGGCGATAAACAACTGCATTTATGTATCGCGATTATTAAAATGTTATCGCGACTAACGAGAGACGCTTCGCGATTAACGTATGCGGACGTGAACGGATAAAATATACAACATCGTACTTGTTTCCTTTATGCAGAGCTGCTTGAAAGAACAAGTTTACACATGAACATTGTTCAATTTAAGCTTATACTACAGAAATTTAGAATATGCATTGCTGTGCCTAGTCCCCATCTCTTCTTGAGCCTAGTCCCCATCTTTTCTTGTGCAATATATTTTTTGGCAGTTGAAAATACCCTTTCTGAAGGAGCTGTAGATGCTGGGATCACCAGATCCTTTTTGTGCAAGCCTTGAATAATCGAAAAAGATTTTCACCACATCAGCAAAAGGTCATCTTTGCGAAAGTTTTGATCCTTCAGGTATGTGTTCTTCTGTTTGATCACCAAGAGCAAAAACTTCATCATACTTACGTAAGAATTTTAATCCAATACTTGAGGCAGGCATGCAGGGCACAACCAGACCTAGTGACCAGCTAGTGTGTAGGGTTGAGAATTGGGGCACTGTTGGCCAAACCCTGCAGCACTTGATGCTTCTCCACTTTAAAAAAAAAACAACAATATGTTTGAAGTGAGTGTAATGGCCAGGGCAGCTGCTGAGTGCAGCCAGGAAGCTCGCTAACAACACCCCTAAATGTCCTGATTTAGGGTGAGAGTGTGTTCCACTGGTGGTCGAAGCCTTTGAAGTTTGGGGCAAGCATGCTCTTTGCACCTTCTCTCGCTTGGCTACTCGGCTAGCCACTCAAACCTGTTCCCACAAATCAGTTGTGTTGCACACCATGTATGCCAAGCAGAACACACATCTTGTTTGTTCCAATGCCTTGCAGGGCATTTCTGGCCCAGGATGGCCCACAGTGTCAGTGATGTCACAGACATCGTTCATCAACAATAGTTTGTGTTTGTATATGTCCGTGTTTCTTATGTATGAATGTAATTACGTTGTATGTATTATCAAATAATAATTAAGAAGTAAGAATTGTTTTCTTATTAAAAAATAAATACACATAAATGATAAATGACAGTAACAACACTAATTAAATACAAGATTCAGCTCTATGAATTATTATTAATTATTTCATTGTGGATTGAATATCGCTATTTAATTCATATATTGCAATTGCTTAACACTGGTGACGTAAAAACATTACTACATACAAACGTGTCATCCCACGAGTGTAGGGATAAATATCCCACGAGTGTAGGGATAAATATCCCACGAGTGTAGGGATAAATATCCCACGAGTGTAGGGATAAATATCCCACAAGTGTAGGGATAAATATTATTTATTTGAGTATGACAGATTAAAGAAAGCTCTGACAAGCACCAAGCCATCGTGGGGGTAGGCCCATGAGCCCTAAGTATCAGGTCCTTCCATCGCTAGTCCGTTCAAATGATTGCACCGATGACTTTTCTCCTTGAAGACACAAAGCAAAAAGCTAGCTTTTCGTAGAGTGCTGTGCTTCGTAGTCTGACTAGGGTCTGTTTAGTTTTAGCATGGTCAAGCTATCAATTACTATGTACAAATCTTGATCAAACGTCTCACTGTTGTTTCATTGGTTGAACTAATGTATGCCATGCAGCTAGCTAACAACTTCAATGGCTTATAAAATACACTGCCTGAATCATTGGATTTTCTCTCTAAATAACAATTTGGCAGGCTCATGTCTTTTCCTTCACCTCTCTGGCGAAGGTTTCTTTGGCATCAAATTGAAGCTCAGTAAATTATGGTAATCATTTAACAAGGTGGTTAAGGGTTAAATATGAAGCACATTGAAAGTACAGAATAGTTACCTGCAGATATTGGTTTGGCGGACATGTACTTCACACTGTAAACAACTACTGGTACTTGAAATCAGCAGTTAACAAAATGGCTGCCACGTGTGATATGTGATAATGCTGTGGTGCTAGCCAAGGAGGAAGTAAAGTTACGTATCTCGTTGCCATTGGATACAGACCCCATTACTGTAAAACTAAAGAGCTGTGTATGAAAAAGAAAAAGGCAATCCTTCCTTCACACTAATACAGTTTCTTCTCTCCCATAAGATGCCTGGCAGTGCCTGGTGTGCCAACAGCTTTGCATAAGGGCAGTGCCTGGTGTGCCAACAGCTTTGCATAAGGGCAGTACCTGGTGTGCCAACAGCTTTGCATAAGGGCAGTACCTGGTGTGCCAACAGCTTTGCATAAGGGCAGATGTGTGACAATGAATCAGCTAAAGTAAAGATGATGTTTGGCATGATATGGTGACCCACCAATTCAAGTTGCTGTAACACATACACACAACAAGGCTAGCTCAATCATCGATTGAACCTTCTTTCAAATTGCCAGGTTGCCCATCTAAAAATAGCCACCCAGTTGAATCTGCTGTAAGGTCATCACTTGGACTCCTAGGTTATCATACATCAGCTTGCTGACACCACTGCTATAGGGCAAAGATGGACATCAGAGTCTTGCTGACTCATTTTAAAACAAGTATTGGTGAAGGTTGTTGTATGTCTTGGAGATATTGATATGCCAACATGAAGAGACCATCAGTACTATTGATATTGAAATACAACGTCTAAGTCTCTTTAACCCTGAGCAACATGAATCACACATGTCACACACACATCACATATCACACATATCACACATCACATATCGCACACATCACACATTTCAGATGACTATGTTCATTTCGCACCTTGTAGTGGTTTCCTACTGACAATCAATTGTGTTTGTCACTATTGGTGACCAGGCCCTACCCCTTTGTAGTAGTTCTCAAGTGCTATGTGTGCCTGTTGAGACATCATAGCAGCAGCTCTAAGTGATGCTGGGTATAGTGAATTACTTATATGTGTAATGCCTTCAAGGGAGGTATAGGTGGGCGGGGCATTACCCTCTGTCCGAGGTAGGTGGAGTCATTTCTTAGTTTAGCTTCATAGCATCTGTAAGTAGCACCTTCTACTGGCAGTCATGTTTGTCATCCCTCTCCCTCCCTCCCTCCCTCTTGACTTGCCCACAGAGCCCAGAGGCACACTTCAGTCATCTTGATTTCCCTGACCACACCCCTACCCATCAAGGCCACACCCCTGTGATTGAAGGTCACACCCCTACATCTCAAGACCACACCTTGAACTTTGCTACATCACAGAACGAAGGTACTTTATCTCTCCAAATTAGGTTGCTAAGCAACTTGTGTTTATTATGCTTATGTACAGATGATGCATCATCATGTCAATTGGTTGTTTCATAAGTACTGTTAGGACAACTAGAGAGGCCACACCCCTCTCTCATTTTATGTGTACTTCATCTGGTGCTCACCTAGACATTGCATCACCTACCTCATCACACCTAGATGGAATGCTACCCTTAATGACCACCTCATCTGACTCAGGTGACCCTCATATCCTTAATGACCACCTCATCTCATCTGACTCAGGTGACCCCATACTACCCTTAGTGACCATCTCATCTGACTCAGGTGATCCCATACTACCCTTAGTGACCATCTCATCTCATCTGACTCAAGTGACCCCATACTACCCTTAGTGACCATCTCATCTGACTCAAGTGACCCCATACCACCCTTAATGACCATCTCATCTGACTCAGGTGACCCCATACTACCCTTAGTGACCATCTCATCTGACTCAGGTGACCCCATACTACCCTTAGTGACCATCTCATCTGACTCAGGTGACCTCATACTACCCTTAGTGACCATCTCATCTGACTCAAGTGACCCCATACTATCTCTAATGACCACCTCATCTCACCCAGGTGGTGTATCATCCCTAATGACCACCTCATCTGAGCACCTAATGACCATGTCACATGAATACCTCCTGGATGGTGGTCATAACTATGAAAAAGGAGGTGTTGTATTTCAAACTGCACCGACTGGGCATGGCCATTGTCTTGTTCCGATATTCACTGGTCCAGATGAGTGGGCCGAAACCACACCTCCTTTGTCCTTGCTCAAACCCACACCTACCCCCTTATTCCACGCTGCACAGTTTTTGAGCCGATCGTTTGAGCCAGGGGATTTCCCTGCTGCCAGTGAGCCAGGGGATTTCCCTGCTGCCAGCGAGATGTCCACTTACTCACACAACACATGTGAGACTGACCCTCCAAAGGTGACCTTATTGGACCCTGTTGAAGAGGGAATGACAGCATCTCACCCTGTTGGTGGAAGAATGAATCAATGTGACCCTCCTAGTGAAGGACTAGATCAATACGACCTCTTTGATGAAGAACTGGACCCTCTTGAGGAGGGATTGGACCCTCTTGATGAAGGATTGAACCCTCTTGGTGAAGGACTGGACCCTCTTGGTGAAGGAGTGTGTCAGCGGGACCACTCAGGTAGAGGAATGGAGGGCCCAGTTGACCCTCCTAGTGAAGGGCATGATAAAGGAACGACCGATAGTGTCCCGTTGGTTAGAAGCTCTTATCCGCCTCATGTTGCTGGCAAAGAGAGGACTTGTGCACCTGTGTTGTTGCCAGGGTTGGGTGAGGCTGGGGACCAGGCAGAGGGTGCCCCTCCTATCAGGTACACAGTTGTTCCACCATCCTGTGGGAAGCCCAGATGTGCCAGCAGGCTGCTGAAGAAGTCAAAAAAAGTCTTTAATTCGCCTTACCTGTTGCCCAATAAGCAGCCTGTGGCAGGACTTCAGAAGTCAAGGGTTTCCAAATCTGATCTCTGTGAAGCCCCAGGAACCATGCAGGTGACATGATGGGGTGCTTTCATGTGTTTGATGGGGACACTGTACTATTGTATTTTTAATTGCTGCATGGTGTGTGTGTGTGCTTTGTATGAGTGTGGTGTGTGGAAGGGAAAACACAGGTTGGTGCGTAGGGAATGTGGCATTGAGGCATGAAGTGAGTCCGAAGGGGGAAAGGGATAGTGGGCTGTGTCATTGAGATGGTGTAGCAGCCTCTGATCTCTGAGGGGATGTGTGACGGCCTCTGATCTCTGAGGGGGATGTGTGGGGAACATGTTGTAACACTGATGGTTGTAACATGTAAGTTGCATGCTTAACAAACACGGTGACATGTACAGACACTTGTGACATGGGCTTCCTTACCCTCCTTTACCCTCCTTTACCTTCCTTTACCCTCCTTTACCCTCCTTTACCCTCCTTTACTCTCCTTTACCCTCCTCTACCCTCCTCTCCCTACACCTCCCACCACTTTCCCTCCTCTCCTTCCCTCCTCCCCTCTCCTCCCCGTAGTTGAATCTTGGGGGCAAGCTCCACTTTCCCTGTAAGGAGCAGTGCCTGCAGGGGGAGGTGCCCACCAGAAATACAGTCATACCACACAGCTTCCAAGATGTCTTCCACTACAAAAGTGTTCTCTCTTGTGCTGTGAGAGGTAAGGATTTTGAAAAGGCAGCTTTGAGGGGGTTAAATGATGTGCTCTAGGCAAATATGTGTCCAACCTCCGTCTTTAAATACATGTATGTTGCATCTTAAAATAATATTATATGCTTCTTAATGCCCACCTCTTACCTTGACTCCATTTTCCAGTGTCTCCATTTTCCCGTGTCTCCATTCTCCCATGTATCCATTCTCCCATGTCTCCATTCTACCATGTCTCCATTCTCCCACTCTCCATCTCTCCCCAGAGCACCTGAACATAATTCTCTTCACTCACTCGCGTCGCTACCACCAGGCCATGGTCAGAGTGGACATGTCGGCCATTGACAGTCCACACCTCCACACGGGCACCAGCCCACCACCACACCCATCACCAGCCACACCTCACTGCAGCCATGGTCCAGCACTCCTTAGGGTGGTGAAGAAGGCGGGGCCTAACCAGGGCAGGATGTTCTACACATGCTCAGCTGGTGGCCAGGAACATTGCAAGGTGTGCAGGATGGGGAGGAGGTACCAGGGGAATAGAAGCTCTGGGGAGGAGGAGGTATGATATGTGCAGGATGGGGAGGAGGTACCGGGGAATATAAGCTCTGGGGAGGAGGAGGTATGGTGTGTGCAGGGTGGGGAGGAGGTACC
Organism: Ephydatia muelleri; assembly: GCA_013339895.1. Lineage (NCBI taxonomy): Eukaryota > Metazoa > Porifera > Demospongiae > Spongillida > Spongillidae > Ephydatia > Ephydatia muelleri. Next base: position 17,463,735 of record JABACO010000002.1, read on the forward strand.
GGGGAATATAAGCTCTGGGGAGGAGGAGATATGGTGTGTGCAGGATGGGGAGGAGGTACCGGGGAATATAAGCTCTGGGGAGGAGGAGGTATGGTGTGTGCAGGATGGGGAGGAGGTACCGGGGAATAGAAGCTCTTGGGAGGAGGTGGCAAGGTGTATGCAGGATGGGAAGGGTGGGAAGGCTGGGGAAGGAGGCAGTGAAATATTGTTATGTTTGCACCTTATATGTCGTGTATCCTGTGTAATGTTCTATTTTTATTTCACCTCTTTCTCATCTACCTCCTCCCCTCTCTCCCTCTTCCCCATCCCTCTTCACCTTCTCTCTCCTCCTCCTCCCCACCCCTCTCCCTCTTCTTCTTTCCTCTCCTCTTCCCCATCCCGTTCCTTCCTCTTCCCCTTCCTTCCCACCACTTCAATGTACGCTGTAGTTTTTTAAATGGCTTGACAAGACCCAGGGAGATCAAGGTAACCGTGGCGACAAGAGCACCCCATTAATGAAACCTAGCAGTGGTCATGAGTTAGATACTTTCCTCAAAGCCAATGGAGTCAGCTTCTATTCATCTTGCCAGCTTGTTGTCAGGTATGACTGCTTGTTTTTGCAAGTTTGCATGCATATGGATGCATATAGGACCCAAGTCACTGTTCAATCACTGTTTCTTTCTATTAATACTTCTGGCAGCTGTAGGTTTGTTTGATTGTTTTGCCATGACACTACAGCAGCTGTCTAGAATGCTCCCCCAGAATGTAACATGCCTACGCTTTTCCCATACCATTTGACCATAAGTTGTTTGGCCACATAGAGGATAGGCAGGCACCACAGCTGGCGGATTGCAACCCACAGGGACCAACGATAAGCACTGGCTGGCTACCCCAACCTGATTTGAGGCTATAGGGTGGGGCAACCCACCAATAATATCAATAATGGTATGCATGCTAGTGTACCAGTCTGGAGTGCATAGCAAGATGGAGGTGGAGGTGGTGGTGATGGTGATGGTGATGGCGATGGTGGAGGTGGTGGTGATGGTGGTGGGTCAGGTGACTGAATGCACACTGCAGTGAGGTTGTTACCTGCGGCTGAGAGAGTTAGTGTTCTTTCCTTCACCCACGTGTGTGGTGCCTTGGACCAGATTGCAAAACCAAGTCTGGGTGGTTATATGTAAGTTTTTTGTTTGAAAGACAACTTTACATGTAGATGGTTACCTTATGAGGGGCTTGTACCATGATCATCTCATTCCCCCCACATTTAACAGTGTGTACCACCCTAAAAAATAATAGCCAGTAGAGGAAGGGAATGAGCTATGATTAGTACAGTGTGGTACCCTACTAGCCAGTAGAGGAAGGGAATGAGCTATGATTAGTACAGTGTGGTAGCCTACCAGTAGAGGAAGGGAATGAGCTATGATTAGTACAGTGTGGTACCCTACTAGGGAGCTCTGGTCAGGTAGTGCTGTCTCCTCCTTAGCACTGTACATCATTGTGTGTGGGTGCTGTTAAAGTACATGTGGGGGGGGTGGGGGGTGGTACACATGTGTGTGTGTGTGTGTGTGTGTGTGTATACTTGTGTGTGTATGTGTGTATGTGTGTGTATGTATGTGTTTACATACATGTGTGCATACATATGTTCACAAGCATTTACATGTACGTGTACATGTATGTCTGCACAGCTTATCTGTGTCTATATGTGTCTATGTGCACAAGCTTTTGTATACATGTACATGTCTGTGTATACATTTGCAATCGCTAATTTGTACAAGTGTGTGTGCCTGTGAATACATAGCTAGTTTGTGTGTCACTGTGCAAGCATGTGTGTGTTTGTGTGCACAGCTATGTGTGTTTGTGTGCACAGCTATGTGTGTTTGTGTATGTGTGTGTGTGTGCACAGCTATGTGTGTGTGTGTTTGTGTGTGTGTGCACAGCTATGTGTGTGTTTGTGTGTGTGTGTGCACAGCTATGTGTGTGCACAGCTATGTGTGTATGTGTGTGTGTGTGTGTGTGCACAGCTATGTGTGTGTGTGTTTGTGTGTGTGTGTGCACAGCTATGTGTGTGCACAGCTATGTGTGTGTGCACAGCTATGTGTGTGTGTGTTTGTGTGTGTGTGTGTGCACAGCTATGTGTGTGCACAGCTATGTGTGTGCACAGCTAGGTGTGTATGTGTATGTGTGTGGTGTGTGTGTGCACAGCTGTGTGTGTGTGTAAATGTGTGTGTGTGTGTGTGTGTGTGTGTGTGTGTGTGCACAGCTATACATGTATAGAGGAGCGCACTGATGTGGGTGTGCCTTCACTTGCAGGAGCTCTTCGGATGGACCTATTCCTGGCAGGGTGAGGTACTGTGATCATATTCATTACTGTCTCATTGGCTGCTTTGGACACAGGGGCAGTGGCCATCGCTTCAACCCACAAGGGCTGCAGCCACGCCCACAACTGTACGTCAGCCTGAGCAGAAGGGGTCCATCAAGCGAGTACAGCAAAGGTGGGGATCTTCTTCTATTACTGATGTGCATCATCATAGCAACACTCTTCACGGCTAGATGATCTTTGGGTCATTTCCAACGATCATTCGTTCTCAGTGGCTACAACGTTTCTGGTCAAAAGCACGTTTTTTGGACCCAACTCGTCAAATCTTCTGGAGATAGCACCAATCAGGCATGCTATCTGATACCGTGTGGAACAGATGATCATGTATTCATGTTTTTACAGTGGCCATCTGCCATCTAATTGGATTGGAGGAGGTAAGTCTCGTGTACGATAGAGTTTCTCCCCTCCCTACTCCCTCATCTCCTCTCCTCCTCCCTCCTCCCTCCCTCCTCCTCCTCCTCTCCTCCCTCCTCTCCTCCCTCCTCTCCTCCCTCCTCCCTCCTTCCCTCCCTCCTCTCCCTCCCCCCTATGTTTCATTCTTCCTTCCATTCCCTCTCCTCCCCAGTCCCATCTCCTCTTCCCAGCACCCAATTTGACTTGCTTTCCATGTTGTGATTTGTTTGATTCCAGTAGCAAGAAGTGCTACAATGTAAAGATACATGCACTCTACCATAGCCAAGAGCTTACATTGTGTCTTACAATGTGTCTTTCAATGTATTACCTTGGATGTGGTACTAAGGATCTTCCTATTGCCCATACTCCGTACTCTTTCTACACTCCACACTCCTCCCTCCCTTTCTTCTCTCTCCCTCCGTTTCTACACTCATCCCTCCACACTCCTCCCTCCACACTCCTCCCTCCTCTCTCCACACTCCTCCTCCACCCTCTCTCCACACTCCTCCCTCCACACTCCTTCCCTCCACACTCCTCCCTCTACACTCCTCCCTCCACACTCCTCCTCCACACTCCTCCCTCCCTCTCCTCCCTCCACACTCTCCCCCCTCCACACTCCTCCCTCCCACTCCTCCCTCCCCCTCCTCCACCTCCCTCCTCCCTCCACCCTCCCCCTCCCCTCCCTCCCTCCCACTCCTCATCTCCCTCCCCCTCCGCCCCTCCCCCCCCCTCCCTCCTCCTCCCCTCCACACCTCCACCCCCCGTCCATCCCTCCCCCCACCCTCCCCCCTCCCCTCCTCCTCCCCCCTCCTCCACATCCTCCCTCCACCCCCTCCTCCCTCCCACCCTCCCATCCTCACCCTCCTCCTCCCACTCTCCACCTCTCCCCTCCCACACCTCCCCTCCCCTCCACACTCATCCCTCCACTCCTCCCTCCACACTCCTCCTCCACTCTCATCCCTCCCCTCCTCCCTCCCTCCCTCCTCCCTCCACCTCCTCCCTCCCACTCCCCCCACACCCCCCCCCTCCCTCCCCCTCCGCACCTCCTCCTCCACACTCCTCCCCATTATTCTTGGGACCTGGCTCTCCATCACAGGGGAGGAGAACCTGTCTTTCAATGTATAAGTAAAAATCAATCAAGTATAAAGACTTCAGACTAATCAAAGGACCTTCCCCACATCCGCCATCTTATGACAGATGTTCTCATGCCATTTTGTGACTGGCTTGTGTTGTTGCATTGTTTGGTGCTAGTGGTTTACCTTCTTTGAGGGAGCCAAACCACACAACCCGCTATGCCCGACAAGGTTGAAACCTTGGAGCTGGCCTCATGGTCAAGTGACCCCACTTCACTCAAGAATGTGTCGCCTATTGCCCATTATGAATAATGTTATTTCCATACACAATTACAAAATTAAAAATTAATTTTGATGAATTTTAAGCCATAGATTACTTGTCACCTCTAATAAGTCTTGTGCCATCCGCATGCCAATCCAGTTCAATTTAATTAACACCTGTGCTTTATTTTGCACTCTACTTCACCTCTCTTCTCTCTCCCTCTCTTCTCTCTCCCTCTCTTTCCCTCTCCTTCTCTTCCCTCTCTTCCCTCTCCCTCTCTTCCCTCTCCCTCTCTTCCCTCTCCCTCTCTTCCCTCTCCCTCTCTCCTCTCTTCCCTCTCCCTCTCTTCCTCTTCTTCCCTCTCCCTCTCTTCCCTCTCCCTCTCTTCCCTCTCCTTCCTCTCCCTCTCTCTTCCCTCTCCTCTCTTCCCTCTCCCTCTCTTCCCTCTCCCTCTCTCCCTCTCCCTCTCCTCTCACCTTCTCTTCCCTCTCCCTCTCTTCCCTCTCCCTCTCTTTCCCTCGTCTCTCTCTTCCCTCTCCCTCTCTTCCCTCTCCCTCTCTCCCCCTCTCTCCTCTCATCCTCTCTCCCCCTCCAATCTCCCTCTCTTATTTCCTCTCCCCTCTGCCCCATCCAAGGCCATGTGTGTTGCATTCACATTGGCAATGCAAGCTCTGAGCTGACCTGTCTAGCCAACACTGAGGAGAACGTAAACTTGATGTCACTACCAGTCCTCCATCACCTCATCACTCTGCAAGTTTAGCACACACCCATGTCACTTAAATATGATCTCTCCTCTACCCTACCTTCTCTCCTCCCTTCCCCCTCCTTCCTTTGCCCCCTCCCTCCTCCACTTCAGTAATCCTGAGACAACCCAGCCCAGTTCAGTGTGTGGTTCATTTAGTTTCACCTCTTAGCTCTGCATCCTGTCAGCCATGGTCCTGCATGGAGAGAACCACGGCGGTAGGTCTGGGGAGGAGGGTATTGACTGCACCATTGTGGAAGGGGTTGCAGTGGGAGGGGCCACATCAGCTGTTGATGGAGTAGCAGTGGGAGTGGCTACAGTAGTGGGAGCGGCCACATCAGCAGTACCACCCACAAAGGGTATTTGGAGTGAGAGTTTATATCTCATGTAATCACTTTTCAGCTCAACCTATCACAGGAGGTGGCTGGGCAGTATGGGCTGAACAGAGACCAGACCACAGCACTGGGGAAGTGTGCAGAGATGTTCTCCTCTTCCCACGAGGGACCACCTCTGCTCCTTATCCATGGTTAGTCCTCCTCCCCCCTCCCAGAGCCCCATGGTAGCTAGGTGACCAGCCCCTCCCTTCATGTGTCAACCTTCCATCTCCTCCCTCCTCCCTCCCTCCTCCCTCCCTCCTCCCTCCCTCCTCCCTCCTCCTCCTCCCTCCTCCCTCCCCTTCCTCTCCCTCCTCCTCCTCTCTCCTTTTCAAACTATCTGTTGTTTCCAGGTGTCTTTGGTTCAGGTAAAACACACCTCCTTAGTGTGATGGTCCTCTTTCTGCTCAAACTATTTGGTGAGAGTGGAGTGAGAGAGGGAGACACCAGTGCTAAGATTCTCATCACTTCTACAACCAACGTGGCAGTGGACAGAATACTGACAGGGTGAGCTCATCATTCCAGTGCTAGCACAATTAGCAAGTGTTTGACACTTCATGCAAAGGCACTGACCTTAGGGCTTTGCTTGCTATGTGACATTTGGGTGACCTTTTAGGGCTGTTGCTTTGGCTGAGCTTAGAAAGCAAGTGAAGACATGACTGGGGGAATGACTCGATGGGTGGCTGGGACATGACTGGGGGAATGACTCGATGGGTGGCTGGGATATGACTGGGGGAATGACTCGATGGGTGGCTGGGATATGACTGGGGGAATGACTCGATGGGTGGCTGGGACATGACTGGGGGAATGACTCGATGGGTGGCTGGGATATGACTGGGGGAATGACTCGATGGGTGGCTGGGATATGACTGGGGGAATGACTCGATGGGTGGCTGGGATATGATTGGGGGAATGACTCGATGGGTGGCTAGGACATGACTGGGGGAATAACTCGATGGGTGGTAATCAATGCTTACAGCATGATGGATCACCAGGGATGCAAAGTTTTATAGAAGTTACAGGAGACAGGTGAAGAGACAACTGTGATGGGGTGTGTATGTGAGGGTGTGATGGGTGTGTGTATGTTGAGGGTGTGATGGGTGTGTGTTTTTGAGGTGTGATGAGTGGTGTATGTTGAGGTGTGATGAGTGTGTGTATGTTGAGGGTGTGTGAGTGTGTGTTGTTGAGGGTGTGATGGGTGTGTGTATGTTGAGGGTGTGATGAGTGTGTGTATGTTGAGAGTGTGCTGTTGTGTATGTTGAGGGTGTGCTGAGGTGTGTGTCTTTGGGGTGTGCTGCGTGTGTGTATTTTCGGGTGTGCTCGTGTGTGTCTGTTGCGGGTGTGCTGCGTGTGTGTCGTTGCGGGTGTGATGAGTGTTCCTGTTGAGGGTGTGCTGAGTGTGTTTACAACTTGTCTCTTCGTGGGCCCTAGTCTCTTGGACCAGGTTTGAAGGATTTGTGCGAGTTGGAAGTGTCAAGAAAATAGCAAAAAGGATCCTCCCACTAAGGTGTGTTCTAATTTGGGTTAGATTTGTTATCTTGACATGGAATTAGTTATCTTAACTTGAGTTTAGGTTTAGTTATCTTGACATTGAGTTAGTTAAAGTATCTAAGTTATCTTGACATGGGTTAGTTTAGTTATCCCTTAACATAGATTTGGAGGTGTGTCCTAACATGGAGTTATGTTAGTTGCTATGGTAGCATACACAGCAATGGTGGGGACAGTCAAGAGCTAAGTGAACTTCAAGAGATGATGAGAAGCAATCTGACCCCACAGGAGAAAATGTAGGTATGGCACACACACACACACACATGTATACCTTGCGTACACACACATGTATGTTTGTTTGCCATAAAAGGGTCGTCAATACCTTGTCATCTAGGGTTTTAAATGTTTTGTCATGAGTTACAATACCTTGTCATCAAGGGGTTAAAATGTTTTGTCATAAGGGGTTACAATTCCTTGTCATCAAGGAGTTAAAATGTTTTGTCATAAGGGGTTACAATACCTTGTCATCAAGGGTTAAAATGCCTATCTTCTTCAGTTACGTGAGAAAGAGCATTGAGCAACACAAGAGAGGAGTCAACAGAAAGGTACTGGGGAGGAGGTATATGGCTGGGGAGGAGGTATATGGCTGGGGAGGAGGTATATGACTGGGGAGGAGGTATATGACTGGGGAGGAGGTATGACTGGGGAGGAGGTATGACTGGGGAGGGGGAAAGAGGTGTTCGTCCATCAAAAGAGTTGATTGTCTTGATGGCTTTCTTCTCATCAGCCTCCATTCTTTTTACCCTCAAATGAACCATCATGGGATTAAACTTCACACCTTTGGTTGCCATAATTTAATTAGTTTTATTTGTTGTCCACTTGGTGTGTTAGTTCCCATGTCAACAGAGAAATATCTGTTGGTGTTTCTCACACTCCCGGGGAGGCATAGCATGAGTGTTGGATGTTTTTTGGTTTCCATAGCAGCATAATAGGGCTGCTTCAATTGGACAGGACTGGGGAGGAGAAAGACTGTTGATGTATATGTTACCCTCTACCTCCTGCTCTAATGAAAGCCCACCTACCTACTTTAGAGGCTGTCGTCTGTTATGGTGGTGGGTGTGACCACTGCAGCCTGTTCATTTCTCTCTCCTGGAGGGTATGAGGTTTCCTGTGCTCCTTCTTGATGAATGCAGCCAAATGACTGAAGTGGCAAGCCTTATCCCCATGGCTAGGTGTGTGTATGTGTGTGGTGTGTCTGTGTGTGTGTGTGCGTCTGTGTGTGTGTGTGTGCGTGTCTGTGTGCGTGTGTGTGTGTGTGTGTGCACGCTTGTGTGTGTGTGCATGTGTGTGTGTGCGTGCGTGTGCACGCGTGTGTGTGTGCATGTGTGTGTGTGTGTGCACGCTTGTGTGTGTGTGCATGTGTGTGTGTGCGTGCGTGTGCACGCGTGTGTGTGTGCATGTGTGTGTGTGTGTGCATGCGACGTGTGTGTGTGCACGCGTGTGTGTGTGTGCACGCGACATGTGTGTGTATGCACGCATGTGTGTGTGTGCACGCGTGTGTGCATGTGTGCGTGTGTGCATGTGTGTGTGTGTGCATGTGTGTGCATATGTGTGTGTATGCAGTGTTTCATAACATCGGTTGGGGGGGTGAGTGGACACGTTTGACATCAATACATGTAGTAGGGTACAGAGGCTATATGATTGCATGCATGGACCTCTTGTATTGGAGCACATCACCTGCATGCATGGACCTCTTGTATTGGAGCACATCACCTGCTACATGGACCTCTTGTATTGGAGCACATCACCTGCTACATGGACCTCTTGTATTGGAGCACATCACCTGCTACATGGACCTCTTGTATTGGAGCACATCACCTGCTACATGGATAACAATACACAGCTTCAGGCTTAGAGTAGACAACGTTTAATGCTATTCTGTTTTTAAATCAGTGCAAATTTATTTTGTTGCTACAAAGCTATCTCACTGCACGATACGCTACTGCATGTCATAATATTATTCAATGCACCAGTCCTGCAAGCCTAGTGAAATGCAAGAGTACAGTATAAGGCGTGTCATCTGAAGCATCATCATATTCTGACCTAGATGTGTGGATCAAAAGAGTACTAGAATGCTGTTTAGCTTAAAACTCTTCATTCAAACTTCTGGGGAATGCGTGATGAAACGATGTATGTGTACGTGTGTGTGTGTGTGTGTGTGTGTGTGTGTGTGTGTGTGTGTGTGTGCGTGCGTGCGTGCGTGCGTGCGTGCGTGCGTGCATGCGTGCGTGCGTGTGTGTGTGTGTGTGTGCATGTGTGTGTGTTTGTGTGTGTGTGTGTGTTTTGTGTGTGTGTGTGTGTGATGGTAAGCCTGATCTCTATGGTTAGGTGTGTGATGTGTGTGTGATGGTAAGCCTGATCTCTATGGTTAGGTGTGTGATGTGAGTGTGATGGTAAGCCTGATCTCTATGGTTAGGAGGGTGATGTGAGTACAGTGTAGGTAT
>JABACO010000002.1:17473926-17568926 GCA_013339895.1 Ephydatia muelleri
ATATTCATTACTGTCTCATTGGCTGCTTTGGACACAGGGGCAGTGGCCATCGCTTCAACCCCAAGGGCTGCAGCCACGCCCACAACTGTACGTCAGCCTGAGCAGAAGGGGTCCATCAAGCGAGTACAGCAAAGGTGGGGATCTTCTTCTATTACTGATGTGCATCATCATAGCAACACTCTTCACGGCTAGATGATCTTTGGGTCATTTCCAACGATCATTCGTTCTCAGTGGCTACAACGTTTCTGGTCAAAAGCACGTTTTTTGGACCCAACTCGTCAAATCTTCTGGAGATAGCACCAATCAGGCATGCTATCTGATACCGTGTGGAACAGATGATCATGTATTCATGTTTTTACAGTGGCCATCTGCCATCTAATTGGATTGGAGGAGGTAAGTCTCGTGTACGATAGAGTTTCTCCCCTCCCTACTCCCTCTCCTCATCTCCTCCTCCTCCCTCCCTCTCTCCTCCCTCCTCTCCTCCCTCCTCTCCTCCCTCCTCTCCTCCCTCCTCCCTCCTTCCCTCCCTCCTCTCCCTCCCCCTATGTTTCATTCTTCCTTCCTTCCCTCTCCTCCCCAGTCCCATCTCCTCTTCCCAGCAACCCAATTTGACTTGCCTTTCCATGTTGTGATTTGTTGGATTCAGTAGCAAGAAGTGCTACAATGTAAAGATACATGCACTCTACCATAGCCAAGAGCTTACATTGTGTCTTACAATGTGTCTTTCAATGTATTACCTTGGATGTGGTACTAAGGATCTTCCTATTGCCCATACTCCGTACTCTTTCTACACTCCACACTCCTCCCTCCCTTTCTTCTCTCTCCCTCCGTTTCTACACTCATCCCTCCACACTCTCCCTCCACACTCCTCCCTCCTCTCTCCACACTCCTCCTCCACACTCCTCCCTCCACACTCCTCCCTCCACACTCCTCCCTCCACACTCCTCCCTCCACACTCCTCCCCCACCTCCTCCTCCCACACTCCTCCCTCCACACTCATCCTCCACACTCCTCCCTCCCCCTCCTCCCTCCACTCCTCCCTCCACACTCATCCCTCCACCCCTCCCTCCACACTCATCCCTCCACACTCCCCCCTCCACACCCCTCCCTCCACACCCCCCACACTCCTCCCTCCACACTCCTCCCTCCACACTCATCCCTCCACACTCCTCCCTCCACACTCCTCCCTCCTCCCTCCACACTCCTCCTCCACACTCCTCCCTCCACACTCCTCCACGCTCCTCCCTCCTCCACGCTCCTCCCTCCACAATCATCCCTCCACATCATCCCTCCACTCCTCCCTCCACACTCATTCCCTCCTCCCTCCACCACTCATCCCTCCACTCCTCCCTCCCACTCCCCCACACCCCTCCCTCCACACCCCTCCCTCCCACTCCTCCCTCCACACTCATCCCTCCACACTCCTCCCTCCACACTCCTCCCTCCACACTCCTCCCTCCACTCCTCCCTCCACACTCATCCCTCCACTCCTCCTCCACACTCATCCCTCCACACTCCCCCTCCACACCCCTCCCTCCACACTCATCCCTCCACACTCCTCCCTCCACACTCCTCCCTCCACACTCATCCCTCCACACTCCTCCCCATTATTCTTGGGACCTGGCTCTCCATCACAGGGGGAGAACCTGTCTTTCAATGTATAAGTAAAAATCAATCAAGTAATAAAGAACTTCAGACTAATCAAAGGACCTTCCCCACATTCCGCCATCTTATGACAGATGTTCTCAATGCCATTTTGTGACTGTCTTGTTTGTTGCATTGTTTGGTGCTAGGTGGTTTACCTTCTTTGAGGGGAGCCAAACCACACAACCCTCTATGCCCTACAAGGTTGAACCTTGGAGCTGGCCTCATGGTCAAGTGACCCACTTCACTCAAGAATGTGTCGCCTATTGCCCATTATGAATAATGTTATTTCCATACACAATTACAAAATTAAAAATTAATTTTGATGAATTTTAAGCCATAGATACTTGTCACCTCTAATAAGTCTTGGTGCCATCCGCATGCCAATCCAGTTCAATTTAATTAACACCTGTGCTTTATTTTGCACTCTACTTCACCTCTCTTCTCTTCTCCCTCTCTTCTCTCTCCCTCTCTTCCCTCTCCTTCTCTTCCCTCTCTTCCCTCTCCCTCTCTTCCCTCTCCCTCTCTTCCCTCTCCCTCTCTTCCCTCTCCCTCTCTTCCCTCTCCCTCTCTTCCCTCTCCCTCTCTTCCTCTCCTTCCCTCTCCCTCTCTTCCCTCTCCCTCTCTTCCCTCTCCCTCTCTTCCCTCTCCCCCTCTCCCTCTCCCTCTCTTCCCTCTCCCTCTCTTCCTCTCCCTCTCTTCCCTCTCTCTCTCTTCCCTCTCCTCTCTTCCCTCTCCCTCTCTTCCTCTCCCTCTCTCCCCTCTCTCCTCTCATCCTCTCTCCCCCTCCAATCTCCCTCTCTTATTTCCTCTCCCCTCTGCCCCATCCAAGGCCATGTGTGTTGCATTCACATTGGCAATGCAAGCTCTGAGCTGACCTGTCTAGCCAACACTGAGGAGAACGTAAACTTGATGTCACTACCAGTCCTCCATCACCTCATCACTCTGCAAGTTTAGCACACACCCATGTCACTTAAATATGATCTCTCCTCTACCCTACCTTCTCTCCTCCCTTCCCCCTCCTTCCTTTGCCCCCTCCCTCCTCCACTTCAGTAATCCTGAGACAACCCAGCCCAGTTCAGTGTGTGGTTCATTTATTTCACCTCTTAGCTCTGCATCCTGTCAGCCATGGTCCTGCATGGAGAGAACCACGGCGGTAGGTCTGGGGAGGAGGGTATTGACTGCACCATTGTGGAAGGGGTTGCAGTGGGAGGGGCCACATCAGCTGTTGATGGAGTAGCAGTGGGAGTGGCTACAGTAGTGGGAGCGGGCCACATCAGCAGTACCACCCACAAAGGGTATTTGGAGTGAGAGTTTATATCTCATGTAATCACTTTTCAGCTCAACCTATCACAGGAGGTGGCTGGGCAGTATGGGCTGAACAGAGACCAGACCACAGCACTGGGGAAGTGTGCAGAGATGTTCTCCTCTTCCCACGAGGGACCACCTCTGCTCCTTATCCATGGTTAGTCCTCCTCCCCCCTCCCAGAGCCCCATGGTAGCTAGGTGACCAGCCCCTCCCTTCATGTGTCAACCTTCCATCTCCTCCCTCCTCCCTCCCTCCTCCCTCCCTCCTCCCTCCCTCCTCCTCCTCCTCCCTCCTCCCTCCCCTTCCTCTCCCTCCTCCTCCTCTCTCCTTTTCAAACTATCTGTTGTTTCCAGGTGTCTTTGGTTCAGGTAAAACACACCTCCTTAGTGTGATGGTCCTCTTTCTGCTCAAACTATTTGGTGAGAGTGGAGTGAGAGAGGGAGACACCAGTGCTAAGATTCTCATCACTTCTACAACCAACGTGGCAGTGGACAGAATACTGACAGGGTGAGCTCATCATTCCATGCTAGCACAATTAGCAAGTGTTTGACACTTCATGCAAAGGCACTGACCTTAGGGCTTTGCTTGCTATGTGACATTTGGGTGACCTTTTAGGGCTGTTGCTTTGGCTGAGCTTAGAAAGCAAGTGAAGACATGACTGGGGGAATGACTCGATGGGTGGCTGGGACATGACTGGGGGAATGACTCGATGGGTGGCTGGGATATGACTGGGGGAATGACTCGATGGGTGGCTGGGATATGACTGGGGGAATGACTCGATGGGTGGCTGGGACATGACTGGGGAATGACTCGATGGGTGGCTGGGATATGACTGGGGGAATGACTCGATGGGTGGCTGGGATATGACTGGGGGAATGACTCGATGGGTGGCTGGGATATGACTGGGGGAATGACTCGATGGGTGGCTGGGACATGACTGGGGGAATAACTCGATGGGTGGTAATCAATGCTTACAGCATGATGGATCACAAGGGATGCAAAGTTTTATAGAAGTTACAGGAGACAGGTGAAGAGACAACTGTGATGGGTGTGTGTATGTTGAGGGTGTGATGGGTGTGTGTATGTTGAGGGTGTGATGGGTGTGTGTATGTTGAGGGTGTGAGTGTGTGTATGTTGAGGGTGTGATGAGTGTGTGTATGTTGAGGTGTGATGAGTGTGTGTTGTTGAGGTGTGATGGGTGTGTGTATGTTGAGGGTGTGATGAGTGTGTTTGTTGAGGTGTGATGAGTGTGTGTTGTTGAGGGTGTGCTGTGTGGTTGTTGAGGTGTGATGCGTGTGTGTATGTTGAGGGTGTGCTGCGTGTGTGTATGTTGCGGGTGTGCTGTGGTGTTGTTGAGGGTGTGATGAGTGTGTATATGTTGAGGGTGTGATGAGTGTGTTTACAACTTGTCTCTTCGTGGGCCCTAGTCTCTTGGACCAAGGGTTTGAAGGATTTGTGCGAGTTGGAAGTGTCAAGAAAATAGCAAAAAGGATCCTCCCACTAAGGTGTGTTCTAATTTGGGTTAGATTTGTTATCTTGACATGGAATTAGTTATCTTAACTTGAGTTTAGGTTTAGTTATCTTGACATTGAGTTAGTTAAAGTATCTAAGTTATCTTGACATGGGTTAGTTTAGTTATCCCTTAACATAGATTTGGAGGTGTGTCCTAACATGGAGTTATGTTAGTTGCTATGGTAGCATACACAGCAATGGTGGGGACAGTCAAGAGCTAAGTGAACTTCAAGAGATGATGAAAAGCAATCTGACCCCACAGGAGAAAATGTAGGTATGGCACACACACACACACACATGTATACCTTGCGTACACACACATGTATGTTTGTTTGCCATAAAAGGGTCGTCAATACCTTGTCATCTAGGGTTTTAAATGTTTTGTCATGAGTTACAATACCTTGTCATCAAGGGGTTAAAATGTTTTGTCATAAGGGGTTACAATTCCTTGTCATCAAGGAGTTAAAATGTTTTGTCATAAGGGGTTACAATACCTTGTCATCAAGGGGTTAAAATGCCTATCTTCTTCAGTTACGTGAGAAAGAGCATTGAGCAACACAAGAGAGGAGTCAACAGAAAGGTACTGGGGAGGAGGTATATGGCTGGGGAGGAGGTATATGGCTGGGGAGGAGGTATATGACTGGGGAGGAGGTATATGACTGGGGAGGAGGTATGACTGGGGAGGAGGTATGACTGGGGAGGGGGAAAGAGGTGTTCGTCCATCAAAAGAGTTGATTGTCTTGATGGCTTTCTTCTCATCAGCCTCCATTCTTTTTACCTCAAATGAACCATCATGGGATTAAACTTCACACCTTTGGTTGCCATAATTTAATTAGTTTTATTTGTTGTCCACTTGGTGTGTTAGTTCCCATGTCAACAGAGAAATATCTGTTGGTGTTTCTCACACTCCCGGGGAGGCATAGCATGAGTGTTGGATGTTTTTTGGTTTCCATAGCAGCATAATAGGGCTGCTTCAATTGGACAGGACTGGGGAGGAGAAAGACTGTTGATGTATATGTTACCTCTACCTCCTGCTCTAATGAAAGCCCACCTACCTACTTTAGAGGCTGTCGTCTGTTATGGTGGTGGGTGTGACCACTGCAGCCTGTTCATTCTCTCTCCTGGAGGGTATGAGGTTTCCTGTGCTCCTTCTTGATGAATGCAGCCAAATGACTGAAGTGGCAAGCCTTATCCCCATGGCTAGGTGTGTGTATGTGTGTGTGTGTCTGTGTGTGTGTGTGCGTCTGTGTGTGTGTGTGTGCGTGTCTGTGTGCGTGTGTGTGTGTGTGTGTGCACGCTTGTGTGTGTGTGCATGTGTGTGTGTGCGTGCGTGTGCACGCGTGTGTGTGTGCATGTGTGTGTGTGTGTGCACGCTTGTGTGTGTGTGCATGTGTGTGTGTGCGTGCGTGTGCACGCGTGTGTGTGTGCATGTGTGTGTGTGTGTGCATGCGACGTGTGTGTGTGCACGCGTGTGTGTGTGTGCACGCGACATGTGTGTGTATGCACGCATGTGTGTGTGTGTGCACGCGTGTGTGCATGTGTGCGTGTGTGCATGTGTGTGTGTGTGCATGTGTGTGCATATGTGTGTGTATGCAGTGTTTCATAACATCGGTTGGGGGGGTGAGTGGACACGTTTGACAATCAAATACATGTAGTAGGGTACAGAGGCTATATGATTGCATGCATGGACCTCTTGTATTGGAGCACATCACCTGCATGCATGGACCTCTTGTATTGGAGCACATCACCTGCTACATGGACCTCTTGTATTGGAGCACATCACCTGCTACATGGACCTCTTGTATTGGAGCACATCACCTGCTACATGGACCTCTTGTATTGGAGCACATCACCTGCTACATGGATAACAATACACAGCTTCAGGCTTAGAGTAGACAACGTTTAATGCTATTCTGTTTTTAAATCAGTGCAAATTTATTTTGTTGCTACAAAGCTATCTTCACTGCACGATACGCTACTGCATGTCATAATATTATTCAATGCACCAGTCCTGCAAGCCTAGTGAAATGCAAGAGTACAGTATAAGGCGTGTCATCTGAAGCATCATCATATTCTGACCTAGATGTGTGGATCAAAAGAGTACTAGAATGCTGTTTAGCTTAAAACTCTTCATTCAAACTTCTGGGGAATGCGTGATGAAACGATGTATGTGTACGTGTGTGTGTGTGTGTGTGTGTGTGTGTGTGTGTGTGTGTGTGTGTGTGTGCGTGCGTGCGTGCGTGCGTGCGTGCGTGCGTGCATGCGTGCGTGCGTGTGTGTGTGTGTGTGTGCATGTGTGTGTGTTTTGTGTGTGTGTGTGTGTTTTGTGTGTGTGTGTGTGTGATGGTAAGCCTGATCTCTATGGTTAGGTGTGTGATGTGTGTGTGATGGTAAGCCTGATCTCTATGGTTAGGTGTGTGATGTGAGTGTGATGGTAAGCCTGATCTCTATGGTTAGGAGGGTGATGTGAGTACAGTGTAGGTATGGGGATGGGCTTATATGTGTGTATGCATGTGGCTTTAGTATGTGTTCTTATCCCATGTCCACAACAGGTTCAGATGTCAGAAGGCGGTGTTAGTTGGTGATCCAAAGGTAGGTCAAGGAGGTGGAAGGATTCTATTTCATTATATGAGGGGGCCTGTGGCGATGTCCCCAGTGTAGAGGGGGCCTGTGGCGATGTCCCCAGTGTAGAGGGGGCCTGTGGCGATGTCCCCAGTGTAGAGGGGGCCTGTGGCGATGTCCCCAGTGTAGAGGGGGCCTGTGGCGATGTCCCCAGTGTAGAGGGGGCCTGTGGCAATGTCCCAGCCTGTTTTGCAACTATGGTCTAAAGGGCATTGCAGGAACAGGGATGGGATTGGGGGGGGGGGGGGGGGGCATATGGTCCAGCCATCGTTCATGTGTCATTCAAACTGCATCCACTCAACCAAAGGATAGGTATGGCTTTGTGTGGGTAACATGCACCCAAGTCAAAAACCTGAGCTGATATGAACTAGTGAGTACCCTAATCAGATGAGTACCCTAATCAGATGAGTACCCTAATCAGATGAGTACCCTAATCAGATGAGTACCCTAATCAGATTACCGTGGTCCCATACTAGCATCAGTAGAAGCACAAGCCACCTGCACACTGTCCACACCACATCAGTATGGCCCCAAGCATATCTGCACACTGTCCACACTGAATGGAGGTCATCAATATGGCCCAAGCATGAGGTTATGCATACACATGCTTGATGTTGGCACATGGAGGAGGTGTTGGAGCCAGCCTGGTGACCAGGCGGGAGCATAACTTATCTCTCTTGCCTTGTATGTTTCTACAACTATTGGGGCTCAGTCGATAGATAGTATTGCGATGTGCATGCCCCTGAAGGCATCCATCCTCCATTAACCCCTGAAGGCATCCATCCTCCATTAACCCCTGAAGGCATCCATCCTCCATTAGCCCCTGAAGGCATCCATCCTCCATTAGCCCGAAGACATCTATCCTCTATTAGTTTGCAAACACTGATCTCCACATGCACTCAAGTCAATGAGTCAAGCTTAATTGTCTGTGTCCATAGCAACTAGCGCCAACCATTCAGGGATCAGAGGCTTCTCACCAACAAGGCTTGGAGCAGACGCTCTTTGAAAGGCTTGTGCTCATGGTAGGTGAGGGGTGTGGCTTGTATGTAGGTAAAGGGTGTGGCTTGTATGTAGGTGAAGGGTGTGGCTTGTATAGATGGTAGGTGAGGTTGGTTTGTGCTGATGGTAGATGAAATGGCTGACAGACAGCTGCCATTGTCTCCTTTCCAGGGCCACTCCCCTGTGCTTCTTAGGACTCAGGTAAGGATGGGGGGTGGTGGGGGGGGGGGGTTTCCCCTTGTCATCTCATAATTGTCCCACCCATCTAGTATCGTTGCCATCCACGTCTCAGTGCCATACCAAACAGGTGGGTGGAGCCTGTGGGCGTGGCTTGTGGAGGCCCTCATGTGCGATCCATCCATATGTTGGTTTGCAGTCTGTTCTATGAGGGGCAACTGGAGGATGGAGTGTCACATCAGGACCGCCTCCCTCTGCTGGTGGGTGTGGTTTAAGATCATCTGACACTGCTTGTGGGTGTGGTCACACTATGATGAAGACCACACCTACTACCAGTGGGTGTGGTCAACTGAATGAACCACCTCCCACAACTGTATATGATTGGGTTGTAGGTTATAGCGATACACTGACATTTCTGATTTGTTTAATCACAAAAACATTGAGAAGATCAGTGAGGTCCCTTTTAGGTTACTAGTGGTACATAGAGAAGGTCAGTGAGGTCCCTTTTAGGTTACTAGTGGTACATTGAGAAGGTCAGTGAGGTCTCTTTTAGGTTGCTAGTGGTTCATAGAGAAGGTCAGTGAGGTCCCTTTTAGGTTGCTAGTGGTACAGATGTGTTTGAGCGCAGTGGCACTGATATGTAGCCATCTTGCTGCAGTGTGTGATTCACATAACTGTTCTCTGCAATGTGGCAGCCTTCTCTCCCCACTCTCTGTTTCCTCGCCTCCAATGGTCGTGAAGCTTGTGCACAAGACGGAAGCTACTACAATTCTCAGGAGGTAGGTGATGGGTGTGGCCTGTATTAGGTGAGGGTGTGGCTTGTATTAAGAGTAGGTCAGGGG
This sequence comes from Ephydatia muelleri, assembly GCA_013339895.1. Classification (NCBI taxonomy): domain Eukaryota; kingdom Metazoa; phylum Porifera; class Demospongiae; order Spongillida; family Spongillidae; genus Ephydatia; species Ephydatia muelleri. The sequence goes on from JABACO010000002.1 coordinate 17,483,032, forward strand.
TGTGGCTTGTATTGAGCATTGCATGTTCCTCACCTTTATCCAAAAGGCTCAAGATGTTGTCTCTGTTATCAGTGGTCTGTTGGAGGCAGGGATTACATCATCTAATATAGGTACAAGGTCACGCCCACCCATTTTGGACACGCCCACCCACATTGTTTCCTATAGGTGTGATAACTTTGTACAGAGCCCAGGTTTCCCATATTAGGAGTGTGGCATCATCCTCTGATGAGGGCGCTGGGTGAGTGTGTGTGTGTGTGTGTGTGTGTGTGTGTGTGTGTGTGTGTGTGTGTGTGTGTGTGTGTGTGTGTGTGTGTGTGTGTGTGCCTGTGTGTGTGTGCCTGTGTGTGTGCTTATGTGTGCTCGTGTGTTGTGTGTGTGTTGTGTGTGTGCATGTGTGTGCATATGTGTGTGTGCATGTGTGTGTTGCTTGTGTGTTGCTTGTGTGTGTATGTGTGTGTGTGTGTGTGTGCGTGTGTGTGTGTGTGTGTGTGTGTGCGTGTGTGTGTGTGTGTGTGTGTGTGTGTGTGTGTGTGTGTGTGTGTGTGTGTGTGTGTGTGTGTGTGTGTGTGCATGCAAGAAGAAATCATTGCCAGGATTATAACATATTTTATCAACTATGGACTAATGGAACAGGAATGAAATATCAGCTGTCCAGGTTCGAGCATGACCTTTTAACCCTATTAATAGAACATCACTTTGCAAAAAATTTCCCCAGGTGTCTACAGTTGATGCCTTCCAAGGTGGAGAGAAGGAATTGATACTGCTCTCTACTGTTAGGACAGAACACACCTCATTCTTGGAGAGCAACAGAAGGAGCAATGTAGCCCTGTCAAGAGGGAAGAGGTGAACTGCCCCACACATATGTACATACATACATACATACATACATACACATACATACATACATACATACATACATACATACATACATACATACATACATACATACATACATACATACATACATACATACATACATACATACATACATACATACATACATACATACATACATACATACATACATACACACACACACACACACACATACATACATACATACATACATACATACATACACACACACACATACATACATACATACATACATACATACATACATACAATAATGGTTGTTACATACAATATGTAAGTAATTTCAAAGCTCACAGCAATATCATTGAAGGTAATTTGTTATCCATCATTGATGTTTATCTCTGAGTGTATGCATTCGTACACACATGGACTGGGGAGGAGAGGGTAGGTTAGGCTATGCTTAACACCCATCATTTCTTGAACAGACATCTGCTCATTTTTGGACACCAGCACATGATGGTATCCAACACACTGTGGGGTCATGTGATTCAGCTATGCAGGGGTAAGGAAAGTTATATGTGAGGATCATGTGACAGGGTCATGTCACATGTCAGGATCATGTGACAGGGTCATGTGATCCAGCTATGCAGGGGTAAGGAAAGTTACATGTGAGGATCATGTGACAGGGTCATGTGATCCATCTGGCTGTTTGTGTGGGGTGAGGATTGACAAAACATAAGGTTCTGGTACTAATTGTGTTGTTTTAATACCTTGTAAGGTCACATGACCAGTTGCTATTACAAGGTTAGTAGTGTTTCCTTGACCCAGCCATGCAGGGGTCACACTGGCATGTCATGTGATGGCATCATAGTGGATGACATGATCCATCTGTTTTAGGGATGAATGGATGTTGATGACCTGGTTGTTTAGGGATGAGGGTGAGGATGAGTGAAGGGGTGGATGAGATGAGGGGGTGGACTGATGTCCAGGGGATGAGATGACGGGGGTGGCATGAGATGAAGGGGCTGAGCATGAGGGGGTGGCTGAGATAAGGGGCTGCCGCTCGGGGGGTGGACTGCGCTGCCGGGGCTGCGCTGCTGGGGCCGCTGCCGGTGCGGGGGCGTATGCGCGCGGGGGCGGCTGCCGGGGGCGGCTGTCGATGGAGGGGCGGGCTGCGCTGCGGGGGCGGCTCGCTGCGGGGGTGGCTGCGCTGCGGGGGCGGCTGCGCGCGGGGGCGCTGCGCTGCGGGGGCTGCCTGCGCTGCGGGGGCGGGTGCGCTGCGGGTGGCTGCGCTGCGGCGGGTGCGCTGCGGGGCGGCTGCGCTGCGGGGGTGGTCGCGCTGCGGGGCGCGCTTCGCTGCGGGGGGGCGCGCTGCGGGGGCGGCTGCGCTGCGGGGGCGGGTGCTCTAGCGGGGGGGTGCGCTGCGGGGGTGGCTGCGCTGCGGGGGCGGGTGCGCTGCGGGGTCGCTGCGCTGCGTGGTGTCCTGCGCTCGCGGGCTGCTCTGCGGGGGTCGGCTGCGCTGCGGGGGCGGCTGCGCTGCGGGGGCTGCTGCGCTTCGGGGGCGGCTGCGCTGGCCGGGTGCTGCTGCGCTGCGCGGCTGGGTGCGCTGCGGGGGTGGTGCGCCTGCGGGGGTGGCTGCGCTGCGGGGCGGCTGCGCTGCGGGGGTGCGCTGCGCTGCGGGGGCTGTCTGCGGGGGCGTTGCGCTGCGGGGGTGGCTGCGCTGCGGGAGGTGGATTCGCATGGGGGATGAGCTGACTGGGCTTCATTGAGATTGAGGGGGGAGGATGAGCTGAGGGGGAGGGTGCTCACTGGATCGTGTGCAGGATCATGGCTGGGAGTTAGGGGTTAACCTTATAAAGGGCATCTATGGGTTTACCTTATAAAGGGCATCTGTGGGGTTAACCTTAAAAGGGCATCTATGGTGTTAACCTTATAAAGGGCATCTATGGTGTTAACCTTATAAAGGGCATCTATGGTGTTAACCTTTAAAGGGCATCTATGGGGTTAACCTTATAAAGGGCATCTATGGTGTTAACCTTATAAAGGGCATCTATGGGGTTAACCTTATAAAGGGCATCTATGGGTTAACCTTATAAAGGGCATCTATGGGGTTAACCTTATAAAGGGCATCTATGGTGTTAACCTTATAAAGGGCATCTATGGGGTTAACCTTATAAAGGCATCTATGGGTCTAACTAGGCTTGTTCTGTTTACAACTGAATTCCAATGATAAATAGTAAAAAAAAGTAATGGCTTCTATTTTAGTTAGGTCCTTTTATAGTTGTGCAAAACAAAAGGTATGTTGCCTGTACAGAACTTAATCCCTTAGCAACAGCGATCCTTGTCCTGACTATGTGTGGATATACTGGATGGAAGGAGATATGTGAATGGACTCTGAGGGTGGTGCGGTGTTTATGCTGACATTGTTGTGTATTTGGAGTGGGTGTGGCATGTTTTGGCATATGCAGTAACCCCAGTCCATTCCTCAGGAGCTCCTGATGGGATACACTCCATAGCCAGTTTCCTGTGTGCTCTTAAGGACCAGAGACCTGGGTGAGGTCATGAGGATGAGGTGGCCTGCATGATGAGGTGGCTTGCATGATGAGGTGACCTGCATGATGAGATGACCTACATGATGAGGTGACCTACTTGATGAGGTTGCCTGCATGATGAGGTGGCCTGCATGATGAAGTGGCTTGCATGATGAGATGACCTACATGATGAGGTGACCTACTTGATGAGGTGACCTGCATGATGAGGTGGCCTGCACGATGAGATGACCTACATGATGAGGTCATGATGAAGAGCTCATGCTCAGTGGCTGGCATGTGTTGTCATAACTTGTGGTGGTGTGTAGTAACCTCTGGTACTTGATGTTACTATTTATAGCTACACTTAATTAGGTCATGTCCTTTTTTGGCATTTGACTATCAATGGCTTCTTTCTTCCCCTCATTCTCCCTCTTTCCTCTCCCTCTTTATTCTTCAACATCTCTCCTCCTCATCTCTCTCTCTCTTCCTCATCTATCTATCTCTCTTCTCCCTCATCTCTCCTTCCTCTCCCTCCTCCCTCTCCCTTCTCCCTCCTCCCTCTCCCTCTACTATCCTCCACCCACTTCCCCTTCTTCAAACTGCAGCTTTGCATGATGTAATGCAGACAGAGTCACTGCCGTGATTATGCCTGAAGTCACATGAGTGTACTTGCACAGTCACATGATTTTCCCTGTATTGGATTTTGCCACATGAGATTCTTCCTTATACACATGGACACATAATAGTGACATCTTGACCTTCATTACTGCACCTCCAGCAGTTCACCTGGGGTCCACACTAATGACAACTTCACTGGTTAGGGGTCTTTACTGATCACCTAGGGTCCTCACTGATGTCTTTTGTGGTTAAGGTCCTGACTGATGACACTTCCAGTGATTGAGGTCCTGCCTTGATGACACATTCACTGGTTAGGGGTGACACCTTTAGTAATTGGGTCCTCACTGAAGACATATCAGTGATTAGGTTCTAGCTAGATGGTATTTACTCCTTGAATGTTTCAAAACTGTTGGAGTCCCACAGTAAGTGTTCAATATCATATAAAATAGCCCTCAGTAACTCTTGCTACAGAGAGGCAAGTCAAAACCATTCTGCGGCAAGAGCATGTGATAACAACCCACGGAATGCGGTGGTTTGGTACCGGTTGTAAGCAATACCACGATTCTAGTGTGCATTGCGTTCCCGAAGCACAACTTACGTGGGCGCTCGCTGGCCGCGGGAATGCACGCTTAACAAGCTGCATCTGAGCACTGCGCGTAAACAGGGTAGCAGTTTGAGCATTACGTCAGACCAACAATTAACAGTGTTAATATCAACTGCTGTATGCTTTCTATATCAGATTACTAACTGAGCGGTGTTGATTACCAATTCGTAACACAATGTGTCGTATCAATGTCAATTATCGCTTTTCTACAGGGGGCATAATTATGCACATATCTTCACATTCGAAGCGAATTTTTTGCTATCTCATCCGGACAGCCGTTGTCACCTGGGCGAGATGGCATATGTCACTAGAAGCCCCACAAATTGTTCGCACTGCGCTACAGTTGATACAATAACGAGGCTGCATGATTCTTGTGGTTGCGGTTTCCTAGGGGACGATATGTGAATAGCTGCATGTTACAACAGCTGGACCACAAGGCGTAGTCTGGTCGTGTACCTCTCTCAGACCCAATGCTTTGTGTGTACTTTCACGACGAAGCCATGTTGCATTCATCTTCCCAACCTAAATGATAGCTTCAATGGTGAGAACATCGCGTGCATCCCACAGCGATTGCTTTGTTCATCAATTTCTCCCGTAGGATGTTTTGGGGTGGTTACCATGTCAATATGTAAGTGTGGTTGTTCGTGAAGCATGTTCCTTCTCACATCCGTTGTGACCGGTACGCTTGAGGAGATGACGCGTTGATCCACACAGCAGAGGGACGCGCTGACAATAAAATCTACACGGCTAACGTATTTCGCATGTGTCTGCGAACCCTGATGACGTTGGTTCGGGTCGAAGGCGGGAGAATGGCTGCGTTACAATCTGCAGCTTTGGGTGTAAAATATGTCTATAGCAGCAGCCGCACACAGGCCACGCTGCAGCAATAAATAGTCGGTATGCATCGGGTAGTACGCGGAGGGAGAGGGACGGTCCAAATCCAATGCAGATTGCACAGGTACCGCAAAAAGAAGAAAAAAAAGAAAAAAAAAAATGCGAGTGTAAGATCTCCCTAGACGGTGCGCGTCACTTCCGCATGCGTGCATTTGAAATACTATATAAAGCCGCTACACCGCCAGAAGGAACCCAAGGCGCTATTACCTACTTCCAGAAGGCATGTCAGCAGATCACCTGAGCTCGACATTTGCCAGGTCGCAGACTCTGCGTCCTGTAAGCCTCCACAACGTAGCGGCGAGCTTCTCCGGTCTCCTCAGGATACTGATTCTGCTCGCTTGCGCGCACCTTTCGTCGCAGCTGCCCGCCTCTTCAAGGTCGTACGACAGCAGCAGTTCATTACGTGACGTCCGCCAGACTGTGGACGGCCAAGATGCAGTGAACGCATCCAAGTTTATCTTGAACGTGTATAATGACATCGTCTCCAGACCCACAACCGCTGCAAACGACCTGCTCCCCAACATTGTTCGATCGATCAATTCCATACAGGGTGCGTCCAACTAGTGGAGCGTGTGCGTTTCTGTTTTTCTTTGAACGCGAGTTTAAAGCCTCAGGGGTACTAATTATGTCATTACCCAATTTACTAACCCATAATTGTTCTATATCTCTTTCTAGGCAGCAGCTGTGACGAATTTAACTTCAATTTGGCTTCGATCAACAGCCGCGAGGTGGTGTATCGCTCCGACCTGCGGATCACGCTGAGATTCAACCGCCGGTCCAGCGGGATATGGCCCATCCCCTTGTTCTATGCTGTCCAGACCTTGGATTCGACGGCGGTGTTCGGGTGGAGCTCCGTAACGAACATCAGTGGCGATGGCTACACCTTGGTCATCAACGTGGATCAGGTGATCAGCGGGTGGGTGTTCAGTCTGGACTCCAGCCCTGTGAAAGTCAAAGGGTTCAGGCTGCTGTTCTTCAACACGTACTCTGTCGACTCCAAAATAAACACGTGCGGCAGCTCGTCCCCAGTCACTCTGGTCCCGAGCGCCACGGACGATCGTCCCGCCCTCGTGGTGTACTCACGTGATCCGGACGCGAACAAGGTAGCCGCCCAGGCGCTGTTCAAAAGCCTATCATCCGATTCGGCGACGTTCCGAAGGGGGGTCGATATTAGACAAGTCCGTGGTAGCGTGACCACGCCATTTTGTGGTTTGAATCAGATAATGATCCCGGCAGCCACACTGAACTCCATATCACTTCTTCCCAATCAGACGATCGTTTTCCCGTCTTCGTTCGACGGAGGAATATGCGGAGGGGCATGTACCGGAGCATATCCGGACAACTCGTCCCCCACAATTAGCCTCATAGCCCATTTCGTAACGAGGAGTGTCTCGACAGGTTACAAGCAGTGCTGCGTCCCCATCCAGTTTGCTGCACAGACCTTTCTCGGTACGCCTCTGGGGAACAGCGGGGGCGTTACCACGGTTACCACCCTAGACAATATGAGAGTGACGAAGTGTTCCTGTGTCGATGTCATGAACTAACCACACCCACCACAACATACATGCACGTGCCTCGCGACGGGCTCTTGTTTACTGGACAGTGCGACATTCACTTAAAACCTCCATTCCTTCAATCTATGTGCTTCGTGTGTTTGTTGTTTCTTTGACTTCTGTGGACAGTGACACCCCCTCCCCCACCTCCTCCCACCACCACCAGCAACAGCTGATTGTCGTCGTTTTTGTGCCAAATGTGTACCTATTGTAATATATGTGAAAAACTGTATTTTATTAAAAATCAATAGCAGATATGTCCTTATTTGATCACTTTGATTTTTTATTGAGTGAAGGACAAACCTACTGCTATTAACCAACAATGATTTGCCAGCCCCTCCCACTGGTCGTGCAAGTACCTCTTATCTGAATGTGGGCTTCACTGCCTTATCAAGTGATTATTTTTCTGGCACAGATATTTGGTTGCGAGCTGTATTTTTGCCTTTCTACTGTCCCAATTGGAAGTAATGTAACCCACCCCTTCTCTCCCCTCCCTCCTCTCCCCTTCTCTCCCCTCCCCTTCTCTCCCCTCCCTCCTCTCCCCTTCACTCCCCTTCTCTCCCCTCCCTCCTCTCCCCTCCCCTTCACTCCCCTTCTCTCCCCTCCCTTCTCACTCCTACATCCCTCCTCACTGTTCCATTGGTTGGTACAAAAACAAATACATGTTTGTTAGCTTGTCAGGTGGCAACAGGTCTGTAGACATTCCAGCAGCAATGCAACACAACACAGCGTTCTGCACACAGGGGGAAAAAAAACACATACAAACATTTCTAATTGTCACATGCATCTTCTTACATTTGTGATGCTCTGTGTGTGTGGCTATTATGTGTGTGTGTGTGTGGGTGTTATGTGTGTGAGTGTTATGTGTGTGGGTGCTATGTGTGTGAGTATTATGGGATGATGTCATAAGAGTGTGAAAGTGAGTCTAACGCAATCCTAGTATAAGCTATAATTGGTTGCCATGCTACAAGTAAATGTTCTTGGATAAGCATTGACCACCACAGCCTGTGTCCAGATGCAGAAAGCAGTTGAACAGCTATAAAGCATGGCTTCATGTTCAACCCTTGCAAATTAACTATTGTCACCCCTCCCCCATCACCCCCCTCCCCTGTCACCCCCTCCCCATCACCCCCTCCCCCGTCACCCCCTCCCCTGTCACCCCCTCCCCCATCAGACCCTCCCCTGTCACCCCCTCCCCATCACCTCCTCCCCATCACCCCCTCCCTCGTCACCCCCTCCCCTGTCACCCCCTCCCCCATCACCCCCCTCCCCTGTCACCCCTTCCCCCATCACCGCCCACCCCAACCATCCACTCTTCTTTTCCCTCCCTTCCCTCATCCTCATTGACTGGATCATTCTAATTAGCGCACTTGCACAGGTTGTGGATCCTTGCTGTCGTGGGAACATATGCGGAGTGATAAACATGATGACAGATTCCTCAGAGAGAGACCATCCCAGGTGATACATTTCAACCATCAGTAAACATCCTTGACCAATGTTCAGTAAACATGCTTCTTTACAACTATTGAAGGGTATCATGTCATTAAACACTTTCTTCCTGGTACTGATAATAATAATAATAATGCGCAGCATGTGTTGTGGTGATGTAATGACTGGTCCTCAGACCTATGCTTTCCTTCTTGTGATGTGGTCATATATGATGACCTGGGTATAGCGAGGGCTGACGATGGATATCCTGGAGGTGTTGTCTCCCGGTGAGGTGGCCTGGGGAAGAGGACAACTAAGGTAGCCGTGGCGATAAGAATGCTCCCATAAAAACACAACACAATTTCAAGGTCCTTTGTAAGTGAAATGAGAAGGCAATATGCCAATAATTGAACTCCCAATGATCAACAATCCTTGGGAGGAAAAACAATTGGCATGTGCCACCATCACCTGCATTTTGATAATTTTACCCCCAATTTTCAAGTCCATGGGACCCACATGTCATCACCACCACCTCCATTACCTCCACCACCATCACCATCACCTGCCTCCTCCTCCCAACAGTGGCTTCCATCAAACACACACATCATCAAACGTCAAAGAGGTATGTTGCTGGTTCCACTAGCTTTGTTGGCACAGTGGCTAAGGGCAGTGTTTGAATCAAACAATTATAGTTTTCTGGTAGCCACACTCGCTGGTAGCCACATTCCTGTCTCTGCCAAATACTACAAAGATGTAAATGGTCAGACCCAAATAGTTACCACACCAGTAACCAACTCATTATGTACAAAGGAATAGACTTGTTGACTGTAGCAAACACACAACACTAGCTTGTTTCAATGTTTGCCACTTAGTTTCCAAACACCTCCTCTCTTCCACTTTCCATCCTTCTCACCTCCTCCCTCCCTCCTTCCCTCCCTCTCTCCCTCCCTCTCTCTCTCCCTCATGAGGCATTGGCATAGCCTGGTTACTACATTACTATTCATGACCTCATCCTAACCCATTGAATTGCCTCTAACCTGAGGTCTGCTGCCACTCCCCCTAAAATGCTATTCTGATTTTTTGCATCAGCCATGAATATTTGGTGGAGGATTCAACCACACTGTATGCTCTTGGCCTCCTTCCCCTCTCTTCCCATCTCCTCCCTTCCCTTCCCCCTCCTCCTCCCTCTTCCCCTCCCTCCTTTCTGTGCCACATAGTACTGGCCTGTTCAGTCACCATACACCACACACACCACCAGCACACACCACCAGCACACACCACCAGCACACACCACCAGCACACACCACCAGCACACACCACCAGCACACACCACCAGCACACACCACCAGCACACCACCACCCACACACCACACACATCACCACTACCGTTTGTATACAGCTCTTTAAATCATCATTCTACATGCATGTGTACTTCCAGAGCCCCCTGTCTGTGGGTGACTGGCCAGCCATGTGCTGTGGCCATGGAGGGCACACACACCCACACACACACACAGCCAGCATACTCTGACCTAACACACTTCAATTCACACACAGCAAAACAATCGTGAAGTCCAAACAATAACTTCAAAAAAAGGAACACATGTAAAGAGACGAATGTGCTATGTGTGTAGCATTCCATGATGAATGCACATATGCACATATGCACATAGATACTGTTGTGTACACTGGCCACCCTACTCCCTTCCCTCCTATCCTCCCTCCCTCCCCTTCCTCCTCCCCACCCTCCCCTTCCTCCTCCCCACCCTCCTTTCCTCTCTAAGATTCTTGAAATGGCCATCCACAGGATGCCAGGAGCCACTCCAAAGAATACATTCACTATTTCAACACTACCTTATGTACATGTATACATATGTGTGTGTGTGTGTGTGTGTGTGTGTGTGTGTGCACGTGTGTGTGTGTGTGTGTGTGTGTGTGTGTGTGTGTGTGTGTGTGTGTGTGTGTGTGTGCGTGCGTGTGCGTGTGTGTGTCTGTGCGCAGCCAGGTGCGTTAGAGTTGTGTGGGTGCATGACTTCATTCTATGTACATTCTTTTGCCTTTGGGATACCTTTGGGACACCTTTAGGATAGCTTTGAGATACCTTGGGATACCTCTGGTATACCTTGGGATACCTCTGGTATACCTTGGGATACCTCTGGTATACCCTTTGATCGTGCATGCACACACATACCTTTGGATCAACATCGATGACTTTTCTGTCACGTTTGCACTTGAATAAGAGCCCACCTTTGCTGTCTGCTAAAACCTAGAATAATACCATTTGTGCATTGTGAGTACACATTTCATGAATGCAACCACTGACAGCTGGCTATGGTATGGCACACACATGAGGTCTGGAATAGAATAAACATCAAAGTTTGCTATGGTCACATGATGTCAGTTATGGTCACATGATGTCAGGGGACTTCCATCTGATGAAGTCAGCTAAGGAATAGTGTAGACACAACGACCAACATTCTCAAATAACAGGATGTTACATTTTGGCAGCATCTCTAGGATGTAAGGATATTCCCAACATGCTCGCTGTGAACACACCTTGCCAGGGACACAACACAAACCACACCCACTGGATGCCTACATAATGCCATGCATGATGTCATCGATGTCATGCATGATGTCATCGATGTCATGCATGATGAAATTTATGTCACATCGTGAGGTGGAATGGGATTGAGTGGAATGAGGGAGGTGGAGTGAGGGAGGGAGGTGGAGTGAGGGAGGGAGGTGGAGTGAGGGAGGGAGGGAGGTGGAGGGAGGGAGGTGGAGTGAGGGAGGGAGGTGGAATGAGGGAGGTGGAGTGAGGGAAGGAGGTGGAGTGAGGGAGGTGGAATGAGGGAGGTGGAGGGAGGGAGGTGGAGTGAGGGAGGTGGAGTGAGGGAGGGAGGTGGAGTGAGTGAGGTGTGGAGCAAAAACAAAAAGTGAAATGTTAGGAAGTACAATATTATTAAGTATTAAAATTCACTTTAAATTAATATACATTGGTAAAAGTATACATTGGTTCAAGTGCATCATCTGTGAGCTATCAAACCTCCAAAATATTAAAGCTAGTGATAAGTGGTATATTGAAAATTTCAATCAAATAATAATTCATGATGGAGAATCAACCTCAATAATCAAATGACACAGGACAATGTACATCCTTAACAACACAACATACAACAGAGTACAGTAACAATAAATACACACTAACATGTGATCAAACAGCCTATAATGAGACTCTGCCCTCATGTACTGCTAGGGCCAGATTGCAATAAACCGGGTGGTGGTAAGAAGACCTGCGAGGCACATGATAGCACTGTGCAGTATGGAAAAAGACAGACGACATCACAGCCAACCAACAATGGGAATATGCTTTGTCTTGCTTTTCAGATAGTAGGTCAGCTAGCCGTTAGTAAAAAAGTGGTAGCTTAATAAATATTTTATTATTAAACTTATTGGAAGACAGAGGTATTAAATTTAGCATTATTCTCTTAATTGCTTACTTATTCTAATTATAATGATGTTTATTAAACCTAGTTATGTCTATTTTTGGATCTTGAATATATGGGTGTTGATTTAAAAATTACTGTATAAGTTATCTTAGAACAATTCTACGAAACAACTTTACATTATGCACACTGTAGCACACTGTAATGAATTGCAGCAGCATGGGCTATGCACACTGTGCTACATCAATTGCAGCAGTATGGGCTATGCACACTGTGCTACATGAATTGCAGCAGTATGGGCTATGCACACTGTAATGAATTGCAGCAGCATGGGCTATGCACACTGTGCTACATGAATTGCAGCAGTATGGGCTATGCACACTGTAATGAATTGCAGCAGCATGGGCTATGTACACTGTGCTACATGAATTGCAGCAGTATGGGCTATGCACACTGTAATGAATTGCAGCAGTATGGGCTATGCACACTGTAATGAATTGCAGCAGCATGGGCTATGTACACTGTAATGAATTGCAGCAGCATGGGCTATGTACACTGTGCTACATGAATTGCAGCAGTATGGGCTATGCACACTGTGCTACATGAATTGCAGCAGTATGGGCTATGCACACTGTGCTACATGAATTGCAGCAGTATGGGCTATGCACACTGTGCTACATGAATTGCAGCAGTATGGGCTATGCACACTGTGCTACATGAATTGCAGCAGTATGGGCTATAGCTGCAAGAGATTGCATTACCATCATTGTGGTTAATAGATGCACCTACAGTTCGAAATAAAAGTTAATTAATACTTGATACCAACAATATTGAGATTGAAAATTTTGAATACACACTGCAAAAGATTAATTATCTATATGACATCACAGTGTACAATTAATTACACAAGTGAGGCGAGGATCCACAGATCTGTGGTATCTCATGACACTTTTGACTATTTCACTGAAAAATCTGACTCCTCTCCTTTCTTCCCCTCCCTCCCCTTTCCTCTCCTTCACCTTCCCCTTCTCCTCCCCATGTCCATCACTCTCCACTTCCTCTCTATCCTCTCCCTCCCCTTCCTCCTCCCCTCCCCTTCCTCCTCCCCCTCCCTTCCTCCTCCCTCCCCTTCCTCCTCCCCTCCCCTTCCTCCTCCCGTCCCTTCCTCCTCCCCCTCCCCTTCCTCTTCCCCTCCCGGTCCTCTTCCTCCTCTTACATTTACTTTCAACCAATTCTTCACTAACAGAATGCTAATTGCAGATAATAATTACTACCATTACAATGACAGTAATCAAGATCCATATCAGAATCAATCCCCAGTCCCCTAGTTACCTGGTAGTTAGGGGTGGAGCTTGATGAACAGAAGTTAGTATCCCAGTTATAAAAACTGAGATCATTGTGTTGTGGAAGGAGCTTCTTCTTACCAGAGAAGTAGAGACTAAAGTCTTCAGTCTGTGGTGACATAGGAGGGTGTGGTCATATCATTGGAGGGTGTGGTCATATCATTGGAGGGTGTGGTCATATCATTGGAGGGTGTGGTCATATCATTGGAGGGTGTGGTCATGTCATAGGAGGGTTTGGCTATGCCACATGAGGCTGTGGCCACAAGAGGGTGTGGCCACAAGAGGGTGTGGCCACAATGTGGATGCGTGTGGTCATGACAGGAGATGATATGGAGGGTGTGGTCATATCATTGGAGGGTGTGGTCATGGATAAGGAGTTAAGTGACTATGTCTGTGATTGGTGGTACGTGCCGAACCATAACATTAGTGTGACAGTGGAGAGTGTGCTGGTGGGGAGGGAGAGGGGAGGTGTGTAGTGTGCTGGTGGTGAGAGAGGGGAGGTGTGCTGGAGGGGAGGGAGAGGGGAGGTGTGCTGGAGGGGAGGGAGAGGGGAGGTGTGCTGGTGGGGGAGAGGGGAGGTGTGTAGAGTGTGCTGGTGGTGAGGAGAGGGGAGGTGTGCTGGTGGTGAGGAGAGGGGAGATGTGCTGGTGGGGGGAGAGGGGAGGTGTGTAGAGTGTGCTGGTGGAGGGAGAGGAGAGGTGTGTAGATTGTGCTGGTGGGGGAGAGGGGAGGTGTGTAGAGTGTGCTGGTGGGGGAGAGGGGAGGTGTGTAGAGTGTGCTGGTGGGGGAGAGGGGAGGTGTGTACAGTGTGCTGATGGGGAGGGGGAGGTGTGTACAGTGTGCTGGTGGGGTGGGGAGGGGGAGGAGAGCATACCTTCAGTCTGTGTGCATAGTCAATGTAGCCTGATACTTCCTGGCCCTTGCCATTTTTGCAACGAATGAAGAAGATGGACTTTGGGTTCAAGGGTTGGAGGTCAACAGGTCCATCATTTACATGTGGCCACACCTACCATCATCTTCCCATTCCTGTTCGCCTCCTCCCTCTCTGCCAGAGCCCCTAGCACTGGAAACTCACTGAAGTCTTTGCCCGAGCTGCACAGCTCGCTGCACAGGTTGGTATGGGGAAGAGGAAGACACTCTAGAAGGTGTTACATTCCCCATCCCTCTGCCCCCTCCTCCTCCCCACTCCATCCACACCCCTTCCCTACCTCTCCTGGTCGTGTCTAGCCACCTTGCTGGCTGATGCTGCCTGCTTCCTCTGTTCAAACTCCTCCCTCTTCAGTACCTGTTGCCATGGTGTTCAATACTGACATCACTGCCTATCATGCAGTACTGAGAAGACTGGGAACGAGACTAATGTAACCCCCCCTCCCCCCCTCCCACCCCTCGTTACTTCTCAGTACTCTGTCTGTAGTGTCCTTATTTAGAGCTCACCTCCCCGCTTCCTCTGTAGCCCAGTTCAACCAGCTGCCTTGCTAGCTCTTCATCCTGCGTAGTAGAGTTTTGTTAAGGGTGGAGTGGGTGAGTGGTGAACGGAGTCAAGATGCATGAGGCCTAATTAATGGATCTTGGGGAAACGGGTACTGAATTGATACGATCGATAGAAAATTCATACAAGAATATACGGTTAGTAGAGAACATATTAAACTGCTGTAACTCGCAGACCGCTTACCTCCAAGTAGTATAGATCACGTGGTGTTATCTGAGAGTCGAGAAAATCTTCGTATGTCGCGAATTCCGTTATTATGCTGTCTGACCCACCATGAGCGCGGGTGTCCCCTCCACCGGTCGCCATGGTTGTACACGTTGCTATGGCACCCATCAACAACCACAAATTTGCATACATAATTTATATTGTTACTTGAAACTTAGTTGTTAAGCTACTTTTATACGTGACTTGAGTGATATCAGAGTTATGGTACATCCTCGTAATGGCTGTGTTCGCCTAATTGTCAAGCGACTATATGTATAACCGTGTGTATCTATCAGTGATGCTTCTGACTATCGCACTACTGGCAACGTCACGTGACTACTATGTCCATGAAGAGTGAGCGATGAATCGACATTTCTGTCCTCTATTGCTTGACCATGTCCATACTGCATAGATCTGTGGGTACGGTACGGTATTGTAATCGTAATTTGATACTCAAATGATGGTATCATGAAAGCTGCTCACATAGCGAGACATGTATGACAATAGTTACTAGTATTTTGATGTTTGTGTTGGGACTCCATGCCTACCACACCAGTAGGGTAGACAGTCGAGTCACAAATTTTATACATATCCCGTTACATGAATGAATGTACAATATTTCAAGTTTTGTGTTGCAAAATTAATATTTTCAACGCAAGTATTTGTACTTTGCCTGGATGCAATCAGAAGTTGTGTGTCATGCAAACAACACTGACATTTTGTCAAATAAAAAAACCCAAGTAATTCAAACTAAACAGAATGCAGCAAAACATCCCTGCTGGAAATGCTACTGCAACGCTGGAGCTCCTAGGAAACAGGAAAGATTGGCAAACTGGTGAAAACCACACCTCCTGAGATTAGAACCACGCCCCCTTTGTACCTTCTTCTCTTCTGCTAGCATGTGCTTGTCCTCACTGGTCTTCAGCCTGTGGACTACAATGGACCTCACACCTTCCTCACATCTGTTTGCAGCCTAAGGGAAAGGGAGGAGGTGGAGGGAGGAGGGAGGAGGAGGAAGGAGGAGGAGGAGAGGGAGAGGTGGAAGAGGGAGGAAGAGAGGTGGAGGAGGGAGGAGGAGAGGTGGAGGGAGGAGGGAGGAGGAGAGGTGGAGGAGGGAGGAGGAGAGGTGGAGGAGGGAGGAGGAGAGGGGGAGGAGGGAGGAGAGGTGGAGGAGGGAGGAGAGGGGAGGAGGGAGGAGGAGAGGTGGAGGAGGGAGGAGGAGAGGTGGAGGAGGAGAGGTGGAGGAGGGAGGAGGAAAGGGGAGGAGGGAGGAGGAGAGGGGGAGGAGGAGAGGTGGAGGAAGAGAGGTGGAGGAGGAGGAGAGGTGGAGGAGGAGGGGAGGGTGGAGGAGGAGAGGTGGAGGAGGAGAGGTGGAGGAGGAGAGGTGGAGGAGGAGAGGTGGAGGAGGAGGAGAGGTGGAGGAGGAGAGGTGGAGGAGGAGAGGTGGAGGAGGAGAGGTGGAGGAGGAGAGGTGGAGGAGGAGAGGTGGAGGAGGAGAGGTGGAGGAGGAGAGGTGGAGGAGGAGAGGTGGAGGAGGAGAGGTGAGGAGGAGAGGTGGAGGAGGAAGGGAGAGGTGGAGGAGGAGAGGTGGAGGGGGAGGAGAGGTGGAGGAGGGAGGAGAGGTGGAGGAGGGAGGAGAGGTGGAGGAGGGAGGAGAGGTGGAGGAGGGAGGAGGAGAGGTGGAGGAGAGGTGGAGGGAGGAGGAGAGGTGGAGGAGGGAGGAGGAGAGGTGGAGGAGGTGGAAGGGAGAGTAAAGGGGGAAAGTGATAGAGCCAAGGGAGCCACCAATAACCTTGCTTAATTCTGCTGCTTCCCTCTGTATCTTTTGTTGGAGCTTCATTTCAGCCTGCTTGGCCTGCACTACTGCAGTCTGCAGTCAGGGTCAGAGGCCAAAGGTCAGAGGTCAAAGGTTGGGTGACCTCTGCTCAGCTCACCTTAAGCTGCTTGGCATTCTCTCTGGTGATGCTCTCCAAGTCTTCCTGCAGCTTATGCAGTGCCTGTTCCTTCTTGGTCTTGTGAGCCTCTGCCTCCTTCACCTGTCTGTACATGGAGTGCTCAATACTCTCCTGTTGGGCCACCACACGCTGGTGTGAGGGGGAGGAGGGAGGTGTGTGAGGTTTGGAGTAGGTGTGAAAGGGGAGGATGTGTGTGAGGGGTGTGTGTGAAGGAGGAGGAAGGTATGTGAGGAAGGTATGGAAAGATTATAAATACCAAACTGCACACACTCATCTGAATGACCACCTCCCTCCCATAGTATCCTCCACCTCCCTTACCACCAGTTGCTTGATCCTCCACCTCCCTTACCACCAGTTGCTTGATCCCCACCTCCCTTACCACCAGTTGCTTGATCCTCCACCTCCCTTACCACCAGTTGCTTGATCCCCCACCTCCCTTACCACCAGTTGCTTGATCCCCACCTCGCTTACCACCAGTTGCTTGATCCTGTCCTCGTGAGCTCTCTTTCTTGCCTCACTCTCTCTGCTCATCTTCCTCCTCTCCCACTCCTCCATTTCGCGAGTGTTCTTGTAGTGTCTCTTCCTCTGAAACTCCTCCAGCTGGCCACGCCTCTTTGACTCTGCTGCCTGTGGGGGAGTGGCAAATGGAGGTGTGACCATATGGGCGTGGCTACTGCCGCAATAAATGCACATAACAGCATGCATTGCTGTACAGGGTCAGAATTGTGATGGAGGTGGATTGCAATATAGAGTATAGATAGGAGTCATTTAGAGCTGACAGTATTGGGAGGTGATCAGGGACCCACTAGAGCATTGGGAGGTGACCAGTGACCCACTAGAGCATTGGGAGGTGACCAATGACCCACTAGAGCATTGGGAGGTGACCAATGACCCACTAGAGCATTGGGAGGTGACCAGTGACCCACTAGAGCATTGGGAGGTGACCAATGACCCACTAGAGCATTGGGAGGTGACCAATGACCCACTAGAGCATTGAGAGGTGATCAGTGATCCACTAGAGCATTGGGAGGTGATCAGTGACCCACTAGAGCATTGAGAGGTGACCAATGACCCACTAGAGCATTGAGAGGTGATCAGTGATCCACTAGAGCATTGAGAGGTGATCAGTGACCCACTAGAGCATTGAGAGGTGACCAATGACCCACTAGAGCATTGGGAGGTGACCAATGACCCACTAGAGCATTGAGAGGTGATCAGTGATCCACTAGAGCAGTGGGAGGTGATCAGTGACCCACTAGAGCATTGAGAGGTGACCAATGACCCACTAGAGCATTGAGAGGTGATCAGTGATCCACTAGAGCATTGAGAGGTGATCAGTGACCCACTAGAGCATTGAGAGGTGACCAATGACCCACTAGAGCATTGAGAGGTGATCAGTGACCCACTAGAGCATTGGGAGGTGACCAGTGATCCACTAGAGCATTGGGAGGTGACCAATGACCCACTAGAGCATTGAGAGGTGACCAATGACCCACTAGAGCATTGAGAGGTGATCAGTGACCCACTAGAGCATTGGGAGGTGACTAGTGACCCACTAGAGCATTGGGAGGTGACCAGTGACCCACTAGAGCAGGTTGTTAGACTGTGTATGCAATAGCAATACTTGGCCGTCATCCCTCCCTCCTCCTCCTCCTCCTCCCCCTTGGGGGAATGTGTGCACCTGACAGAATTCTGCAAAGCCCTCTGGGCCACACCCACCTGAAGCCTGGCCTGCACCTCGTGCCCAGTCCTATCCGCCACCAGACGTTCAGCCTCGCTCTGCAGGTACCACTGGGCAGCCATATTGGACTGCAGACCCACCTTAATGTCATTGAGGTGCCTGCCCTCTGTGGGGGAGGAGCTTTCAGTACTAAGCCACACCCTCGTCTAAAGCCACACTTACCCTGTCTGTGCTGCGATTGGATGGATTTGTGTTTGGCAGCCATTTTGTGCCCCTCCCACTGTTGTTTCCTCTCCTTGAGCAGCTCAGAGTGAACCACTTCCTTCTCTGTGGCCCTGACCCCCTCCTCCGATACAAAAGCCTCCTTTGGGGGTGGAAGAGGCATGAGGGAGGGTGGGAGGGTGGGAAGGAAGGGTGGGGAGGAGGGTGGGGGAGGGTGGGGAGGAAGGGTGGGGAGGAGGGGGGTGGGGAGGGAGGGAGGTTGGGGAGGAGGCACGAGGGAGGTTGGGGAGGAGGCATGAGGGAGGGTGGGTAGGAGGCATGAGGGAGGGTGGAGGGGATACAGGAAAAGGGGCAGGGAGATGGGTAAAAATGTCACCTTGATTTGTTTCTTGGCATCACGATCCATATGTCTGTGGAAGGAGAAATGGTGTTTTGTGAGTGTGCAATTCAAATAAGGGCCAAACTTTAGTTGCCATAAGAAAATGAAAAAGCCAAAGATCTACACAACTTTAATTTTAGTTTAGTCATTGGATAGTATGCAGTACATAACCCACATCTCATCTCCACCACCCTCACCTCCATACTACCCTCACCTCCACACTACCCTAGTGTGGAGGTGAGGGTAGTGTGGAGGTGAGGGTAGTGTGAAGGTGAGGGTGGTGTGGAGGTGAGGGTGGTGTGAGGTGAGGGTGGTGTGGAGGTGAGGGTAGTGTGGAGGTGAGGGTGGGTGTGAGGTGAGGGTGGTGTGGAGGTGAGGGTGGTGTGAGGTGAGGGTAGTGTGGAGATGAAGGTGGTGTGGAGGTGAGGGTGGTGTGGAGGTGAGGGTAGTATGGAGGTGAGGGTAGTGTGAGGTGAGGGTCATATCCACACCACCCTCACCACCACACCACCCTCACCTCCACACCACCCTCACCTCCACACCACCCTCACCTCCACACTACCCTCACCGCCACACCACCCTCACCTCCACACTACTCATCACACTACCCTCACCTCCACACTACTCTCATCACACTACCCCTCACCTCCACACTACCCTCACCTCCACACCACCCTCACCTCACACCACCCTCACCTCACACTACTCATCACACTACCCTCACCTCCACACCCCCATCCCCTTACCTCTTTTCCTCAGCCTCCAAGTTCTTTGTCTTCTGTGCCTCCATGTTCAAGGTGATGGCCAGTGATGTCAGCTCCTTCATGATGGCATGTTCATCTTGCTCCCTGCTCCTTAGCTTGCTTTCAAACTCCTTGCTCAGCAGGTCTACCTCCTGCTTCTTGCGCTCCAGAGTCTCCAACAAGTGTCTGTACTTCCAGGCCAACTGGTTCCTGTGTGTGTGTGTGTGTGCATGTGTGTGTGTGTGTGTGTGTGTGTGTGTGTGTGTGTGTGTGTGTGTGTGTGTGTGATTGTGTGTGTGTGTGTGTGTGTGTGTGATTGTGTGTGTGTGTTTGTTTGTGTGTGTGTGTGTGTGTGTGTATGTGTGCGTGAGGATCCAATGTATGGTAGGTAGCCATGGTTACTGTACATATTACATCATCACATTATATGCTTACTCTGATTTGATTAACTTCTTTGTATGCTCATTTAGCTTCTGCCTCCCAACCAGGGTACGTTGGATCTTGTCTCTGGTGAGGTGTGCCTTGGTGTGGGTGTCCTTGTGCCTTACCATGGTAAGCCCCTCCTCCTTCTCCAGTACAGCTTTGGTCCCCTCCTGCTGCAGCTTGGCTGCCTCTGGAAAAGGATAAAGGTCAGCAGTGATCAGGTGATGTTACATGGCTCTTGTCATGTGATCAGGTGATGTCACAATGGCTAATGTGGTGTCAAAATGGCTCTTGCCATGTGATCAGGTGATGTCACAATGGCTCATCATGTGATCATGTGATGTCACAATGGCTCATCATGTGATCATGTGATGTCACATGGCTCATCATGTGATCATGTGATGTCACATGGCTCATCATGTGATCAGGGTTCAGTTGTGATTAGAATGAGGAACGAAATAACGCTCCCAGCAGAATAGCTGTTCTGTAGTCATGTGGTAGTGTGAGCATGTAGACGGATAAGGATGGTGGTGTGGGGACTAGGGGGTGCATGTGATGGTGGTGTGGGGACTAGGGGTGTATGTGATGGTGGTGTGGGGACTAGGGGTGCATGTGATGGTGGTGTGGGGACTAGGGGTGCATGTGATGGTGGTGTGGGGACTAGGGGGTGCATGTGATGGTGGTGTGGGGACTAGGGGTGTATGTTGATGGTTGGTGTGGGGACTAGGGGGTGTATGTGATGGTGGTGTGGGGACTAGGGGTGTATGTGATGGTGGTGTGGGGACTAGGGGGTGTATGTGATGGTGGTGTGGGACTAGGGGGTGTATGTGAAGGGTGCAGCTGTATCCCAGGTGATGGAAGAGCACATGATCTGTGGAATGAGTCTTCAGCTATGTGCGTGTGTGCATCATGCCTGTACATGTAAGGTTGGATCGTGTCAGTCTAAGTACATCCCCTGGCAGACCTAAACAGCCAGGTGCCCCTGACAGCTGGTTGATACGATTGCAAAACTCAAGATCATCACAGCAGTGGCTGTAAAGTAGACCACGTTCGTGAACAATTTGAGTGGCTTTTTAAGCCTGGAGAAAATGTGGACACACATTTCCTCTAAATAGTTGGTCCTGCTCATGTCTTGAATGCATGGAGGAGCAGTGCTGATGGTACAATGGACATTGCACCAACATTCAAATGAGGGATGCTTGAGGAGGAGTAAATATGGCAGTGAGCTCTTGTGACCCTCATTGCATGGGACCAGACATAGAGCTCATGTGATGCTCACAATGTTTTGATGCCCACTTCTATTGGTCAGGTGACCATCTTGCGCTCACGTGACCAAAGGAATCCTAGCACAACATACTTGCGTCATATTGGTGTGCAGATCTCTCTAGTTGCTTCCGTTGCCTCAGAACGTCAGTCTCTGCTCGTCTGAGCTCCCGCTCCTGCTGCTTGTGCTGCCACATGTGGTCCTGGGAACGAGGATGGTACCGTCAACGCGCGTGACGTCATGCACGGGTCAACTATGCACACATCGTCTTCCTATTTGCATGCAGTCCTACCTCGATGACCTTTAGCCGCTTAGCAGTTTCCTCCAGGCTATTCTCTGCTCTGCTCCGAATGGCTTGAGAGGTTACCGGACGCGGTTGTACACTTTCATTTCGGTCCTTCTCCTGTCCCGGGTCTGACCCTGCGCCTGTGCGGTATACAGAAGCCTTCTCCTTTTCTTGCTCCCTGTGTGGAAGTATCATTGTACCGTTGATTCAATTCACTTTATTTTATTTTTGATTCCCAATTGGCGCCTTACTTCAGGAAGTCCGCGTAGGCCGTGTTGGGGACGAGCGACTGGCCGGCAGCGGCACGCGCAGACAGCGCCTCGTATCTGCTCTGTAGGCTTGCGTACCTGTCACTCATCGCCCGACGCTCCACGAGCACACAGTGGGCGGGTCTTGCATCAGTATCTATGGTAACCAGCATTTTTTTTGTTTTTTAACGTTTAGGTGCGCGCGCACATCCACAGGTGGTCATCTATTTAGTCTGGTGAATCCTAGCTTGCTATTGACAGTGTTGCTTCGTACAAGCGACGCCACGCGAAATGTTGTAGAGAAGCCTAGTGACCTTATCTTTCGATAAGTCAGTTATTGCAGGGGCGACGGAGCACTTTTTTTTGCCGGTTCACTCAACTCCTAACAATATTCATACTTTTATCAATACAGCAGTTAATTTCTGAGCAATTCCATATTGTACCAGCTCAAATTAAGCCACCACCTTCTTCAGATTATTTCAAGTACACACATTCCATCGTAACGATGTTATGTATCCATTCTCATTTTAAGATCCCTTATCATTAATTAATATTAATTAAGTCAAGGTTACAGCGGCATTGAACATGCTAATAGATTACTTGCAATGTATTATATGCGGAGGGTCGTGTTTTTAAGTCTGTAAAAAGTCGAGTCGGGTTTCTTGTGAAGCACTGCGCGACCACAATGTTTACATAAAAGGATACTATGCAAAAATACAATTAACTTGTAGCAGTCAGCATAATTAATCATGAGCCAAAGGATTTTGGAAGTGAAATTGTATGCACATATCATAGAATATGTGAATTTGAAAGACTCCAGGAGGTGATGGCATGCTGGTCTAACATGGAATTGTTCTACCATGCATATAGGACGTATGATGCACTCAAAAAGTATGTTATTTTGTATAATGAATAAGAAGACTATGGTATTGTACATGTTCCCTTCCAGGGCATTGATGAGTTCCAGTTCCTGTGAGCTGCCGGATGTCAAAAGAAGGCCTTGGCATGCATTATGAAGAGGAGAGGAAGTGTGGCCACATTTGACCCTCTCCCCTCCACAATACATGACAAGACACTGCTCTTTATCCATGTCGCCAACTGAGATGCTTGCTGCCTAGCAACACTAGGGACGTTCCATTGTTCACCCATCCTGGAGAAAGTGACGACAGAAGTAGAGGTGCTCAAGAACACAAAACCAAACACTCCTCACTAACTTCCTGACATTGTGGAGTTTCTTTCTTCAGCTTGGCCTTGTCATGCATTCTGGCGGGGCGAGGTCACACACTTGGTGTACATAACCTCTCCCCTCCACAATACATGACAATGCCCGTGTCTCAGACACGTGATCCATTCTTTGCGCGGTCAACTCGGGGACACTTAACCTATCTTAAAACAAAGTACCACACACCTTGTACAGCACACGGCACCCATGAGATACGCAAACGTACCGCGGTCTAGAGGTGCACTGGAGGCGCCCTCTTTCAGGTGTGCACTATCCGACGTGTAGCCATACACGTCTGAGCGTGGTAGCCTAAATGCCAGGCTGTCGCTAGACGTTACAAAATGAACACAAAGAAGTATGTCGCAAACAACACGCTCGGAACAATGGAGGCTGATGGAACGCTTTTCCGTACGGTAAAGTGGATGCAACAAGCACGTATACGTACATACATCCGACGAGGATAATCTGAAGACCATACATGGATGCTAGCTGGTCTTATCTTAATCACCCTACGTAGCAGCCATCTACAATATCTGACGTGTACGGATAACGTACCTTTCTGCACCGCCTCCGTAGTCTTCGTTGCTCTCAGTATATTGTCCAACTCACTGTGTCTTCAGTTGTCGGGACTACCGAAACGCGTCTTATATAGGCGGCCTGGATCTCCCGGCACGGAGGCGGTGATCATGTGATCTTGTCCTAGAATTAATTAGCAATAATCGTTTATTTTATCAATTAAAGCTGTTTTTCCGGTCTTCCGATTGGTCAAGTGCATAGTACAGGAGGGCATACATGACTCGAGTAACAGCACCAGTGATACAATGTCCAGTAGGATGCGAATAAAAGCGTCGCATTTTGAAGGCATATAACATTTGCCTCGTGTAAAACATAACTCCTGTGACAAGTAATATAACCTAATCACGTGAGTGTTGCCTCGTGTTAGGATACGAGGTTGAAAGCGTATTCATTTAGGTGTAGTTCCACTTCCTGTTCCATATAAGGTCATCATGGCTATCAATAGTACAAAGCTAATGACAACAGTCTAGTTTGAGCGTACATTGCTTCCTCTTATCCTTTAAAGGTGTAGTACCTCTTGTCCTAGTTCCAATAAGTGCCAACCATTTCTGCCCTTAATATGAGGTTGCCCACTGGGGCATAAGCAGACAAGGTACTAAGTAACCCAACAACAAGGGAGACACAGAAGAACAAGGAGGTACAGAGGAACAAGAAGGGCCATTGTTAAACTGCTGCTAATCTATGCTTTTGATAGGACAATGACTCCCCTCCCAAGCCTGCATACAACAGACAATGGGAGTCTTGTATCTGTTGAACAGAGTGGTACAAGGCACAGTGACACAATAGAGGCCCCACACATGTGGTCTCATGAAGACCCTCCTGATGTACATGTGGTCAACACACATGGCTGCTCACATACACACACATACACACACACACACACACACACACACACACACACACACACACACACACAGGCAATGTTATTAAAGCATTCTTTATATTGATTACACACCAACAACAAAAAGATATCAAAAAACCACACCTAAAAAAAAAAAAGATATATCATTTCATGATTGCAGGTTCAGTGTGAAGCAAATCACAACAGTGGAGATGGACTGGATACAAATGAAGGCAGCTACCACGAAGATGGTCCAGAAATAGCTCTTGGGTACTATACCTCTGTAGATGAACAACACCTTAGGGATGTGTAGTGAAGTGAGATGGTGGAGGTGGCGTGGTGATGGTGGAGGTGGTGGTGGTGATGGTGGAGGTGATGTGGTGATGGTGGAGGTGGGTTGTGGTGATGTGGAGGTGGTGTGTGATGTGGAGGTGGGTGTGATGGTGAGGTTTTGTGTGATGGTGGAGGTGGTGTGGTGATGGTGGGGTGGTGTGTTGATGGTGGATGTGGTTGGTTATGGGGTTGGTGGTGATGGTGGAGGTGTGTGGTGATGGTGGCGGTGGTGTGGTGGTGGCGGTGGTGTGGTGCTGGTGGCGTGGTGTGGTGCTGGTGCCGGTTGCTGGTGGTGTGCGCTGGTGGCGGTGGTGTGGTGCTGGTGGTCTGCTGCTGGTGGCGGTCCGGGTGGGTGTGGTGCCGTGCGGTGTGTGTGCTGTGGTGGTTGGTGCTGGTGTGCTGCTGGTGGCGGTGGTTGGTGCTGGTGGTGTGCTGCTGGTGGCGGTCCGGGTGGGTGTGGTGCCGGTGCGGTGTGGTGTGTGGTGGTGAAGGTGGTGATGGTGGCAGCGGTGGATGAAGGGGTGGGCATGGTGATGGAGTGGATAGCGTGAGCAGATGTGAGAAATGTGTGGAGTATCAGTGGATGATGAGTGTGGAGGTGTGTGCAGTGATAGTGTGGTGTGGAAGGATGGACAAAAGGCATATTTTAAGATAGAAGATGAGAGGCAAATCATCAACTCCTTTCCCCTCCCCCTATCTCCTCCTTCCCCTCTTCCCTCCTTCCCCTCTTCCCTCCTTCCCCTCTCCTATCTCCCCCCCTCGTCCCATCAATGGACTTACCACAAAGATTTGGACTTGTGCAAAAACTATTGGTATGAAGGTAAGATCAAAGGTCATGATTGGAACAAAAGGTCATCAAACTAATGACAGATGAGAAAACACACTTAATGACTAACTATTTAACTCACATAAAAGACTGATTATCAGTAGTGCGAAGAGATTAGTGACCCTGATGGCTTGGACAATGGCTAGGATCTCACATAGCTGGAGGAAATGGAGACACGTTAAGTACATCAACACCTTCCGACTGAATGGAGGATTTCTATGCTGTGAGCAAGCATGTGTGTGTGCAAGCATGTGTGTGTGCATGTCTGTGTGCATGTGCCTGTGTGTGTGCAAGCATGTGTGTGTGCATGTCTGTGTGCATGTGCCTGTGTGTGTGCAAGCATGTGTGTGTGCATGTGCCTGTGTGTGTGCAAGCATGTGTGTGTGCATGTCTGTGTGCATGTGCCTGTGTGCATGTGCCTGTGTGCGTGCTGCATGCATGTCTGTGTGCATGTGTATGTGAACACTTCTCGATCCATTGTTGCTATCTACAATGCTACTGACTGAAGGCTCAGCTGAAGTCGATACAAAGCATTGTACAAAAGACAATGATTTAAATATCAATATCATGCTGATCCAGCTCATTATGTACAGTAGCCCATCAGCACACTCTGTGTCTATGGAGCATGTCTGATGTGGTCTGACCTGCATCGTTATTATAATGCCTTTTGTATTCTTGCTACAGATGGTACTTGTTAAGAAGACCACAAAGACTGGGGCAGTTCAGATAATACCTGAGACCTAACTTCGAAGCTTGACCTTGCCATATATGGCACTTCCCACTTTGCTAAACCAGCCAATCTCACACTACACATTATATAAGGGACAGTTTTTTTTTGCTGTGTACGAATTAACCATATATGTACAGTAAACCTACTTTCAATGCTTTTAATTATTTTACTGCTCTCCCTCCTCTTCTCCTCTTCTCCTCTTCCCCTCTCCCTCCTCTTCCCCTCCCCTCGTCTTCCCCTCCCCTCCTCTTCCCCTCCCCTCCTCTTTCTCTCTCCCTCCTCCTCTCCCTCCTCCCCCTCTCTCCCTCCTCTTTCAAGGGGCAAGAGAAACATGACGAGATTGCTTGAAGAGGTGCCATGTACTAGCTGGGCGTATATATAGGATCGTTTCCTCGAAAAGGGACCTAACACATACATTATAACATTTCTAGTACGCGCAATAGAAATGTAATGCTTGCGTTGAAATGTATGGCTAATTAAAAATTCAGAGCCTTACAACTCCATGACAGATACTCTGATTCTCAGTGCGTAAGAAGCAATGTGTAGAGGACATTTCAGACTTCTAGAATATCCAAAAATTGAAAAAAACATGTGCTAGGTCCCTTTTCGCGGAAATGATCCCTTACACTGGCCACGGGCATGTTACTGGTGAGGCATACATCATCAGCCAGTTTCTACTCCCAAGTGCAAATATCCCTGTTGAAGTATCCAGTGCCCAGGCCCATGCCAATCAGTGCCCAGGCCCGTGCCAATCAGTGCCCAGGCCCGTGCCAATCAGTGCCCAGGCCCGTGCCAATCAGTACCCAGGCCCGTGCCAATCAGTGCCCAGGCCAGTGCCAATTAGTGCCCAGACCCGTGCCAATCAGTGCCCAGGCCCATGCCAATGTGTTTAAAGTAGAAGCTGTACTCCTGAAGAGGTGTGGCTAAATATGACATCATGGTTAAAACCTAGAGGGCGTTGGTGCACACCTACATAACTTGCATCCTAGCACAGGTATGTGGGGTAGCCAGAAATAATCTCCTACACCAAGATTGCGCCGTACACTACACGCATTGCTAAAGATGGTACAAGTATTGAAATTATTGTGTTACGATATATAGAGGTTCCCTTCCATCCTTCTTCGACATCCCTCTTACGCAATCCTGTACTCCCTTCTTGGACTTACTGTAAGTGTGAATGCCACGAAGCCCAAAGTGACCCCGAGGATCACCTTCTGCAAGCGGCAAACATTTCTTTTTAAAGCGCTGTTGTTTGGATGAGCCAAAAATTAAAAATGCGTACCGTTCTCTTGGTGTCTTTCTCTTCCAGGTACAATGGCGTTGCATCTTCGGGTAAGTAGCTACCCTTACTAGACGAGAAAAATGGTTGAGCCTCGGAAGACATTTAATTTTTGCTCCACCCACACAACATACCCCGCCCCCTTTTGCAGGATCTCTCTGCTGCTATACAGTATCCGGAGAGCAAAGATGTCGGGGAAAAAGGTCGGAGGGTTAGCGCGGCCGGACTTTAAAACAAAGGAGAAGGCTTCAGTACCAGAGTCGCCTCAAGTTCCAATAAAGGACGACTACGGTTCTCCGGCGTACCAGGATCCTGGGCTTTGCGCGGGAACAGGAGGGGTCAGTTTTTTAAGCTCTTTTCGTCTAATACTAGCTAATGTATAGCGCGCGAGCTCCTTAGTTGCTAATGCGCATTGCAGTTTGTCCGCCGTCCCCTGTTGAATAGCACCACTACAATGCTGGGAATCGGTTTCGTTATGGGTTGGCACTAATTAGATTTTAGATCCCCCTACTGAAGGAGGCGTATCAGGAAATAAAGGGTGGGCGTGGCTGCCGTTGTGCTTGCTAAATGACTCGCACGATGAAACCTTCTTTATCTCCCCACAGCGAATATTCTTCATCCTCTTACTGGTTGCAGTGGTGATCATGTTTCTGGTGAGCCAGTTATTAAGAATTATTAGGCTATCATGACAAAATAAATAATGGACCCCCCCCCCCCTGTATTCTACCTATCTTTTTCATCTCGTGATATCCCACAATACCAGTGATATCCTAACTATGGTAAACACTCACCTTCACAGATAGCTTTTGGGCTAAGTCTTGGCTTTGGGATCAAAAGCAAGAAGGCTCCTTACTTCTGTCTCCTAGTGAACATCATTTGTAAGTAACCTTAGCAACCAAATTCACTATCTGTATCACCTGACCTGTTCTATCTCACCTCTATTGCTGCATAAGTGAGCACACTTGTCACTGCAATTCTGGTAAGTTTTCTCTGCACACCCACACACATGCACACCCACACACATGCACACCACTTCCATGTCAACAGTAGTGATAAACTTTTGATAACATATTCACTAGTTATTACATAACTTTTCAATGAACTCACACATGAGCAAATGATTGGACTTACGGAGGAAAAGACAAATCAGATCTTACAAACCTGGATACTGTAGCTAATGGTTGTAAGCATCAGTTCATGTGCTCTCATGAAACTGTTTTGCGCAACCTGAAGGATTTATTTTGTATTGACAGAGGATCGTTAAACCATGGCTTAGTGCTTGTTTCATATTTAATACAGTTGCCGAGATACAATTTGTTTTTAGTGTAACCAAAATCAGATGTAAATCATTTAATAGTGACAAAGCAATCAAAACAGTACTATACATGTATTGGGAAACATTGGGACATATTAATGTTTAATCTCCCGCAGTCCTTATTTAAGGATGGCCATCCTTAAATAAGGATGATGACCATTTTCTAAAAGAATGATGTACATTTGGTGCTTTGTTTTATATTAGTGATGCACTAGATTCAAGATCATGCAGATCAGCAATACTGCCGCGATTAAAACAGGTTTGGCTTGCTCAAAAACCGGTATTACAGTGTAAATACGGCGAAACCGCCATTTGCCGCTGGCGATATAGTAGTGCTCAAAGCGATGTATGGCAAGGAAGGACAGGTTTCTGGTAGCTCTAGGAGTAGAATGTACACTGTCAGATGGATCTGTGGAACAATCTACGCTCACATACCGGCTAGTACTTCCAAAGATCGAAGCGATTGCATACACTCGAAAGCGTCAAGCTAAGCAACCCTGCTTAGATAGCGAGGGAGAGCCACAGAAAGCGACGGATGTAGTTCCTCAGTACGGATGGATGACATAGCTTCCTAGATGTCCCGTACCCCCCCCCCCCCCCCCCCCCCCCCATGGTACTGTACTCAATGATAGGACTAGAAAGCACACTGTTTGATGGAGCGGCGGCAGAACAGCCACATACAGTGCACGTGGTGGTTTCAGTGAGGCTAGGGTACGTCCATGCTGGCACGTGAGGCTAGGGTACGTCCATGCTGGCGTTTGAGCAGAAGCGAGCATCTACATCAGTACACGTCATTATACAAATGCTTTATTTTAATTTTGAAGTGTTATGGTGTAAATAAGCATAGTTTATTAACCACTAGTTATTTTTTTGACGAATCAGGTTGTGAGTATAGCTGGATCAACTAGCTATCAGAGAAAATCTAGAGTTTTAAAACTATTGTGGTTTTTATGGTCAATAATCTCTACTGTTGTGATCCTTATTTAAGGATAGTTAGTGTCAATCCTTAAATAAGGGTGTGCCACTTCCTCCCTGTTTTACCACATGGACATTGACATCATTTAAAGTTTGTTATGGAGGCTAATCAGTATACAATTGACCAATAGCATTTATTTTATCTTACTTTCTTGTTTAGCAAAAATATGCAATGTAAAAGATGATCCTTATTTAAGGATAATGACATCCTTAAATAAGGATTTTTCCCTGGAGATTAAACATTAAAGGGAGGCTGATGTGGAAAAACAAGTGCCCTTCGTATGAAGATAATCACTAGCGTAGTATACAGTGTAGTATACAGTGAAGTATACAGGGTTTTTTTAAATTTATATGTTTCGTTTTCGAGATATTCAACTTTTGAATACGAAATTAGCCATGTGACATCGCGTCAATTATTAATGCGTGTTACGTTATAACATATTGTTTGCGTGTTACAAATGGGTGTTTTCTGTGCCGTCAGTGGTTGCTTCAGTACAGACGACAAAGGGGTTTGGTTCTAGAGGCAACGGAATTCTTTCCCCTCTCATTGCGACGGTTCCATCTAACACAACACGAAACACAAGCGGGTTTAAGCAGACTGTGGCAAGCTCAGGGTGATCCACAATGCAGGTAACCTGACTGATTCGTGTGATAATATACACAGTACGTCCTCCAACTCTCGGCAGCACGCACTCGCACTCACGCTCGGTAGCTTGTGGAATACACTGCACGCAAGAGCACCACAATGTATTTCCAAGACGGCTGGCTCGCAGGTGGAGGGTTTAAGTTATCTTCTATATCGCTATCGTCGACATGGACCCTTCGTGTAGGTTCAAACATAGATATTAGAGTAGGCATGCACCACTTTTAAAACTTACATCGCCGTGATCAGCGTTCGCAGCTCTATCGGAATCCACACACAAACGTTCTCTTTCTCTTAAAACTCTTGTCGTCGTTTTGGGGGAGTAGCATATAACACTCAATTAACAACTATGCGGACTGCGCGCCTAAAATCTATGGGAGAGTATTGCTCACGTGATTTGTTTCCTATCCTTCTACTCTAATATCTATGGTTCAAATGAGTACTGCCATCATTAAGATATGACTACAATAATGCTTCGTATTAATTAATAATTGGATCCAAGTGACGCGCTATGACGCAAAACTTTGTACGCTTATATCTTTTAAAGTAAACGTGCTAAAGGCGTACAAATTGGAGTACATAAGACTATGACATAGAGTATATTCATTTTATAAAATAAAATAAAATACGATAAAAGCCATGTCAGCCTCCCTTTAATACACGTAAACATTCCTAGAGCCTTCCTAGAGGATTAGATGCCTTCCTAGAGGATACTAGCCTAGTTAGGTAGCTGTATGGATCGGACACAGGGGGTCGCAGATTGAATGTTAATTGGTGTTAACGAAGCTTGTTTCAATTGATTAGCTGTTGTGTCTTTTATGTTACAATAAAATTATTTGGTTATGCAAGTCTTTCAGGGCCTGAAGTTCATTCGTTGGACAGCAATTTTGTATGCTACCTTACATGTGCACTTCCCATACATAGATTTTACAAAAGTATGACCTGAGAAAGCAAGACCTGTTTGCTGGAAGGCGTTTCTTACATCAATTTTATTGTATTTCTGCTGAGTTGTGACTAAACAAACGCTTAATGTATGGATATTGGCCACAGTTTGGCGCTCCATATGGCGAGTACTATTTAGAAAAGACAATTTTTGACAAATGCTATGTATTGGCAGGGCTACAAAGGAGACAGGGGTAGGTAGAGTCGTGGGGGAGGAGGGGGGCATGGGGGAGGGGCAGATCATTGGGAAGGGGCAGGTCATGGGGGAGGGGCAGGTCATGGGGAAGTGGGAGGTCACTGCTGGAATATTCTGGCTACCTAGCCAACCATAGCATCCATTACGTTTAGAGTGGTATATTTTGCATTGGAGTAACTGTATGATTTTGTCAGTTGCTATGGCATCATGCAGCATCATGTGATCCCTTCTCCCCAGGCCTTCTGGTACTACAAAGGAATCCTGAAGACATCCTATCTGTGGTACATCTTTCTCCAATGTACATTCCTCTTCTTCCAGCTGGTCACTACTGACATCTTTGCTGTTTTGGCAGCGACCCCCAGCCCCCCCCACCCCCACCACCCCCCCTTACACCGAGCCTCCCACCGAGCCTCCCAATTCCACCACCATCCCCTCACTACTGCCCCCCACCCCTCCTTTGCTCTAGACAAAAACTAGTCTACTAGAAATGAAATAGCATTTGTATAATGAACTATGTGTGCTTTGTGCATGGACTTGTGTTTGTGTCTGTGTGGTGGTATCTTGTGTATGCTACGGTGAACGTATGAATGGTTGCTGTGGTTACTGTTGTGTTGGGGCAGACTTGGGGATAAACAGATCCGCTCGTGTGTGTGTGGCTTCCGTCCTCAGGGATTAATTATTGCATACATGTCATTTGCAAGTGATGTCATTCCTTTTATTGCTGGAGACTAAAATATGTCACCTGCTATACAGAGTAGGATGTGTGTACATTCATTTGGAGGTGACAGGATGTTGATGTATGGGGAAGCGGGTGTTGATAAACATGGGCAGGGAAGGCTCTGACCTCATCATTCTATGTTTTGTGGCACCATGTGTGGCCATTGAGTATAGATTAAATCATTTGGTGTAAGAACCAATTCACATTCATTGCCTTTGTTTCAATCTGCTCCATAATGATGTAAGCCTCACCAGCCAAGCCCCTGGGTCACTGTTAATATGTTCACACACCATCTCCATTTAGCAGTGTCATTTGATGCTAACACCTGTGAGGTGTCATTGGCAATATCAGCACCAGGGTGTTGTATCAGCACCAGGGTGTCATATCAGCACCCAGGAGTAATGTTGGCACCAGGGAGATGTCAAACATTAGGCAGGGCTGGGGAGGAGGTTGGTTGCATCCCATAATCCTTTCACTGAGTACTCTCACAGGGGAGTTCCCAACATTGGGTTTTGATCCAAGATCCCAATGTGATAAGCAATCACAGTAGACACAACAAACCACATCAAAATGCCCAATGTTGATTTAAGCCTTTCCACCCAGGGATTGTGGATCAAAATCCAACTAGGGAATGCGAAACTTTTCCCTGTGATTTGGAGTACATTCCAAGCAGCTGTGCACATAGTTTAGTATTGTGTGTCTGGGTTATAGGCATTCTGCCTTCGCACCATACCGGACATATCTTTCCCCCCCCCCCCCCCCCCCCCCCCCCCCCATAGCCACCTGAGGATGCAATCAGGTTCCATTTCATTCCCTCCATCGGGATGTTTACGCATCCGTGATATTGAGAGGGACCTTTTCGCTCTTCCAGCACCACACCTTGGTGGTCTTGCCCTACCTAATGTCAGCTTCTGTAAAACCACAGCCCCACCACCCCACCCCCCACCCCACCACCACCCACCTCCCCACCTCCACCCCACCTCCCCACCCCACCACCCACCTCCCCCACCACCACCCCACCCCACCACCCACCCCACCACCCACCTCCCCACCCCCCACCACTCACCTCCCCACCACCCCACCCACTACCCCCCCCCTTCCCCCCCCCCCGTTACAGTGCATGGACCTTCCTCACTCCACCTTTGTTGATCAAATACAGGCCAAGGCAACAGTCCATTCACTGAGACAGCAATTACGCTCATCTGAACTGGTGCAATTCAAAGCTATCCTGCCTCCTGCCCATGTGAGATCTATGGATCTCTATAGTGAAAAAGGGTGCCTCATCTTGACTTCAGTCCTGCCAATCACAGTGATCATGGTTTTGCACTCCACGAGGGTGCCTTCCATGATGCCATGTGTCTTAGCTACAACTGGCACCCACCAAACCTACCAAGCCACTGTGTCTGTGGCAGTTCTGCTCATGCACTCACTCACCTGCCCGACAGGTGGGTTCCCATCTGTGCACCACAACAATTTGAGGGATTTAACAGCTAAACTATTGACCAAGGTGTGTCCCGATGTGTGTATAGAACCACCATTGCAAGCTTTAACTGGAGAACTGCTGTCGCATGACACTTCAAATTCAGAAGATGGTCCTCGTCTTGATGTCAGTGCACAAGGTTTTTGGGGTGATTGTCATCACCATCGGGCATAATAGGATGTACGTGTTTTCCACCCAAATGCTCCCTCTTATTGAAAATGCAGTTACCATCAGCATACCGCCTTCATGAACACCAAAAGCAGAGGTCTTATGACCAACGTGTATGGGAAGTAGAACATGCATGTCTCCTTCACTCCACCAGTTTTTTTCCACATCAGGAAGTGTGCCATTATGGCACAACTATTGCCTGGATAAGATGCTGCCTTAGCTTCTCTCTCCTGCGCTCTTCCATAATGTGCTTAAGAGGTGCATGGTCATCACAGGGTTAAGAGGTGCATGGTCATCACAGGGTTAAGAGGTGCATGGTCATCACAGGGGCGAGCAGTGTGATGATCTAGCTGTTGTGGAAGCCATGCAGGTTCCCTCATTGTCTGTTAAAACATCCTTAGTGTTTACATACTTTGTATCCAACACTAAATTGGAAATGAATGTGTCCATTCCTTTTGGCAAAGGAAGGTAGGTGGGGGGTTTGATCTGAGTCCATTATGTCATGTGACACTTATTGGCTTAATGAAAGTTGTTCAAAACTTCTGATGACAAGAATGAATCTGAAATTTGATTGTACGGTGCAGTTACTTTCATTTCAATGTAGCTATGGGGCACTATAAGCTTCCTGAATACTCATTGTCTTATGTGAGTGCACTGGAGAGACGCCATGGTAACACTGACATGTGTGAGTGCACTGGAGTAACGCCATGGTAACACTGACATGTGAGTAACGCCATGTTAACACTGACATGTGTGAGTGCAG
The DNA here is from genome assembly GCA_013339895.1 of Ephydatia muelleri. NCBI lineage: Eukaryota > Metazoa > Porifera > Demospongiae > Spongillida > Spongillidae > Ephydatia > Ephydatia muelleri. The sequence continues at coordinate 17,518,166 of JABACO010000002.1, forward strand.
CACTGGAGTAACGCCATGTTAACACTGACATGTGTGAGTGCAGCACTGGAGTAACGCCATGTTAACACTGACATGTGTGAGTGCAGCACTGGAGTAACGCCATGTTAACACTGACATATGTGAGTGTCTGCATGAGATGTTAGTACAAGAGTCATGCCCACCCCAACACTCATCATCTCATTCCCTTCCCTGAATTGATGTGTGTATACATGTGTGTATACTGCACGTGTTGGTAATGCATGCGTGTGTAGTGTATCTTTCTTTGTAGGTGTAGTTGTTGAATCATTTCCTGGAGATCCGTAAACAAATGTCTGAAATTGAAATTCACTTGTGACGTATTTGAGCGCAGTGGCGTGTAATGGCTCCTAAGAAAGGCTTCACAAATGGCTCTGGATTTAAACTGGAAGCGGAATATATGCTTTTGCACACGGAAACATTGCTATTTTACAGTTGCATCGCCCAAAAATATTGATCCGATAGCAGCTTTGCAACTGGCTTTGTGACACTCTGTCATGTTCTCCTAACCAAAGGCAGTTGTGTGTTGTCCTAACCTCCAGCTCTATGGAAGCTTTGTCTATCGTGTGGCCATCAGGGTCAGGTCAATCTCACTATGATTGGAGCGTACTTCTGGAGATCTTCCCCCTCCCTCCTACCCCCCTCCCTCTGAATACCATTCATTATCGTAGCCACAGCGCCTGCAATGGGGAACCTCCCACTCTTGTGTACGGTAACGTCATTGATCTGTAGCGCAACTTGGTCCAGTCCCTCGTGATGTTGAGATAGTGGTGTTTGGAAACTACAGCCATAACTTTGGTTTATCAATGTTTGTACTGCGTAACAGTGTTTGGTAATCAGCGCTACGATCCGTGTGCGTACAATTGTAGTGTTTGTACGCTACAAATAGGGTGCATGATCACATGATCACTTTGAAGAAGGAGAGCCCATGGAAGGGCGGGAGATGGGGCACGTATTCACGCACTACAGTTGGTACGTGTTATCATGAGTGACAGCTGTTGCCAGTAGTGATTTGCAACACACATCATAACATCATAGCACCCCCCTCCTCCCCCTCCGTCAAAGTCAAAGACTTGACACCCACACAGTTCTCTCTCAGACACATGAGTCATTGGAAAGTCTCTCTTTTCTTGGACTGATTTGGGTCCACCCACACCACTGGTGGCCAGAGGACATCATAGTACGATATTTGACTCCCGCTGTATTCCATTGGTCGCCACTTCACCAGAAAGTACTCTGATTAGATACAGCCTCCAGTCCCCAGTCCTGTTAGTTCCCGCAGCTCTGAACGTGCTTGCACCACTGAGGATAGCCAGAAGGTGTTCCCTCCGTTACCCAGGAGCAGCCCGGGCACACCAGGCTGGGTACCAGGATGTCCGATGGCTGTGCCCCTGTTTGGTGGGCGTGACCAGTGGGAGGAGCTGGAATGTCCTTCTCAACTTCTCGTGAGAGTAAACCCTGTAGGATGGCCAATTATGTTATATGGTATGCGTTATAGCACACACACACACACACACACACACACACACACACACACACACACACACACACACACACACACTCACATACACACACATGCACACTCACACACACTCACACACACTCACACACACACACAAACACACACAAACACACACAAACACAACACAAACACAAGCACACACATGCATACACACATATACACACACATGCATACACAGATACTTACTGGTGGTGTTAGTGGCTGATGGCTTGATCTCCTGGGATTAGAGAGATTCAGTGCTGTGGGCCTCCTGGTTGGCCTGGAGACCAGTGCATGATGGGAAGCTTGCTGCAACTTTTGGAGCTAGAAGAGGAGGTGTGGTCAAAGTGGGCAGTGCATTTCTGGTATCCATCCAAACACAAACCTGCCATTTTGTCCCCACACAAAAGTTTTACCTGTTGTCGTGTTTGAAGGTTAATGGCAACCACTTCCTGGTACTGTAGTTCTCTCTGCTTCAGCAAAGCTCTCAGTCTGCTAGCGTCATTCTTCCACGCCAGCACTTCGTCAAAGGTACCCAATTCCTGCAACTAAATGAATTATGTCAATAAATTTATCACTTAAAGCTTTTGTTTATTGTTATTGCACGTAAGAAAAACGCTCTTTTCGCACCTGATTACGCAAGGCTCTCTTCTCATCTTCCACTAGTCGCAACTTTACATTCGTCTCGCGCATGTTCTGAGCTTGTTTCGCTACTTCCGCCGAAAGCTCCTCCACGCGTTGCTCCAGTTGGAGGCACTTCTGGTCGGTGGGCGGCTGTTCCGCGGCTAGTCTTTGGTCCACAAGCGCTTCATAGTCGAGCGCCCATTGTTCGTTGATTCGACACAGCTGCAATTGAACCAGCCACGCAGTTATTTCAATGGGTAAATTTGAAATGTGGGAGCGTACCTCAGCTTGTGCGAGTCTTAGACGAGCGTTCTCTGCGCTTAGAATGTGCACTTTCTTCTGCTCTCCACCAGCCGCCCCATCGTCCCGCTCCTCAAGTTCCACGACCCTCGACTTGAGCCTCGCAATATGGTCTTCCAACTCCTGCCGACCCTCCCGTAGTTCTTCCGCTTCCCTTTGCAGAGCAAAGCTGTTGAACAGAAGAAAGGCTACAATGGCGCTCGCATTCTTGAAGCGGTAGAAGTAGAGAGGGATGAGTTCGCGTAGAGCGTCCAGCGAAGCCTGCGCGTTGGCCGTTTCTGTCATCCAGCTGTGAACGCGCTGTTCGACTGTCACTGACCGCGCCGCGTGGCGCATGATGTCTGTCGCCCTATCGGGGAACAGCCCGCCTCGCAAACTGCCACCAACTTTCGGCGCCGACATATCCAAGAAAGCGGTAGACAACAATGAAACTAGGACTCGCACCTAGTGCTACCTATTTAAAATGGTACTACCATCAGTTTCGATTTGTTCTCTATTTATTAATCCCGGAGTGACCGGAAAGTGCGTGGGACGATTAAATGCCCAAAATGGTCAATTGTGCTACCATGGCGCTAACTACATATGTCCTGCCAGTTTCCTTTGCATAGCCACGTACGATGCTGCAACGTCACATTGAATCGTGTGTTGAACAGCTATCATGTTGACCGTTTTTTTGTTTTGCGAAACTTTGAACCCACCGAAACAGATAATTCTGGGTAATTACAAAACAGCAATAGCCACTACTCTCTTTATTACAGTATACAGCACAGAAGAGAAAGAAACAGAAAAGGAACTTTCTTTTGAAAGGACTTCAAAAAATAAGAAAAGCAACCGTCAACAAACCATTACGTTAATAATTCGTACTGATGGGTATTAATACTAATGAGATTGCATTAAACCAAGTTGCCAATGGCGAGTTCTGTAAGGAATGTTGTCAGCTATTCACGCAGGCTAGGGGCCTTGAGACTTTCATTGAGGACCGGGTGTACAAGACGCTGTGCATCTCTCGTGACCACGCAACCTGCCGCTGTGGCAACGCGGAGGCGTCGGCCCATTGGAATAGGAGGGGCCCAGATAGTGATGAGTAAGCGTCAATTGGAAGCGTGGGGTGAGATGCGAGACTCACCACCGTGCCTCTATGCGTTCAGTCACACTGAGCTCACTTGTAATGCGTATACACTCACACACGCACATCCCCACATACGCACGCTCACGTGCACTCATGCATGCACATTGGCAATGCGCCTAGGTCGGAGCATGTTCATTCAGGTCCAGTCCACACCAAACCCCAATTCACTGAAGTTTGTACCCGGTGTAAGCGTCCTGGGGACCGGCACAGCCGACTTTTCCAACCCGCTAGAAGCAAGGCGGTCGCCATTAGCTAGGCAGCTCTTCAAGATTGATGGAGTAAAGGGAGTGTTCTTTGGACCTGATTTCATCACTGTTACGAAGGTATTCTATTTGTTGAGCACCATTGATGATGTGCACAGCGCACTGTGTGTGAGTACAAGTGTGCATGTGTGCGTACATGTGTGTAGTACATGTGTACATGTGTGTAGTACATGTGTACATGTGTGTGTACATGTGTACATGTGTGTGTACATGTGTGTGTACATGTGTGTGTACATGTGTACATGTGTGTGCACATGTGTGTGTTGGTTGGGTGACCAACATCTGTTACGTTGCAATTGTAGTCACCTGTAGGGCCTCTATTTATAGATACACATGTGAAGGTGCACTCATGATGTGTGTAAACTGACTGCTTTCTTTGTTGTGTGGTACCATGTCAACAGACATACACAGTGGTAGTCCTTATAGCCCATGTTGCCATGGTGATTTGTGTCAAACCAAGAGCCTTAGGGTTAGGCTGCACTGTCCCATCCTGTTCATTAATATCATTAATGGGACTGCCCCTCCCCTTCATTAATATCATTAATGGGATTGCCCCTCCCCCTTCATTAATATCATTAATGGGACTGCCCCTCCCCCTTCATTAATATCATTAATGGGACTGCCCCTCCCCCTTCATTAGCAGGACCGCACAATCAGTAGAAGTGAGCTAGGGGTGACTGGTATTGGAGGTTTGCAAGGATATGCAAGGATATGCAAGGATGTGCAAGGATATGATTTCGTTGCATCTCTTACTGATGTAGTCTGGGGAGGAGGTGGATTGGCAGGTGCTCAAACCAGAGATCTTTGCTACCATCATGGACTTCTTTGCTAGCCAGCAACCCATCCTGTCTGGGGAGGAGGAACCACTGGCTAAGGACACAGGTACCAAGGTGGAGGCTAAGGAACGGGTCAGGTGCTAAGGGGAAGGGTTAGTTGCTAAGGGGAGGGGTTGGTTGCTAAGGAACAGGTCAGGTGCTAAGGGGAGGGGTTGGTTGCTAAGGAACAGGTCAGGTGCTAAGGGGAGGGTCGGGTGCTAAGGGGAGGGGTCGGGTGCTAAGGGGAGGGGTCGGGTGCTAAGGGGAGGGGTCGGGTGCTAAGGGGAGGGGTCGGGTGCTAAGGGGAGGGGTCGGGTGCTAAGGGGAGGGGGTCGGGTGCTAAGGGGAGGGGTCGGGTGCTAAGGGGAGGGGTCCGGGTGCTAAGGGGAGGGGTCGGGTGCTAAGGGGAGGGGTCGGGTGCTAAGGGGAGGGGTCGGGTGCTAAGGGGAGGGGTCGGGTGCTAAGGGGAGGGGTCGGGTGCTAAGGGGAGGGGTCGGGTGCTAAGGGGAGGGGTCGGTGCTAAGGGATCGAGGGGTTGGGTGCTAAGGGGAGGGGTTGGGTGCTAAGGGGAGGGGTTGGGTGCTAAGGGGAGGGGTCAGGTGCTAAGGGGAGTGGTTGGGTGCTAAGGGGAGGGGTCGGGTGCTAAGGGGAGGGGTCGGGTGCTAAGGGGAGGGGTCGGGTGCTAAGGGGATCGAGGTGTTGGGTGCTAAGGGGAGGGGTTGGGTGCTAAGGGGAGGGGTCAGGTGCTAAGGGGAGTGGTTGGGTGCTAAGGGGAGGGGCCGGGTGCTAAGGGGAGGGGTTGATGCTAAGGGGGAGGACAATATGATAAGTGCCATTTGTACTCCCAAGATGTTGAAGATAATGAAACAGTTGCATGATCAAAGAGCTATTGGATACTAGAATCAGGTCAGTACAGCCATGAATATAGTTATGTGTAGCCACAGTGAACTACACCCTCACACATACCACACATACCACACATCCTCACAGACCCACAGTTCAGGAGGATGGGGGAGACATTGTTTATAAAGTAAGTGTTTTGTACTAGAATTGAACTCGACCCAGCTCTTGAGTGTGTTGTGTGTATCAGAGAATTTGGGGCTTTTCATGTCAATTTAGATACACTAAGAGAGTAAACATATTGATGTCATGTCTATGGCCTCATATCCAGGTGGTGGATGAGGGGGGAGGGAGGGTTGTCAAGATGACATCATTCCAAAAATGCCAGTCATGTGTGACCCGATTACTTCTAGCAGTATAGCGTGTAAGGGGTTGCAAGTATCTGAAACCATGTGGAAAGGAAGTGTGGTACACAGGTGGACCATAGAGCAGTACAAACAGTTATTTGTAGTAATGTAGTAGGATGTAGTGGTTTAATGTGTGGGCATTTGCTATCTCATTCCATCTGTTCAGGGCTTCCATGATGGTATTGTGAAACTGAAGCTACAGGTCAGTTGTCAACAAAGAAGTTGAGTGTATGTCTGTCACCATATCCTGTGTATGTATTCTCACACACAACACACACGTGCACACTCACATACACACACATGTACACACGTACATACACATACACACACATACAGGGGTCTTGTACGAGTTGCCCTAGTTCCGTTGTCACTCTGAAGATGGGAATACAGAACATGCTGCAGTTCTATATCCCTGAAGTCAAGTCTGTGGAGCAGGTATGGGGGCTGGTCATGAGCCTTCCATGCTTCCTAAACATTCACATTCACACACACACACACACACACATACACACACACACACCACACACACATACCTAACATGCAAACACGTCACACTCTCGCAAGGTTGAAGATGAGGCAGATGCAGTGAATAAGACCACACTCTCTCAACTTGAGAAGTCCTTGGCAGATGAAAAGACATGAGCACTGTATGCTTATGATGTCACTTTACATCCATGACAATGACATCATTATGTTCTGTCCACTGTTTGTGCATTTAACCCCTTCTCTCCTCAATGCATGCATAGTCTGTAGTGCTTTAAACCAGGGTGTTTAAGTTACACCTCCCCCCTCCTCCCCTACCCCTCCTTGCCCGTCAAGTAATGTGTCATTGCTATTACATAAATGTTAAAAGAATTTGTGACTTTCCCATTTTATCACACACACAACCTATAAGTTAGATAGTGTAAACGCCTTCCAATGGACTGGGGACCCCCTGCCTGGGGTCCATAGAGACCATTCGTGGGTCCAGGAGAGGCACATACCCCCCTGTCTGGCCAGTGTCATTTGTTGCCTTGGCCACCACAGGCACTGGTAGTGAAGGAAGTGGTGGGTGGATGATAACAGGATATGACATCATCTCAGCTAGATGTGTGTGTGTGTGTGTGTGTGTGTGTGTGTGTGTGTGTGTGTGTGTGTGTGTGTGTGTGTGTGTGTGTGTGTGTGTGTGTGTGTGTGGAGGAAAGGGGAGAGTTGGGTCAACTGATGCTGAAAAAAAAAACACATTGGGAACTGACCAGGCTCAGGGCTGGCTGGTGTGTGGCCCCCATGAGGTGAGTCTCGCACAGGATGTGATGGTGATCCCTGTGGTGAAGCACCAATGGTGGGAGGTGGAGGGGAGGATGTTGCTATCTCCATGGTTACAGAGGATGCTGGTGGCGTGACACGAGGGAAACAGCTCTTGCAGGAAGCCAGGTAGGAACTGGTCCACCTTGGACCATGTATCCAGCCATAGCTTGTGGGAGGTGTCCTGAGCGGATGGGGAGGAGGAGGGGTGGGAAGGAGAGGGAGGAGGAGGGGGAGGGAAGGTTAGCACTAGGATGAGATGCTTCTGGTCCCATACCAGTGAGCTGTTAGATGGTACCATGTCAAAGACACCTTGAGTGACCATCACCAGCAACATGTTCTTCAGAGACTCTGGAATAGCTTCATACTGTGTGTGTGCATTGTGTGTGTGTATGTGTGCGTGTGTGGTGTGTGTATGTTGTGTGTTAAGTGTGTGTGTTGTGTAACATGAATGTGCAAATGAGCTGTCTCAGCTTACCAAAAGGTCACAGTTCTCAAGATGAATACACTTATCCATTACAGTGAGTATTTCCATCCAGAGCACACCAAGCTAGCTAACTGGGCCAGCGCTGGCAGGTGCTGAAGAAACACCTGAAGGAAAAGGTGGGTTTACCTATGACAACATAGCCTTGCACGGTTGAAGAGGAATGGCTAACCTTGCATAGGAGATTAGATGCCCTTACTCTGGTCTCTTCAAGTGCTTGGTGGCCCAGGTGTAAGCCATCTTCAAGGAGTCTGCTCAACATGGGAAATAGCACCTAGAGGCGTGGTGTGCATGACAATTGGTGTGTGTTAACTACTGAGGTGCCACTGGTTGCCATGCAACAATGTTATGCACGAGCCATGTGGTCACCATGGCTACCATGCCTTATGTGTACACACAGACTATGTGCCAACAAGGAGCAGCCATACCCATACCCACAGTATACACACAGTATACACACAGCATAACATGTAACATGAGAACAATGTCTGCTACCCATGTAAGGCAAATTTGATGATGCATGTTGTATCACAGCTGCTAGCCCCAATGTCTGGTTTATATATCCATGTCATCATCACAGTGATCTACACAGCCATAAATGCTAGCCCCAATGTCTGGCTAGCCCCAATGTCTGGCTAGCCCCAATGTGCAGTGACCCTGTCACTCCCATGTTAAGGCTAGCCCCAATGTGCAGTGACCCATGTTAAGGCTAGCCCCAATGTACAGTGACCCTGTCACTCCCATGTTAAGGCTAGCCCCAATGTGCAGTGACCCTGTCACTCCCATGTTAAGGCTAGCCCCAATGTGCAGTGACCCTGTCACTCCCATGTTAAGGCTAGCCCCAATGTGCAGTGACCCTGTCACTCCCATGTTAAGGCTAGCCCCAATGTGCAGTGACCCTGTCACTCCCATGTTAAGGCTAGCCCCAATGTGCAGTGACCCTGTCACTCCCATGTTAAGGCTAGCCCCAATGTGCAGTGACCCTGTCACTCTTCTCTCTTATGTTCCCAGTCCTCAGCTCTACCATCTCTCTCCTCCCCAGCCTTCACCCTTCCTCCTCCCCAGTTCCCTCCTCCCTCACATCTACAAAGCACATCATCTCTCTCCTCCCCAGTCCCCCCTCACCTCTATGAAGCACGCCTCCCACTCGCACGCCGCCATGTTCTGCAGGTCGTGTGCCAGCAGGGCCCTCTGGAGGTAAGTGATGGACGTCTGCCTCACGGACCTCCTGCTGTCGTAGCACATCCGGGCCATCCCCAGGAGCAGCGGGCACCAGGCCACGTGCCACAGGGGGCCGGGAACCCCCTTGCCGCCCGGGGGGCCCCTGCCGTCCGTGGTGGGGGGCAAAGCCGACAAGACCTCCCTGGAATATATGAGGACGACCTTTGAGTACAAGGTGTCTAGGAGGTCCAGTAACTGTAGGGAAGCTGTGGTGTAGGAGGAGGTGCTGCTGTCAGTTGGAGGCGGGGCTTGCTGCGGTTGCTTCTCTTGCGGGACCGAACCCCTCTTGGATGATGCTCCGCCCCCTTTTGTGGGCGGGGTCGTGTGCTGGCGATCGTATTGGAGAGCACGTGGCAGAGAGCTGACCTCGGCAAACGTGCGCACGCAGCGCAGGCAGGTGTCGAAGTTGTTAGGGGATATGTGGTGGTCAGAGCGCACCAGATGGGCCAAGACCTCGCACTGCTTGAAGAAGGCCTCAGGGTCGTGAGGGGGCAGGTCTCCTTCAGGCAGCACGCTAAACCTGTTTGGCAGGATGGCTAGGTGCTGGGCAACGCCTCCATTGGCGACTACATTGCCCGTTTCTATGGAAATGGATTCGATCTTGTCAGCATTGGTTCCCACGGTGACAGGAGATATCAGATCTGATTGGACCAGACTGGTGCCACTGTACTGCAAGATGGAGAACAGGAGTGACCAGTCACTATGGCTCTTCACACAGCTGGCATGGGACACTATGAGGTAGTGGAGCCCATAGGCCAGCTGCTTGTGTAGGGAGCCAATGGAAGGGGCCTGGGGAAGAGGCAAAACCCCCTGTATAGACCTGAGTACCTGTGGAAGTAAGGTAACGTGTGAGTGTGAGTGTGTGTGAGTGTGTGTGAGTGTGTGTGTGTGTGAGTGTGAGTGTGTGTATGTGTGAGTGTGTGTGAGTGTGTGTGTGTGATGCGTGTGTGAGTGTGTGAGTGTGTGTGCATGTGTGTGTATGTGTTTACCCCACATACAATATGAACCGACATATACACACTTCCCACACACACAAACGCACACACACAAACACACACACACACACACACACACACACGCAAACACACACACACACACGCACACACACACACGCACACACACGCACGCACACGCACGCACGCACACACACACGCATGCATGCACACACACACACACACACACACCACGCACACACACACACACACACACACACACACACACACACACACACACACACACACACACCTGTGAGACCATGGCTGGCCTTCCCATCAAACGTGAGCTCAATCTGATCAAACTGACAATAGCTCTTTCTTGGAGGGGGCCACTCCCCCCTGACGAGATCAGACTTGTCAGGTGGTTACAGAGTCCGTCCCAAAAGAGACCAATCCTGTCCCTAGTATGTTTGATATGTGTGTGTGTATGTGTGTGTGTGTGTGCATGTGTGTGTACATGTGTGTGTGTACATGTGTGTGTGTATGTGTGTGCATGTGTGTGTGCACATTTGTGTGTGCATGTGTGTGTGTATGTGTGTGTATGCACATGTGTGTGTGTACATTTGTGTGTGCATGTGTGTGTGTGCACATGTGTGTGTATAAAAAGGTGCACAGTACATGATCCATGAGTCATGCATGAATATGAACCACACACCCAGGTGGTACAGGGAACCCCACCCATAGTGGGTGTGGTCACACAGCACTACTCACTTGTTCTCCATGGCAACGGTTACCAAGAGTTCCATGAGGAACATAGCACTGTCGTCATCCAATGGGATTGCAGCTCCTTCAGAGCCTCTTGTGGCGTCTGTGAGAGCCTTGGTGAGCTCTTGTAAGGCTTCAGGACACAGGAACTTGCTCTCTGAGAATAACTGCTCTGGATGACAGTCCTGGGGAGAAGGGAGGAGAGTGGGAAGGAGGGAGGGGAGGGAGGGGGAGGGAGGGGAGGGGAGGGGAGGGGAGGGGAGGGGAGGGGGAGGGGAGGGGAGGGGAGGGGAGGGGAGGGGAGGGGAGGGGAGGGGAGGGGACGGGAGGGGAGGGGAGGAAGGAGTGGAGGGAGAGGGAGGAGAAAGGGATGAGAGGTTAGGTGGTGTGTAGGTTACCAGGCCAACACTGACCTGAATACACTTAAGGGCGGACCTTTCGTGCTTTAACCTCGCTGGGAGTGAGGGAGCGAGAGGAGGAGTCTGGGTATCAGAGGACCACCAGAAGAGAGAGGAGAAGAGGGAGGAGTCAGAGCGCACAGAAGGGACCTCCTTTTGGAACAGTGACCTCCTCCCACCTGGATGAAGGAAGTCCTCAACCTAGAGAAAGGGATGGGGACCAGTACGAGATGAGCAACAAGTATCCATGCACACACACACACACACACACACCACACACACACACACACACATACCTCCACCATGCTTTCAGGTAGAAGCTTTGCTTTGTACAATACAATCAAACAATCCAGCATGTTCTTCCAACCTTCCCTCAGGATGTTGCCATGGCGATGAGCCAGTGAAAATAGAGTGAGTATGCTGAGACGAACTTTGTGGTTGATTCCAATAGTGAAGGCCATAGAGCTAGGGGGCTGTAATTAGAATGAAATACATCACAAACATAGCCACATAGTCTAAAAACATAACCACATAATCCACAAACATAACCAGATAGTGCACAAACATAACTAGACAGTCCACAAACATAACCAGACAGTCCACAAACATAACCGAACAGTCTAAAAACATAACCAGACAGTGCACAAACATAAGGCACCTCAGGAGTGGTTAGCAGTGTGGTGAACTTGCAGAGAGAGATGACAAGGTTATCAAACACTTCTGTGACCTCATAGTGTGCAGCTATGGAAGCACATTTGCTGAGAACAGAAGCATTAGAGGATGTTCAGAGAAGGAAGTGAGGGCATGTTTTGAAGCCACAACACTACCACCTGTGTGTCTACCTGAATCCTCCAATGGCCTTCTGGACGATGTTCTTATCTTCTGCTATGTCAAATACATAGGAAACTGCTGCCACTGTGGGTCCCCAGGCCACCAGGAAGAGGTCCTGGTCATACTCTGAGGTCGCGACCTCCCAGTACTGGGCCTCAGGCCACTGGCTCCGGGTGAGCAGGGTCTGCAAATGATGTGATCATCATGGTTGCGGTCCCCATAGAAACCAGCAGCAGTTACCTTCCATCTGTAGTTTTCCTTCACTGCTCCAGTGTGCTCCTCAGGCATAATGATCTCTTCCTTCCTGGGGAGGAGGAGGGGAGGGGAGGGGAGGGGAGGAGGAGGGAGGGGAGGGGAGGGAGGAGGAGGGAGGGAGGGAGGAGAGGAGGGAGGGAGGGAGGAGAGGAGGGAGGGGAGGAGGAGGAGGGAAGGGGAGAGGAGGAGGGAGGGTATAAACTGCCCACTCAGTTACCACCTGAAGGAACATTGATTGATACCATTCACCTTCATACACAATAACTAATCTTTGTTACTATGGTGCATTAACCACACCCACTCCAGTCGGCTCTCTGTCAGACCTAACTACACTCACTTCAATGGCTCTAGTAAGACCCATTACACCACACACACACACACACACACACAAACACACACACACACAAACACACACACACACACCACACACACACACACACACACACTTCAACTGGGGCTCACTTGATGGCATTGTAGACTTCAGTGAGAAACTCAGGTGGGAAGTCTGTCCCTCCATTGGTCTTGCGTTGTTGTGGATGTATTCCTGAGGGAGATACAAGACCACACCCTGACCCACACCTCCTGACACACCCTTCACACAACCAGCTGTGATGTGTAATATTACATCATAGGTCAATCTTCTAGCCATGGTAACATAGGGTCACATAATTAAGCAATAGGAATGCAGATGTGAGGGATGATGTAATTAGTGAGGTGACCTTTTGGAACAATGGTCCTCCTAAGGTTTTAACACACCAGTAATCTCTAGAACATTCCTGACATTTACCACACACCCCATACATGAGGTAATGGGTAGCTGCTCTTCTACACATGTTCCCTTGCTACAAGTCACATGACCACACATGCACTGGTAACTACACAGGTCACGTGACCACACATGCACTGGTAACTACACAGGTCACATGACCACACATGCACTGGTAACTACACAGGTCACGTGACTACACATGCACTGGTAACTACACAGGTCACATGACCACACATGCACAGGTAACTACACAGGTCACATGACCACACATGCACTGGTAACTACACAGGTCACATGACCACACATGCACTGGTAACTACACAGGTCACATGACCACACATGCACTGGTAACTACACAGGTCACGTGACCACACATGCACTGGTAACTACACAGGTCACATGACCACACATGCACTGGTAACTACACAAGTCACATGACCACACATGCACTGGTAACTACACAAGTCACATGACCACACATGCACTGGTAACTACACAGGTCACATGACCACACATGCACTGGTAACTACACAAGTCACATGACCACACATGCACTGGTAACTACACAGGTCACATGACCACACATGCACTGGTAACTACACAAGTCACATGACCACACATGCACTGGTAACTACACAGGTCACGTGACCACACATGCACTGGTAACTACACAAGTCATGTGACCACACATGCACTGGTAACTACACAAGTCACATGACCACACATGCACTGGTAACTACACAAGTCACGTGACCACACATGCACTGGTAACTACACAGGTCACGTGACCACACATGCATACACAAGTCACATGACCACACATGCATACACAAGTCACATGACCACACATGCACTGGTAACTACACAAGTCACATGACCACACATGCACTGGTAACTACACAAGTCACATGACCACACATGCACTGGTAACTACACAGGTCACATGACCACACATGCACTGGTAACTACACAGGTCACATGACCACACATGCACTGGTAACTACACAGGTCACGTGACCACACATGCACTGGTAACTACACAGGTCACATGACCACACATGCACTGGTAACTACACAAGTCACATGACCACACATGCACTGGTAACTACACAAGTCACATGACCACACATGCACTGGTAACTACACAGGTCACATGACCACACATGCACTGGTAACTACACAAGTCACATGACCACACATGCACTGGTAACTACACAGGTCACATGACCACACATGCACTGGTAACTACACAAGTCAATGACCACACATGCAACTGGTAACTACACAGGTCACGTGACCACACATGCACTGGTAACTAACAGTCATGTGACCACACTGCACTGGTAACTACACCAAGTCACATGAACCACACATGCACTGGTAACTACACAAGTCACGTGACCACACATGCACTGGTAATACACAGGTCACGTGACCACACATGCATACACAAGTCACATGACCACACATGCATACACAAGTCACATGACCACACATGCACTGGTAACTACACAAGTCACATGACCACACATGCACTGGTAACTACACAGGTCACATGACCACACATGCACTGGTAACTACACAAGTCACATGACCACGCATGCACTGGTAACTACCACAGGTCACATGACCACACCATGCACTGGGTAACTACACAAGTCATGTGACCACGCATGCACTGGACCACAAATAAGCCCCTCCCCCCCTCCCTCTGCCCCCAATGGATAAAATGGCTGGTATTTAAACATCGTACCACGTATCACGTAATCACGTACACTTCCGCGTATCTGTTTACATCACCATGTGCATGTACAATTTGCTTTCCTGAAATGATGAATACATGTACGTATAAAGAAGACAACGACACAGGTCATGTGACCACACATGCACAAGGCCACACCCTCCTGACACACACACACACGAACGCTTCACACAGCCATGTACCACTTCTGGTGCAGTACTGTGGTCCAGCCATGACGTAATATTACATCAGAGGGTTAGTATTCTAATGACATGCAGACATGATGAAGGATGCCATTAGTTCCACTGATGTCAGAGTGGTGTGCATGATCAATTATGCAAACATCAGCTAGTCCTTCTAAGGTGTGCATACTAAACTACATCTGTAATCTCATTACATGACGTGGGAACTTTGCACTTCCAGAACAAATGACACACTCATACTTGGAACACACTCCTAATGCTTATTCATTAATTGTACTCTAACCAACATACTAAGTTAGAAGCAGGTGTGGTCAAATGTCAGTGAGACGTTCCAGGGCTATACATATATGATTAAAGTTTTTTTTTTTTTTTTTGCATTTTGGTACCAACATATGAAACACAAATAATTTAAGCCCTGTTTATAGAAAAATGTGGCTTTTGAGTTAATCAGCCATCTAATTAATTGATCTAGAACATTTAGTTTTACTATGATATACGGAGAAATCCAAGAGATTATTTTAACCATTCAATGCTTACACCCAAGCTGTCAAAAGAATACACGGATACCCCAGGAACCAGAACCCACACATGCTAGTAATGACACAGGTCATGTGACCACACATGCTAGTAAAGACTCAGGTCATGTGACCACACATGCAAGTAAAGACACAGGTCATGTGATCACACATGCTAGTAAAGACTCAGGTCATGTGAGCACACATGCAAGTAAAGACACAGCTCATGTGATCACACATGCTAGTAAAGACAGGTCATGTGAGCACACATGCTAGTAATGACACAGGTCATGTGACCACACATGCTAGTAATGACACAGGTCATGTGATCACACATGCTGGTAATGACACAGGTCATGTGACCACACATGCTGGTAATGACACAGGTCATGTGACCACACACGCTAGTAATGACACAGGTCATGTGACCACACATGCTAGTAATAACACAGGTCATGTGACCACACATCTATAGAGAAGTCACACCACTATTCAGCCGATGTCAATGGAACTAGTTGCACATTAGGTAACCAAGGTGATTTAGTTCCCATTTGGGGGTGGGAGGGGGGGGGGGGGGGGTTGTCTGCATATTGTCATGTGGTATGTCACTATGCACGGATCAGGTGACATGTCTGAAAGCATGTCATGTGATATTGTGCTGGGGGAAGGGGGGGGATCGGTGAGTATATGTCATGTGACATTGTGCTTGGGATCAGGTGACCCACCTGCAGTGTCATGCTCTCCTTGACCTTGGTACTATGCAGAACCACGTTGAGCATGATGATGGAGTAAGCCAGCACAAAGACTGCATCCTTGTTGGCAAACACCTTCCCCAGACCTGCTTCATTGCACTTCTGCACGGGGGAAGCATCTTCACTGCATAGCAACCAACATAGCAACCATACCCCAAAATCACATTCAAACAGTTGTCTTCTCAAACCACATGAGGTTGAAAAGGTGTGCACTTGAGAACACCCCTCGATGTATGTTAGTGTGAGGGATGCAAATACCTCTGTCCCCTCCTCCCCCTCCCCCATTGCTTTGGTTTAAACCTACTCTCCCTATTTAAGGCGTGGCTAGATGGTGTGGTGTTGAAGGGCATGGTCAGAGGGTGTGGCTCACCAGCCAGTGTTCTGTGAAGGTCTCAAGGATGCGTGAGATGATGGGAGATTCACTGGGCAGTCTGAAAGCTTCCAGGAAATGTCTCAACGACTCCACCAAATCAACACCACTGACAGTAAACCTCCTATAAAGGGGGAGGAGAGGAGATAGGGGAGGGAGAGGGAGAGGAAGGGGAGGGGAGGAGGAGGGAGAGGGAAGGGGAAGAGAGGGAGGGGAGGGGGAGGGAAGGGAGGGGGAGGGAAGGAGGGAGAGGGAGGGGGGGGAGGGAGGAAGATAAGGGGAGGGGAGGGGAGGAGAGGGAAGGGGAGGAGAGGGAAGGGGAGGAGAGGGGAGGAGAGGGAAGGGGAGGAGAGGGAAGGGGAGGAGAGGGAAGGGGAGGAGAGGGAAGGGGAGGAGAGGGGATGAAAGGAGAGGGAGGGAAATGAAGACCCTTTATCACATCACGTGTCTCCTCCCCAGGCCTACCCAACATAAGCATTGAGGATGTCTATGTTCCTCCGGTCCCCTATGTAGTCTCCAATCATGGCCTTGTGCAGCCCCTGGTTGTCATGGAGAAAGCTGGCTACCTCCTCAGGATCGGGAGGTGAGGTGAAGACACCTTGCTTCACCAGATGCTCCACTGCTGAGCTGGCCTTCTTGTTGAAGAGCTCTGTGGCCACCAGCATGACCTGGGGAGGAGGAGATGGGCGGAGTCTAAAGTCATGTCAAACTTTTTTTGTATCCAATTGTCTACAATATTACCATCTCAGTGGTTAATTGGAGCACTGTGTAATGGTCAAGAGCTGTTTATACCATCTGTTTATACCATATCCCTTGAGTGAGTTATTAATGGTAATGAACATCCCAAGTCATCAATTATGCTTCTATGGTTACCACATTGCAAAATCTATTACCCCCACCTTCTCTTCTCTCCTCCCTCCTCCATTGGCAATTGTGATCTTATTAAATAGTTATAAAACACCACGACAATACCATGGCAACAGTACCTTCTTTTTTTGGCAGATGGCCTGAAGTACTTTCAATGGAGGTGGCCCCGCCCCCTCCCTGACCTCCACCACCACATGACCATCTGGCCCCTCCCCTTTGTACAGAGATGGGGAGGAGGCATGGACTATGGGGGCGTGGTCATCCTGATAGGGTGGAAGTGACTGAGAAGTGGGTTGGGCCTCAGAGAAGGGAGTGGGTGTGTGGCCACTCTGGATGGTTGTCATGACAGCATAGAGAGCCTCCAGGGACATTAGATGGACAGGAGTGAGGCTGGAAGGTACCTGAAAGGCATTCTGTGTATGTGTGGTGTGTGTGTGTGTGTGGTGTGTGTGGTGTGTGTGGTGTGTGTGGTGTGTGTGTGGTGTGTATGTGTATACACACAGGTCATGCAAATAGTACAATGTGTCAAGCATTCATGGAGCCATTTAAATTTGTTTAGTGACAGAACTCAATGACTAATTACATGATTAATTAACCACACTTACTATTAACACTACCACATCTAGCTCCATGGTTGCCATGGTTACCAAGACATACCTTGGACAACACTTTGGTGAGGTTTTCAAACACATTAGACATGTACAGCTGACAGTCAAAATTGACAAAAATCTCGGCTGCAAAGTGTTGAACATGGCAGAACTGAAGGTGATGGGGAGGAGGAAGAAGGTGATGGGGAGGAGAATGGGGTACAGGGGAGTTATGACGCAGACAAGCCACCCAGAGGTGTCACCTGTAGAACACACTCCAGTGCCAGCTCTCTACGATCCATTGGACATTTCAGGTTCTCAGAGGAGATGAGATCGATCAGAATATTCAGAAACATCTGAAACCATTAAAACAATGAACACATATGCACACACACACACACACACACACTCACACACACACATACGTACACACATTTAAGCATGAAACATTGTAATATCAAACATACACACACATACAACACATAAACACACCTCCAACTGCAGACCATCTACATGTAGAGCAATGAACATATATATTTGTACACACACACACACACACACACACACACACACACACACACAAACATACACACACAACACACACACACACGCACGCACACGCACATACACACGTAAATACATACATACACACGTAAATACACACACACACACATACACACAACACACCTCCAGTTGCAGCTTCAGGTGTTGTCTGGCACAGATGAACAGAATGTAGCAGTTCTTGAGAGCTCTACTGAACACCGCAAAGTTGTCATGTTGGAGAAGCTGGTGGAAAGAAAGGCATCATGGCAACACATGGAGCACCATGGCAACACAGGTGCAGTGAGGGATACCCTCCAACCTGTTCACTTACAGTACACAGGTTTCTGCAGAGGCCATCTTGGATAAGGAGCAGGAGAGACTGGTACTGGCACACAACTGGACCACTACACTCCAGAGCTGCACACACCAAGTTCAGACCTATCGTCACCAAGGCTTCTGAGTTGTGCCTACCCAGGAGTTAAAGGGAAACCAAACAGATGAGGGAAGAGGGAGGGGTAGAGGGGAGGAGAGAGGAGAGGGAGGGGAAGGGAGAGGGAGGGGAGAGGGAGGGGAGAGGGAGGAGAGCGGAGGAAGGAAGAAGAGGAGGAAGGTGATGTTAAAGGTAAAAGCAAACAGATGAGGGGAAGTGGGAGGAGTAGAGGAGAGGGGAGGAGGTGAAGTATAATGACATAAGGATCACATCTACCTATCCCTGGAGTTGATTATTGAGATGAGGAATCTAAGCAACTCTCTCACACAGGGTAGACCATACGGAGCAACACTTCGATGCTTTTCGGGGACACAGGAGAGAGAGGAAGTGGGAGGAGCATCCAAGGGAGGAGGATCCAGCTCCTCCTCCCCAGTTTGCTTGGTCTCCTCCTCCCCTTCCTCAGTGGGAGGGGCTTCAGGGGCTGTCCCCTTGTTCTCGTCATCTCCTTCCGTGGTCACATGATTTTGCTCTTCCCCAGTCTCTTCCTCGCAGTGCAAAGTCTGGTCAACAGAGCAAACATCATCTGCTCCTCCCCAGGCCTCCTCTGATAGCGTGTGCAGACAGGAGAACAGCATCTGCACCATGCTAAGCAGTTTGCTCTCCGCAAAGCATCTCAGCAGCTCTGGTAGCATGTGTGTGTGTGTGTGTGTGTGTGTGGTGTGTGTGTGTGTGGTGTGGGTGTGGTGTGTGTGCATGTGTGTGTGTGCATGTGTGTGTGTGTATGTGTGTGTGTGCATGTGTGTGTGTGTGCATGTGTGTGTGTATGTGTGTGTGTGCATGTGTGTGTGTGCATGTGTGTGTGCATGTGTGGGTGCATGTGTGTGTGCATGTGTGTGTGTGCATGTGTGGGTACATGTGTGTGTGTGCATGTGTGTGTGTGCATGTGTGTGTGTGTGCATGTGTATGTGTGTGTGTGCATGTGTGGGTACATGTACATAGAAGACAATTAGAACAATGCAATACGAAATTTTATGCACTTTCCCTATGCAAACCCCTCCCATTGCCACACCCACATCCCTGTCTAATCCTCAGCCCCGCCCACTACCACGCCCACCTCCCTCACCACTCAGCCTCATCTCGAAGCATATTCGAAAACATGACTGCATCAGCTCACAGGACACTCTCGTTGCTTAGCAACCTCCCAACAGGGGCACCCAAAATAGTGTGGAGAACCTGGAGGAGGAGGAGCCATGTATGCTGCCATGGAAACAAGCATTGCTTCACACCCTAACCTCCACAATCTTCATCAACACAACCTCGTCGCTCGTCTGATTGGTGCCAACAAACCTGGCGTGAGTAATGGCGTCCGATACAGCCTCTATAATGGCTGCTGAGTTGGGGTGGGTGGGGTCTAAAAAGAACAAAGAGAAGACCTTTAAATAAGGCACGTGAGTGAAGGGAGGGTGGAGAGGTGGGGCACTGGAATGGGGAGGAGGGAGGTGGGGCACTGGAATGGGGAGGAGGGAGGTGGGGCACTGGAATGGGGAGGAGGGAGGTGGGCACTGGAGTGGGGAAGAGGGAGGTGCAGCACTGGAGTGGGGAAGAGGGAGGTGGGGGCACTGGAGTGGGGAGGAGGGAGGTGGGGCACTGGAATGGGGAGGAGGGAGGTTAGAGAGATAGAACTTTGAGACTATCCACTCAGGTAACTAAGCTTTAAGTTTAATTCAAGATGGTTCAATCATGATCTAGTACTCAGTACACGTTGCATAAAGAAGGAAGGAGTGGTTACTTATGAGGCTATGAAACACTGACCACTACATGTACACAGAATACCTGTGCACACACACATACACACACACACACACACACACACACATCAACTCATCCGTGCGTGCGTACTGAATAATTGGCTGTCCTTTTGTGCATTGTCACAACAAACATCGCGTGTGTAAAATACGTGACTTCGTCGAATGCTCCCTTCCACCCACACGTCCATCTCTGTTACCTAGCATGCCATAGGTCAGGAACTTCTCCACAGACGATATGGCCATTCCAGTCACCGGCCCCACTTGTATCGTCAGACAATACCACGTCACAAAAGGGTTTCAAGAATTCTCCATTCAGTTCCCATATTCCGGCGACGCTGGCTAGCCTTTGTTGGAGCTGGTGCAGCTGCTGTATCAGAGGGTCTTGGTCCTCCTGCCGAGAAAAAGTGGGACACTAAACTCCTCTTAGCTACGGTGCAATTGACCTACCACTCTGGAAGGACCGCCCCACCGACTGCCCCTTCGCATGGCGGCGAGAAGAAGGGACGCTTCCCCTTGAATTATCGCTATAGCAGCTGAGGCTTGCCGCGAATTCATGTCAAGGTTAAGACCCTGGTCGACGTCTATACAAACCTC
This sequence comes from Ephydatia muelleri, assembly GCA_013339895.1. NCBI lineage: Eukaryota > Metazoa > Porifera > Demospongiae > Spongillida > Spongillidae > Ephydatia > Ephydatia muelleri. The sequence goes on from JABACO010000002.1 coordinate 17,539,412, forward strand.
CAATTTTTCAGGAGGTTGCCGCTAATTAAGATAATGCGGTAACTATCAGCTGAACCGCAACTTGGACACACCTATTTATATAAAATCAAAACCAATGTACGTATGGATATATTTCTTAATTGACAACCAGCGTATCACATGAGATGTACTACTTGCACAGCATCATCATTCGAGCTGAGAAGATCCGCATATCAATCCTCGCTCGGATGTAGCTTGTACATTCAGCTGGATGTGTAAGTATATATTAAGGCCGGCATACACGGGGCGACTTCCTGCCGATTTGTCGCATGCAACTCAAATGAATAGAGGAGTTGCATGTGACGTCGCGCGCATCTTACATCACTAAGTATGTTACTATAAATATGCGCTGCGTGGGTACGAGATAAACAATAACCGGACGGGAACGATAGAAGGCGGCGGCATACGCTCACGTGGTACATATTTATAGCGTGCCGTATACATAAATAGCAGCATACATATGATGTAACTAAACAATGCAAGGCGCGCGTGACGTCAATGCAACTCCTCTATACAAGTAAATAAAAACATTCTCTACGAGAAAGTTGGTGGGTTATAGGATTTGCAGGCAATTGGTGGTGTAAAAAGCAAAGAAACAAGGTCTTATCAGAAGGGAAAATGTAATAGTCCTATATTTAGCACATTTCTAGGGCGTATGTTGTTTGTGTGCTAAATATAGGATTATTACATTTTCCCTTCTGATAAGACCTTGTTTCTTTGCTTTTTACACCACCAATTGCCTGCAAATCCTATAACCCACCAACTTTCTCGTAGAGAATGTTTTTATTTACTTGTTTCATTGATTTTTTTTGTATGTACATGTACAACGGGTTGTGTGACGTCATATGTTTGGGTGCAAGTAAAGTTTTAGTTAAAGGTGGGATGTGCGTTTTAATTATTCATATTTACCAACGATTGCTTTGGTTTAAACGCCATTACCAAGACAATCACGTGAGACGTGACACGCATGCGCATGTCAATAGTGCGCTATTGCGTGCTGCCTCTAGAGCAGATAGCGCTTGCCATTACAAGTTTACACAATGGTAAAATTAACGGTGATAACAGCACACAAATAGCACACAAACACATATAGTACATTAGTAATAGTACACAAGAATATACTCCGCGTAAAAGTTTCACTTCACCGCCTCGTCCTCGTCCTCTGTCTCCTCGTCCTCGTCCTCTGTCTCCTCGTCCTCGTCCTCTGTCTCCTCGTCCTCGTCTTCTGTCTCCTCGTCCTCTGTCTCCTCGTCCTCGTCTTCTGTCTCCTCGTCCTCTGTCATCTCCTCCCATTACAATAGCATCTCCAGCACCACCGTCAACTGCCCTTACAACATCGCCGCCCTCTCCAACACCGCCATCCTCTGCATCCATGTTCTCTAGACTTCGGACTTCTTCCGCTGTAATATCCATGATGCGATGTGAGCATGCCTTTATGAATTGCTTATATAGGCCTTTCGAATGTTCTAGTTTGTTTGAAAGGCTGGGCTTGACCTTCTTACATCAGGCCTAGGGAGGAGCATGCTAATAAAAGGCTGGACTTCACCTCGTTTGAAGTGGGACATTTATCATTTTTTGTACAAAATAGAATTTTAGGTCATCCAGGGAGCGTTCACACTTACACATGGGAGCTTTGAACAGAGACATCACTAAGGAGCATGGTACTAGGAAAAGGCTGGACTTCACCTTGTTCGGAAGTGGGACATTACTCTAATTTTATACCAAGTCTGGAGTTCACCTTCCATATTACTTGATGATAAATAATAACCTTTTGACCATCCCATGAAGTTGGTAATGTTCACAGTAACAAAGTTATAATCAAATTTCATAGATGGAAAAACAACATAATGCTATATTCAACATGCATGTATGTATACAAACAATACATTCACTGTTTGGAGATTAATTTTCAGTACATGTAGTTGATATTCAAGAGACCTCATCCATTAGCTTGTTTCATCACAGAGGGTAGTAACTCTGCCAATCACATCCACTCAGTCACCATCAGATATCACCTCAATATCAATGAAGTGATGCACCACAGCCACCACCCAGGACAACACCTATCCCAAACACTCCACCTCTACAGGGAATGAGCTTTGAACAGTTGCTTACAAAGCTATATGCACACACACACACACACACCACACACACACACACACACACACACACACACACACACACACACACACACCACACACACACTGTACTTGGTGATCAAGAAATAATGATTCTTCCAGTTGAGTGAACAGAAGCCATACAGAAGTGCTAAAGCAAATTAAGCTTTGAACAGTTTCTGAAGATCAGATATAAAACCACAACATGCACAAACCACCCACCTACCCACCCACAACACCACATACAACACACCCATGCACACCCACAACATGCACAAACACCCACCTACCCACCCACAACACCACACACAACACACCCATGCACACCCACACCCATGCACACCCACACACCCACACACACACACACACACACACGCACACACACACACACACACACACACACACACACACACACCACACACACACCAACACACACACACACACACACACACACACACACGACCACCACACTACTTACATCTGTACACAATTGGGTGAAATACTTCTCCTGCCCCAAAGAGATGCTAGGAATGTCTGTAACCTGATGTGGTTTGAGACTCAGAAACATGTGTTAGAAATGACACTGTACAACTTGGATTGCAGTTCAGCCATGAGGTCAGCATGCATAATACGCAGGTGTGATTCAATACAACCAAGACCAGGTGATGAGTGATCTTCGCTTACTATGGCATGCTCTTCCCCATCCTCGCTGAACAACTTTGGTAAGTCCTCCTCCTCCTGCAAGCCCAGGTACTTTATGAGTTCCTCAACGCTTCCACTAGAAAGCATTCCATCAATAGCTTTGATGTCCTTATGCTTTTTGTAGGCAGCATAAAGTCTCCACAGGAAGCCCCGTAACACTGGGTAATGAGGTGCTGCTGCCCTGATCACCCTCAATGGACTGGAGCATGTGGGGAACTCACAACATATTGGATGTCCACCAAATTCACTAAAGCGCAAATCTGATGATTTCAATGTGACATCGTGATGCACATAGCCACACCCTGAATCAAGGTTGTCAAGGCTAGCTCTGAGATCCTCCATGTTTTTTTGAAATAGCAACTTTGTCCCCAAAACTGCTTCCATTTCACCACTAGTAAGCAGCCGACACTCATTAGTGCACTTCCATTTTAATGGACGCATACGAATAAGATGTCGGTCTCCTATCTCCTCAGCCACTACACACCTACCATTGAGGTCTACAGGTATGGCCCCAAGCTGCCTTGTGTGGTTGTAAGAGGCATCATAGAAGAAAGGCTCTGAACCAGCAGTATGGTACCTTACCCCTTCTAGGAGGTAACTATCTTCTAATTTAATTGCATTAATGGCATGAACATCCTTTAGAAATTCCCCTGCCTTTTTCCTACGCACATTCAGTACCTTTTTAAGCACTGCATCTGCACAAACTTTACTGACAGCAGCATGTGCAGATCTGGTACACACCTTTTGTGCTAACCATGGGTGCATCTTGCAAAAGGCATCATTTAACTGAACTAGTAAAGTGCTATTCTTAAGAATAGCCTTTTCAAGGCCACTCTTATACTCGCTAAGTACGATATCCTTTGGTTCGTACAGAGAGTAGCTACAGTGAAAAAAGGAAGTGCGTACATGTACATGCAATATTACGTATGTGCTAAACTATACACAGTACACCAAGGCTTGAAAGTTATACTCTTACATCGCACTAAAATATTTTTATGGCCATGAAATCCAATGTAAACTGAATTCAATGCACAGATGATATCACATGCCCTGAGCGATGATTATCACCAACCACGTGGCACAACAAGACAGCATTTCCTTTTATACCCCACCCCAAACTCTAACCCCTCTGCTCTATTGTTACGCATGCAATTGCATATGCGTCGTTGCACTAGAATATTCAAACCATGCATCTGACACAAGGCAACGCTGACGCAACGTTTCAGCTAATGTCATATGCAAACCCTGCTCAATATCTGAGATACTGTGCAGGTTACTACATCTACATTTACATACCTTTGAATAACTTTGTCGGTAGTTCTTTTTCGATGGCCTCGTTGGTTTTGCAGGGTACGCTTAGCCTTCCCGTACCGCACTCTCTTCGCCAAGCGAGCACATTCAGGACCCTCCCAATAACGTTTCCTTTCAGATGACCGTTTCTTTTCTGGGTCTGCATGATACCGCTCGCGTTCTTCGGTCTGTTTCTTGCTGGGTCTGCTTCATAGCTTTCGCGTTTAGCTGACCGTTTCTTTTTCTGGGTCTGCATGATACCGCTCGCGTTCTTCGGTCTGTTTCTTTGCTGGGTCTGCTTCATAGCTTTCGCGTTTAGCTGACCGTTTCTTTTCTGGGTCTGCATGATACCGCTCGCGTTCAGCTGACCGTTTCTTTTCTGGGTCTGCATGATACCGCTCGCGTTTAGCTGACCGTTTCGTTTCTGGGTCTGCATGATATCCCTCGCGTTCAGCTGTCTGTTTCTTTTCAGGGTCTGCCTTGTAGGATGCCCGTGCCGATTCTAAAACATCGTCTCGAACTTGAAGGTATTTCGCACGTCGTTTCGCTCGTTTCTTTTCTTGACGTGAAGGCATTTTGATATAAAACAACTTCACTAACAAAATAGTAGCACACCAAACGACGATTGAATCACCAAAGAATTCTTCTCGAATTTTGCTATTTATACACATCTTTAGATACCGTAATTATGAAGTAATCTAATTATACAAGACATAGGCTGATAGTCGATTGTGTATCAGAGCATAACATCGATTATTTATATAAAAGCGAGTTCTCCATCCGATTCTGAAGCTAGTGGTGAAATTTTGATCGCTTAAAAGTGTTCCTGTCCCGAGTTATGCGTTGCCAAGAAGGAGAAGGAGAAGGAGAAGAAGACGACCCGCCCCTTGTTCCGAGACTGGGTACGAGAACGGGCAGTACACTCTTGTTCTCTACAATCACGCGGTTCTGCGACATGAAACAAAAACGAAACTACTCATTTTTGACTTCTAGATCGATTGCTAAAACAAGCTACACGATCCGATCGTCGGGAGTGTTGTTACAGACGGGTCGCGTTTTTTTAATGACATTCATAGTCGGGGGTCAAATCCTATATGGAAGTTTCTAACGAAACTTCCGATTCCGCAAACCATCAGTAAACTGAACAATTACGGAACTTTTACCCATATTCATTCGAGTTGCATGCGACAAGTCGGCAGGAAGTCGCCCCGTGTATGTCGGCCTTTAGATACATGTTGTGGATGTATGAAAATGTGCTGAGATGGGTGGAGACATGTGCAAATGGTGTGGGCCATGGGATGTGTGGAGATGGTTGAAAATGTGTGGAGATGGTGTGGTGATGTGTTGGAAAAATTGTCCTTCGTGGAGATTGTCCTCCTCAGAGTGGACTTCAAGCTATGAATAGAACATGTGGAGTTGTACATATATTGGAGGCGAGCATTGTCGAAGAGAATAAAGGTAAGAGTGAGTCTCGGCTGTCTCGCTGCTTGAAGATGAGCTATTCCGTTAGGGTCAGCTAGATCATGCATGGAGGCAGCATGGTGTGGACTATATATCATATATGGATGCTGTCAAGACACGCCTCTCAATGCAGCACTATATACCAAATATGGATGCTGTCAAGACACGCCTCTCAATGCAGCACTATATACCATATATGGATGCTGTCAAGACACGCCTCTCAATGCAGCACTATATACCATATATGGATGCTGTCAAGACACGCCTCTCAATGCAGCACTGGTTGGGTTGAGGCAGACGTAAAAACATGGTTGGGGCTATCTTGCATGGGGCTAGCCAGAGAGCTTCGGAGACTATCTTGCATGGGGCTAGCCAGAGAGCTTCGGAGACTTCTTTCTTCTTCTTTCTATCTGTTCTCCAACTTAAGCATTTGCTTGATTAGAGCAAATGCCAGAGCCATTCTCCGAAGAGTGTAGAACCGTACCTGTCTGTGTTTGATGTGTATTTTATACATGTACTGTATATTTGTAAAGCTCATCAATAATGACCATGTATAAACAGAGATAATTTTAAGCTACAGTGTCAAATACACCAATACACAACAGATACTGAGGGAACCTTGGCTTCTGCAACAGCCAGATCAATCACACTGGATCTGAATGCTCGCCCCTGTGATGATCGAGCACCTCTTAGGCATAATAGACACAGTCAGCGCACTTTGTGGTCTTAATCTTTTACTTCAACACTCATCAGCCTTTCTTTACAGCCGATACGCAAGAGTTTTGTCTCGTACACAGACCCTTATTCCCGCAGCAGCGGATGGATTACAATCACCTCTTCCACATAGTAGTGATGTAATCCATCCGCAGCTGCGGGAATAAGGGTCTGGGTACGAGACAAGCTCTGCGTAGTCCGACTAAACCAAGGGGCGTGGCTGTGAAAGTCTTGTTATTGGGCGTGGTCTGCACGTCAGCGAACCATCGCTCATTGTTAGATTATAATCAAACATCGTCCTACTACATCGACCAATAGTATGGAGAAACAATGCATACGATTGGAAAACTTTTCCAACGATGTATTACAAGAAACCGAACAACGGAATGAAATACTTCGTACTGCGTGCATCAATGGCCACACCTCCCTGGTGAGACATCTGGTCACAACGTACAGCTGTGATCTCAATGCTAGGGACACGAATGGTGAGACACACCCTTTACATGCGTTGGTTTCGGTGGTAGCGTGGAGTGCTTGGAGCTGTTGATCAATGAGTTTCACTGTGACATCAACACCAAGGATGCTATTGGTAGGACTATCCTTCATAAGGCATGCAGCAATGGCCACACCTCCCTGGTGAGACATCTGGTCACAAAGTACAGCTGTGATCTCAATGCTAGGGACAATGAATGGTGACACACCCTTTACATGTGTTGGTTTAGGGGGTAGCATGGAGTGCTTGGAGCTGTTGATCAATGAGTTTCACTGTGACATCAACACCAAGGGTGCTATTGGTCAGACTATCCTTCATAATGCATGTAACAATGGCCACACCTCCCTGGTGCGACATCTGGTCACAAAGTACAGCTGTGATCTCAATGCTAGAGACACGAATGGTAACACACCCTTTACATGTGTTGGTTTAGGGGGTAGCATGGAGTGCTTGGAGCTGTTGATCAATGAGTTTCACTGTGACATCAACACCAAGGGTGCTATTGGTCAGGACTATCCTTCATAATGCATGCAGCAATGGCCACACCTCCTTGGTGCGACATCTGGTCACAAAGTACAGCTGTGATCTCAATGCTAGAGACACGAATGGTAACACACCCTTTACATGTGTTGGTTTAGGGGGTAGCTTGGAGTGCTTGGAGCTGTTGATCAATGAGTTTCACTGTGACATCAACACCAAGGGTGCTTTTGGTAGGACTATCCTTCATAATGCATGCAGCAATGGCCACACCTCCTTGGTGAGACATCTGGTCACAAAGTACAGCTGTGATCTCAATGCTAGAGACACGAATGGTAACACACCCTTTACATGTGTTGGTTTAGGGGGGTAGCATTGGAGTGCTTGGAGCTGTTGATCAATGAGTTTCACTGTGACATCAACACCAAGGGTGCTATTGGTCAGACTATCCTTCATAAGGCATGCAGCAATGGCCACACCTCCCTGGTGCGACATCTGGTCACAAAGTACAGCTGTGATCTCAATGCTAGGGACACGAATGGTGACACACCCTTTACATGTGTTGGTTTAGGGGGGTAGCGTCGAGTGCTTGGAGCTGTTGATCAATGAGTTTCACTGCGACATCAACACCAAGGGTGCTTTTGGTAGGACTATCCTTCATAATGCATGTAACAAAGCCCACACCTCCCTGGTGCGACATCTGGTCACAAAGTACAGCTGTGATCTCAATGCTAGGGACACGAATGGTGAGACACCCTTTACATGTGTTGGTTTAGGGGGTAGCGTGGAGTGCTTGGAGCTGTTGATCAATGAGTTTCACTGCGACATCAACACCAAGGATGCTATTGGTCAGACTATCCTTCATAGTGCATGTAACAAAGGCCACACCTCCCTGGTGCGACATCTGGTCACAAAGTACAGCTGTGATTTCAATGCTAGGGACACGAATGGTGACACACCCTTTACTTGTGTTGGTTTAGGGGGGTAGCGTGGAGTGCTTGGAGCTGTTGATCAATGAGTTTCACTGTGACATCAACACCAAGGGTGCTTTTGGTAGGACTATCCTTCATAATGCATGCAGCAATGGCCACACCTCCCTTGGTGAGACATCTGGTCACAAAGTACAGCTGTGATCTCAATGCTAGGGACACTGAATGGTGACACACCCTTTACATGTGTTGGTTTAGGGGGTAGCGTGGAGTGCTTGGAGCTGTTGATCAATGAGTTTCACTGGGACATCAACACCAAGGGTGCTTTTGGTAGGACTATCCTTAATAATGCATGTAGTAAAGGCCACACCTCCCTGGTGCGACATCTGGTCACAAAGTACAGCTGTGATCTCAATGCTAGGGACACGAATGGTGACACACCCTTTACATGTGTTGGTTTAGGGGGTAGCGTGGAGTGCTTGGAGCTGTTGATCAATGAGTTTCACTGCGACATCAACACCAACGGTGCTTTTGGAAGGACTATCCTTCATAATGCATGCAGCAATGGCCACACCTCCCTGGTGAGACATCTGGTCACAAAGTACAGCTGTGATCTCAATGCTAGGGACAGGAATGGTGAGACACCCTTTACATGTGTTGGTTTAGGGGGGTAGCGTGGAGTGCTTGGAGCTGTTGATCAATGAGTTTCACTGCGACATCAACACCAAGGGTGCTTTTGGTCAGACTATCCTTCATAATGCATGTGTAAAAGGCCACACCTCCCTGGTGCGACATCTGGTCACAAAGTACAGCTGTGATCTCAATGCTAGGGACAATGATGGTGACACACCCTTTACATGTGTTGGTTTCGGTGGTAGCTTGGAGTGCTTGGAGCTGTTAATCAATGAGTTTCACTGTGACATCAACACCCATGGTGCTTTTGGAAGGACTATCCTTCATCAGGCATGCAGCAATGGCCACACCTCCCTGGTGAGACATCTGGTCACAAAGTACAGCTGTGATCTCAATGCTAGGGACACGAATGGTGAGACACCCTTTACATGTGTTGGTTTCGGTGGTAGCTTGGAGTGCTTGGAGCTGTTGATCAATGAGTTTCACTGCGACATCAACACCAAGGATGCTTTTGGTAGGACTATCCTTCATAACGCATGTGCCAAAGGTCACATTAATCTTTTGAGAGCTTTGGTATTAAAGTATGGCTATGATTGTCTGGATGTACACAGTGAAGTATCAAATGTGCGAATGATTGTAGAAAAGATGAAGAGAAATTGGAGAGGTATGTATATATTCCTTGGAAGTACGATTGATCTGGTTTTCATAAACAATTAAGTAAACATTAACCATTATATTATTATTTTGTTTATCGCATGAAAGTAAGTTATTAACATGTACATCACTTTGATTTGTTTCCAATCATTCAAGAGGCTGCTTGAGTTGGAGTTATTGCTTTGATAGAGTTTAATATGAATAGTAATGATGAATGTATCTTATACATTTGTGGGATATCAATTTTTTTTTGCCTATGTCAAAAGAATCATTTCTAAATAACTATCTAGTTTCCAGATGGGGTGCACTTGTATTGACCTCATATGCTTTGCTGGCTCCTAAACCTACCCATTCTCAGTCTTGAGATTTCACTCCTTTTATGTCTTTTGTACTATATGATTTAGGACTTATTTATGTATTGTGTATTAAATGCATCAACTCTTTGGGCACTAGTTCATGCGAGTTCATGTAGTGTAACTAACAAATGTGTTGGTCACAATGCTTCAAGATGCATGCCAATGTTTGCTGCACTTGTAACCATATAAGTACAAGTGACTTGTTTGGTTACTGCAACTGTAATTTCTTCTCAAGAAACAAATATATTCACATGACTTCACTAACACATCACTCCAGAGCAGGGATGCGAAACCCAAATCAGTGTAGCGCATTATGTTTAAAATGCCAGTTCACTCCTCCGGGCTTTTTGCCAGTTCATAATCTGTGTGGGTTGTTACAACCATGTATCCATGCTAGTTAATAATGCGCAATAATGTAATAATGACACACAAGATCTCCCCATGGGTTGAAACATTTTATATTACTGTAGCATCTCCTTGGTTACATGCATGTCAGTATATTGCACTGACTTACATGTACTATGGTATTCAAAGCAATTTTAAGGATCATGATCGTATGAGAATGCATGTACATATGCATTTGGCATTCAAAGAATTAAAATATGGTAACATCATAGTCTGTTGGTAACCAGAACAATTTGATGGCATAGCTGTACCAAAGTTCCTTTTTAGAAGGAAATGAAATTATTATCACATCTCACTTCAGGAATGAAGTACTTTGAATTGATGGAGAAGACGAATGACGGTATGTGTTTAAAACTACCCATAAACAATGCATCCCTTTATCTTAATGCATCATGTGGAAAAAATACTGTGTAAAGGTTCTAAACATAAATACACTGATTGTAATTTAATATATGAAATATAATAATAGCTATGAATAGTTTTAATAACTTGAAACAATGATTTAGTCTGAAATTAGGTCAATGCGAGATCTGTAGATGCACATGAATTGGACTGGTATATTAGCTGTGCAAATGTAAGACTGATTCAGATTTCTAGGATATGAAAGGAAGCAGTCAGACTCATTTACATAGCAATGTCTCACTTTAAATAGGTATATCAATTGGGTAGTTAGCAACTGCAGTTAAGTCATCACATTGCTCTCCCTTTTACGAGAGTGTGTCCTTCAACCAAAGAGCTCTTCATCTTGTATGGTATCAGGAATTTCAGCTGGATCACCGTAGTGCATGGTAGGCCTTCTGACTCTGGTTGAGAGTCTTGGCCCTGGAACATTTGGAGCTGGCCCAATGACAGGTTGTCTATCCTCAGGCTGCATTGGTACAATGGAAGGTTGAATATTTTCATTGTGATCACCAGCTGTAGGGTCAGGAGGGGTATCTTCATGACATTTTGCTATCCTGCTGTCTTGGTGTTGGATGGGGTGATGGTGCTTCAGCCTCTCAGGGGCAGGCTTTAGCCGGTTAAAATGCACCACTTTCTGCCTCTTGGGGTTAACACAATCTGCTATTCTGTACACAGATGGCCCTAGCACTTCCACAGTCTAGAATGGCCCTTGCCATGGCTTGTGTAACTTCTTGGAGTACCCTCCACCAACTGCTGGATTGTGGAGAAATACAAACTCACTAACCGCATATGTCTTCTCTGTCACTCCTTTATCATAATACTCCTTCTGTCGTTGCTGTTGGAGCTCCATGTATTGCAGGACTCGTGCATGAGCTTGCTGCATGAACAACACATCTTCAGGGAGACGAGGGTCATGACCAATCATCAATTCGAATGGTGTGGATCTGGTTGTGGCATGATGACTAGTCCTATGGGCTAGTAGCAGAGTTGGGAGGAGGAGGTCCCACCCCTGTTCATCCTTCCTCACCGCCATGCTCAGCATGCCAAGTAAGGTTCCGTTAAGAGTGTGCATCTGACATGTCGATGGAAATCTAATCTAGTTCTACTGTCTTTCTTCTTCACTAACATGATAGGAGATGCCCATGGCCCACAACATGGCTCAATGATTCCCTGGGACAACAGATCAATTAACCCACGCACTTCTTCCTGTTGGTGAAATGGTAGTCGTCGAGCAGGCTGGCGGACAGGTAGTGCATCTGACGTGTCGATGCAATGGCCTAGCTGTTGGGTATGTCCTAGATCATTATCATTTATGGCGATGACGTCTTGGTACTTCCACCTGGCCTGCTTAGGTCTAGAAGCTTGCTAACAGGTTGCACCTGAGCACAATCAACAATTGGGTGCAACATACCTACCCTCACGTTTTCATGCACAGTGACTGGTGCAAAACATGGTTCAGACTTTGTGTGGTCAGCGGCTGCATCTGTGATAGAATGAATAACAAGAAGACCATATGCGTGCACAAACTCTTCACATGGCCCCACTACTACCACCCTAGATGCAGACCTATGTACTGTCATCATCTTTACAGGCAAATACATCTGACTGTTTGGTGGAACCGCTACCTTTTCACTCAATGTAACAATACAGGGGTATTATCAGAGATAATGGCACTGGGTAAAGGGTTTCTGTTTACCTGGCTGGAGCCAACCTCACAGCCCTGAATAAGTCTTCACCAGGAGATATCCGCCCTATTGCAGTTGGCGAGTCTCTTCGTAGGTTGACGGCATAATGCCTGTGTGTGGAAATGAAGACAAAGGCTGTGGATTTCTTTAATCCGTTTCAGTATGGTGTTGCTTGCCCTTTTGGAGCTGAGAAAATTACACACAGTGTAAGATCTTGTGTTGAGAAGCATTGGATGGACGAGGATTTTGGATTCCTCAAAGTTGATATGAGGAATGCTTTTAACCTAGCTTATCGTCAAATTCTCTTATCCGAGTGTGAAAAGCATTTTCCTGAGTTACTTCCTTGGGTACGTTGGTGCTACAGTAAGCATTGTTGTGGCACTCTATGGGATCCCTCACCGTTTGCTCCATGCATGGTACTTAGATGATGGGGTCCTAGCTGGTCCAAGGTCTGCTTTGCTGAGGGTTATATCACCACTTTAGGGCTTTTATCAATGTTGGCAAGTGTGAGATTTACAGTCATAACCGCCTAGAGGGATTTCCAGAGCAGATTGTTAAGTCAAACAACGCATGTTTTGTAATTCTAGGAATCCCTATAGGTGATGCAGAGTTCTGTGCCTCGTTTATTTCTTCAGAGCGTGTTGGATCCAAATTACTGCTAGATAAACTTGAGGAGGTTGCTGCAATTGACCCCCATGTGGCATTAATTCTAATTCGCCTTTATGGAGGTTTTGTTGCCTAAATCACATTGCTCGTGCTACCCCCCTCCCCCCCATCCCTTTCGTTTAAGGCTTTGCAATTGTTCGATGAGGATATTCACCGGTGTTTCTCATCAACTACTGGCATTGATGCATCGGATGCTGCCTGGCAACAGGCCCAACTTAGCTTGAGCAGGGGTGGCCTGGGTTTAAGGTCTCTCGCCCATCATGCAAGCGCTGCCTATATTTCTTCTTTGTCTTCCTCAGGATTAGCCCCAGACTCCTCCCAACATTTGTCTGATGCAGTGGGCATGTTTAATCGGTTAGTCCCCGCTGAGGACAGCATAAAGGTTGAGGACTTCCTGTCATCTGCTATCTCTCAGGGCAAGTTATCAGAGAAGCTCGATAACCAACTTCTCAGTTCCCTCGTGGAAGCTTCTACGGTTGCGAATAAGGCTCGTTTGCTGTCCGTCTCGTCACCTCATGCAGCCTCCTGGTTATCAATGCCACCATGTGAGCGCCAGGGGCTCCACCTTGAACCATCACAATTCCAAGTTGCTGTCAAGTGGTGGCTAGGTTTAGACACTTCTGGTGATGCCCAATGTGCGCTGTGTCCTGAAAAGACTCGATCCTCTTGGCCATCATGCCACAACATGCAAGCATGGTGGGGATGTTGTCTATCGTCATAACAGGCTTTGCGACATGGTGGCCGAGTCCTGTCGCCGTGCCCATCTTAGTGTCCATTTAGAAGTAGGCCATAACCTTACTCCCGACCACAGCAACACACGTCCAGCAGACATCCTCATCCCTCACTGGTGCATGGGCAAGCCTGCGGCTCTGGACCTATCCGTCACTTCTCCGCTTAACCCACTTACCCTTCTGGAAGCGGGAGTGACGGCTGGTGCAGCAGCTAAGGCTACCGAAGAGAGAAAGCTTAAAGCCAACACGCTGATTTGGGTTGGGTGTGTGTCCCAGTTGTTGCGGAGTTCTATGGGGCGTGGGGTTTGACAGCTAGGGATTTCTTTTCCAAACTTGGGTCCCGTTTGGCTACATCATTGGGGAAGTCAAAGTCAGTAGTGGTCACCCATGAGCTGTACGGGAGGATGAGCATGAATCTTGTCAGGGCCAATGACACCCCGATCCTGTCCAGGTCCGTACCTCCTCCTGAGCTTCAGTAGGCTAGCAACTTGTTTTTGTGCGTATCATGTGTCTGTGTCATGTGCCGTGGTCTCTATCTAGTTTCCAATTGTACGCGTGTTGTTCAGAAGCACGACATTAAATATATGTCTGACGATTTATTTGTGTACCATCTAGACAGTTCCAAACACAGCAGTGCAGTCAATGATATTTCAGTGTGTAGTCACACTACTATTGTGTTGTTGATATCTCTGCAGGGCCAGAAGGAGTTTACGATATCACAGATCACATTGAACCTTGGTATGACATTGGATTTTACCTTGGGGTGAAGATACCATACCTGGAGGACTTGAAGGCCCTGTCTTCAGGTCAGATGAGCAGGATCATGAGGTGGTGGCTAGGTGGGGATAGGCACATGTTTGACTACTTCATGGAGCCATGTTGGCAGACATTGGTGAAGGCCATAGCACACCCTGCTGGAGGGGACAACGTTCCTTTGGCTGAAGAGATAGCATTATCTCACCTAGCCCCCACAGATACGAAGTTCATTGGTTAGTTGTGTGTTTGTGCAGTATACTGGCCATAGTAAAGACAAGACAGCAATAACATTTAGTAATAGCAATTATCTAACCAAGAGATCGTCCTTATCACAAGGCAGCCATTGTTATGACTTGATTGCAAGTACTTAGGCATGCATACATGTAGAGCCATCATGTGCTAGCCAGTTTTTAATTGAGACCGTTAATTAGTATTTATTGTGACTGTATACAGTAACTGCTGCTATTATGCTATTCTAGGTGTGCAGTACTCCAGTACAGTTTGTGATGAGCTCACTCCACTTCATGAGAAGTGGTATGATCTTGGGGTTAAATTGCAAATTGACAGAAAGGTTCTCGATGGTATAAAAATGAGTAATAATTCTGCATCATATTTGAACCTTGTGGTGATGGAGTGGCTGAAACTGAACTCCAGTTTGAGCTGTCTCCCCACCTGGAATCACCTGATTAAGGCCATTGCCCTTATGGATGAAGAAGAAGAGGCCAAAAAATTGCAGCAGTCGTATCCAGTGACAAGAGACATTACCAGAGGTATGGAGCACATAATTGGGACAATGTGCATAGATGTACATATGAATGTTTGAGTGCAAGAGGTACACATATGTGATGATACGCATTAAGTTTTCAAATTGTACCTTGGTGATCTTGATAAAATGTATGCTAATTAGAAACCAAGTTAGACATCTTTATCATATTAATAACAAATTGTCCATAACACATAATAAATAAGCATCAAATGGAAGGATCATAATTAGAAACATATACCTGATTTTACATTAAATATGCAGAATTTTTTAAGTTGCATAATCGTGTTCTATTGATATTTGAAATATTAGCAGGCTTAACAGAATGCTGGGGTTGATGATAATACTATGAAAACTCTACATGGTTTCTTGTGAACTGTCAGATTAATGATAAAATAAAGCATTAATGAAACACATAAAGCACCATATTTAGGTCATAACACTGATAGTACCTTACCTCAACTGTGATGAGGGTCAGTGATGCCATGCTTTGTTGTTGTAGCCAGCTACATGTAATACAAAGAGACTTAAGAGATCAAATCAGCTTGCTGGAATATTAAATGTCGAATATTCACATGCCATTCCACCTGTAATTAAAAAATCTTCACTGAGAAGTTGTGGTCCAAGGGTTTGTGATGAGTGCTAGAAGTGAGAACCTTACTGATTTTTACGTGTATTATATTTCAGGAAATACTGTGAGCACCATAAAGTTAGGTGAGTTGGTTTATAGAGGATCTTTTGCTATCAGATACATTGTTTAATTATGGAACAGATGTGGAGAACTCACTCATTGAGGTGGTTGATACCATAGCAAAGCTGTTCAAAGGACCAATGGCAAGCTCTTGGCCTGGCTCTGAAGCTGGACCCTTCAGTAGTACAGGAGGTATCTGGCTCCACCCCCAAAGACTGCCTGCACAAGGTGGTAACTCTATGGCTCAGACATGATAAGGTTATACCTTCATGGCAAGAACTGGTGGACTGCCTCCTTCATCGTCTGTGGGGAGACAACTCATCCATTATCAAGAAGATTATTATGGAACACCCACACAATACTGCACCCAGTAAGTCATGTAGTTATCTCAATGGATAATGTTGTTGTCTGGATATATGTGTTGATATAGAGTTGTCTATGTGCTTAATTTCTTAAAAATATGATCTTTTAAACCTTCACCTGACCTACGGTTATGACCTTGTCTCTTCAAGGAGTTGTAAGGTGCTGAATTTTTAATCAGCCATACATTTCAATGCAAACATTACATTTTTATTGCGTGTACTGAACATTTTATAATGTATGTGCTAGGTCCCATTTTGTGGAAATGATCCCACATACATGTATCTAGTACCCACGCCATTTTTATTTGTCCCATGCAACCACCAGTGCTACACTAGATCTATGTACTGCATTGTTACGCTATTTGCAAAGAGGTATTGGACTGTGGGCAGGGAGGAAAATAGAATGTATGTCACCCAACACTGTGCAGTATATTGCACATACAATGAATGGTGCACAAACCTCCGCAATTTACAAGCAAGCTACCTACACCCAAGTAATGGCATTGACCAGCATTTAAATATAAACTACTATTAAAGGTCAGACATCCTCATGGTAAATGTTTATTGTTGCATATTCAAGGATTTAGATAATTTATGCGCTCAGAAACAAACAGATCTACATATGGGATCGAAAAAGGAAAGAAATGCATGTTTTCCAGATTTTTTTATTCTAGAAGTCTGAAATGTCCTCTACACATTGCTTCTTACGCGTTGAGAATCGGAGTATCTGTCATGGAGTTGTTAGGCTCTGAAGTTTTAATTAACTATGCTTTTCAAATGATGCGTTACATTTCTATTGTGAGTACTGGTTATTTTGTTAGATCCCTTTTCGCGGATACAATCCAATACATTTTTGTAATGGTATGGTTTAAATTGTTTTATTACCTTTAGTGATTTTGGAAGAACAGAAAGAACAGACCAAGAGGCTAAATGATGAGGCCAAGAGGCTGTACGATGAAGCCATGAAGAGGGGGTATGCTGAATGTTCAACAATCAAATGTCTCATTCATGGATCAGCTGGAGTGGGCAAAACACATGTCAAACATCTCCTCCTCAAAATGCCTCCTCCTGAGCTTAGAATCAGTACAGGGATTGCTGATAACCCTGTCCGTGCTGTGACTGTGTCTGCAGTGGGTGTGTCCAAGCAAGATGAGGATGACTGGTATATCCTTGATGGCGACTATGACCTCATGCGTACAGTGAGTCAGATGATCAAAGGATACGTCCTACCACTTCCCAAGGATGCTCCACGTGAGGTACAACCAGTGAGCCATTCTAGTGATCCAGGACCCTCAAGGTCCTCATCAGATGGATATAAAGATGTGCTCATGCCATCTCCTCCAGTCACCAGTAACCACACACATGATGTGATGGTACCGGTATCATATAAACAACACATTCACACAGCAGACACCCAATCTATAGTTAGGGCTTCTGATTCTGGTCCAATTCAGTTGGACACCACCACAAGCCAAATATCTGTGGAGGAAAGCTTTATCAGTATCATTAACCAGCTTTCAGGTGAGTTTGAGGCGATGGATCGAGTTAGTGACACAAATAGCAGCCAATATCTAATTAGGGAAACTACCTGTCCTCCCCTTTGCTTAGCAGGTATTGAATAATTATGTGCACTGTGTTGTGCAGTGCACTGTATATCTTAATACGACTCATTATTCTTATGGCATGATGCATGCTCTCTCCTTTCATATGCCATCACTACATTTAGCACCCTGTACATTTTGCCATATTCAAACTCTATTCTACTTGTAATCAAATCGCCCATGATCTTATATTTTTGTTCTCAATAGGTAATAAGGATGAAATGGATCCACTTAATAGACAGTGGGGGTCAGCCACAGTTCCACCATCTCCTACCATTCTTTGTCTCTAACCTCTCTATGGTGCTGTTTGTCCTCAAACTTTCAGAACAGTTTGATCAGAAACGTAAAATAGTATGCTTTGGAACTGATGGTAAGATGATTGGAGGATCATTCGAATCATGTTTATCACATCAGGAAGTAATGACACGTTTCTTGAAGGCATTTCAGTTCAGTTCAGAGTGCCCTCAAGTTGTTGTAATAGGGACTCATAAGAACCGTGAAGGTAAGTGTGGTCAATCCAATGAATCCAGAGAAGTGAAGAACAGAAAAGTGAAAGAATGTCTGCAATTAAATAAAAAGTGCATACCATTTTATGTGGGGCAAGACATGGCAGAGGTGATTTTTGGTGTCAATTCCCAAATTCCTGATAGTAAAGATAGAGCTGTTGCAAAGGTTTTACGCACAAAGATATCAGAGCTGTCTCCATCACCCGAGAAGGAGCCCATTGCCTGGTTTGGATTGGAGGTATTACTGCATGACCTGGCCCACAGAAAGAAGAGAGAAGTACTCAGTTTGTTGGAGTGCAAGCAAACCGCTGAGCGTGTACAACTAAAGGATGCAGATTTCACTGCAGCTCTGAACCACTTTATGCAGTGCAATATCCTTCTCTATTACCCAGATGTCCTTCCAGATGTGGTATTTTGTAACCCTCAAGTTCTCCTGAGCATCATTACTGAGCTGGTGCAACAGTGTTATAAATTACTGAAACAGCCTGATCCAACTAAACCAATCAGTGGCCACTGGGAAAGGTTCAAAGATTATGCTTACCTCACTCAGAAGTTACTAGATGAATTTCCTGGACACTACTATGATGGTGTGTTCTCGTCTTCTGATGTTCTCAAGCTATTCACCAGTCGTTCTATAGTAGCTGCAGTGGGTAATGGAGAATATTTGATGCCTGCCCTTCTTCCTGAATGTTGCCTTGGAGATATTCAATCAGATCTGCAGTCAGGTGATCCCCTTCTGATTCGATTCAAGGAAGGATGTTTTCCCAATGGAGTCTTTTGCTTTCTTGTGGCCTATCTGCTCAATCATTCAAAGTGGACTGTGTGCATGGAAAATGGAAAACCCAAATGTCTGTACAGCAATTCAGTTGCCTTTTCAGCTCCACAAATCCCTGCTACAATAACCATAACGGATACCTCCACTCATTTTGCATTGCACGCTGTATTACCACCTCCTGGAAGTCCATCTCTATACTCCAATATACGATCAGCTATTCACAAAGGGATCATGAGTGCGTGTAAACACCTTGGCTACCAGTGTGCAGAGGAGGACATTATAGATGCTGTGTACTGTAGTCATGGTGACTGTGTAGGAGGGGAGAGGCACCATGCTTTGATCAGTGTGACAGAGCTTGGATCCTGGACAATATGTTGTAAAGATGAAACCCGAATGACACCAATCAACCACCCATGGGCCATTCCTTGCTGCAAGGATCTTGGTAAGGCAATGAGTACTTACATTTCTGTTGTTAATACCGTTGAAGTAGGCGCATGAAATTTTTTTAAATAAACACTATGCATTTATAAATCCTTCCCTCACTAATGGTTTGATCCACCCTATACAGAATTGTTTTGGTTACAATTGGTATCAGTTTTACATTGCAGCCCTTCTCCCTCCTCCTCATCAAATGATGAGTATGTTAGATGTACAAGAGTATCAGGTTGATTGATTTGTTTAGGATCGATGGGAGTATCAAGTGATGTGTGTGTCATGGTTAGGGTATAGGAGTATCAGGTGGTGGGTTTCTATAAACTCCTGCACTCCTTAGCCACTATTGCCACCATTTCCTCACAGAATGCACCATAGACCACCTCTTGGATATTGCTTTGTGCGATTTTGATTGGAAGCCAGTTGGGAGACGCCTATTTAAGTCTGAACGAATCATCACAGACATTCTTCGTGATGAACCAAATGAACAAAACAGGAGAGAGGCAATGTTGATGAAGTGGCAAAGTCAGAAGGGGTCCCAGGCCACTTACAGAGCTCTGGCTGAGATATTTGAAAAATTAGGATATGGCAAAATAGCTGAGAAGGTAAAAGAGGGACAGAAGGAGATGGAGGGACAGAAGTAACGGTGGTTTTCATAGTACTGAGTAGGTGTAATCATTCATGTGCGTATCATTAGGAAATGTATTAGTGTGTGGGACAAGGAAAGATAGATGTATTGGATTTTGCAATGTAATGGACATTATTTTGAACTGTTTTTGGCCACTTTTAAGACTGATGATTTGAAATTCCTTACAATGGGAATGATTAAATAGTAATATAGGAATAAATTCATGCATACTCAAAAAAATGTTATTTTACTTGCACTATTAATGAACATATAACAACATTCCACAACATGATGCAAAAATGCAGGCTGGATACAATGGCTCTAGAACCTGTAACCACACACTCCATTATGCTGCACATGTACAAATGTACTCCTGGCCTGAAATGATCATAGACTGTGATTGCCTGGTATCTCAGAATGGCTGGAGCAAGCACGGAGAGGGCCTGGGGAGGAGTGTGGAATCTTATGATTTTAATGATAATTTGATCTTCTTCCTAATCACCCACCCTCTCTAGTTATTAATGAGTTCATAAACTCATCCAGGGCTTGGATGATGTTAAGTCTTCAGCACATCTGGTTCATCCAGGGCTTGGATGATGTTAAGTCTTCAGCACATCTGGTTCATCCAGGGCTTGGATGATGTTAAGTCTTGGTTCATCCAGGGCTTGGACGATGTTAAGTCTTCAGCACATCTGGTTCATCCAGGGCTTGGATGATGTTAAGTCTTCAGCACATCTGGTTCATCCAGGGCTTGGATGATGTTAAGTCTTCAGCACATCTGGTTCATCCAGGGCTTGGATGATGTTAAGTCTTCAGCACATCTGGTTCATCCAGGGCTTGGATGATGTTAAGCCTTCAGCACATCTGGTTCATCCAGGGCTTGGACGATGTTAAGTCTTCAGCACATCTGGTTCATCCAGGGCTTGGACGATGTTAAGTCTTCAGCACATCTGGTTCTCTATGTGTCTAGCAGTGAAATAATGTTTGGTGTGAAATGTTGCACTACTGTACGTGTGTTAGGTGAACATATTCCACCATATGGTTGGGATAGCTGGCCTGGACCAGGGTGTGCTTTATTTGGACACTCTTTAGCAGCTTGGCCTGCCACACATTTTGCTTCATGGGCTTCATAGCCACACGCATCATATGCATCGCCATGGAGCCCATCTGTCCTAGCAACATGCTCCGCCCAGGTTCAGGGCATGAGACTGCTCAACATGGCTGACCTCCAGCATGGAGGTGATGGTGGAGGAGGGTGTAGGGGAGGATGTGCTGGGGATGGGGGAGGAGGGTGTAGGGGAGGATGTGCTGGGGATGGTGGAGGAGGGTGTAGGGGAGCATGTGCTGGGGATGGTGGGGAGGGTGTAGGGGAACATGTGCTGGGGATGGTGGAGGAGGGTGTACGGGAGGATGTGCTGGGGATGGTGGGAGAGGGTATAGGGGAACATGTGCTGGGGATGGTGGAGGAGGGTGTAGGGGAGGATGTGCTGGGGATGGTGGGGGTATAGGGGAACATGTGCTGGGAATGGTGGAGGGTGTAGGGAAGCATGTGCTGGCGATGGTGGTGGAGGGTGTAGGGGAGGATGTGTTGGGGATGGTGGGGGAGGGTGTAGGGGAGCATGTGCTGGGGATGGTGGAGGAGGGTGTAGGGGAGCATGTGCTGGGGATGGTGGAGGAGGGTGTAGGGGAGCATGTGCTGGGGATGGTGGAGGAGGGTGTAGGGAGCATGTGCTGGGGATGGTGGAGGAGGGTGTAGGGGAGCATGTGCTGGGGATGGTGAGAAGGGTGTAGGGGAGGATATGCTGGGGATGGTGCATCTGCAGAGATTTTCAGATGACCTCACCAGCCAGCCAGTTTGGCTACATGAAGATGATGATTCCTGAGCCTATCATGCCCTTTCGGGAGACTATGGTGGCCCTACCCCCAGGTTGGACATGATGCAGTGGAGGGCGGGGTCAGTTTGTCTTTGGGATCTCTCTTGGAAGATGGATGGAATGAGAAGTGATTCCTCTCCATCCTGCAAAGAAGGTCCACTCCCTCCTGGTGAGGCCCCTCCTCTTCCGTGTCAACATCCACCTGCTAAATGCCCTAAGTGCCATTGGCAGTGGACTAGCAAGAGAGATGAGAGAGGAAGGTGGAGTGAGGAGGGAGAGGGAGGCAAGACAGAAGGCTGTTGCGATGCTGGAGGAGACAATGTAGCAACAGTAGTAGCAGAGGGATACTTCATGCAATATTTATTTGTAGACATAATACACCAGAGCCACAATGTAATGACTGCACTGATATGTTGATTTGTTGTCCTGACTACCAGTTTGTATCATTGAGTCATTACGTGCAGGTACACTCAAATATACACATTCACACACACTACACACCACGTTCTGTGATTCGTAACTGCATTTACACATATGCACATACGCATATACGCACATCTACCCAACACACTAGCACAACTCTTGCATCCACACACATACACCACATCATGCACACAGGAACAGTACACACATACACACATGCACACATGCACACACCATATTACACATGTACACACATACTGTATAGAAACCACACACACACACACACACACACACACATACACACATACACAAATGCATACATAATGTAACACATGCGTCATGTATTTTCCACCACCTCTTTTGTATATGCACCTCAAATGTTTTAGGTAGGTTAGACTGCATCTTCAATAGTGTGCATCATAAAGCAAAGGCGTAGGAGGGATATAATAAGTGGAGGGGCCGAATGTAATTAATTGATATTGATCAGGGGGGTATTGAGTACAGACCGGGGGGGGGGGGGGGGGGGGGGGGGGGGGGGGGGGGAGGGTAGGTGAGGGAGGTGGGTGTGTCCATGATATGTAATTTAGTACCACACATAAAAATTAATAAATGGGTCAGTTTCCGAGAAAATGAAAAGTGGCTATATATATATAAAGAGTTATAAAAATGCTTCATGTTTGAATCGCTAAAACTCCGTAAAGGTTTAAGCTATCAACTTCCTGTTTCGAACACTTCTTGCCACACCACTTCTCTCTACGAAATTCGATTTTGGTGTCTTACCCTTGCTCCTTGCCGACGTTACAAGGCACAGTACCCCGAGGGGTTCAAAATCCAGGTAGCTCCCTGCAGGAATGTCCAAATCACTTCAAAATCGATATGCACGTAAAGGAGTCCTGCAGTGGCGGATACAGGGAGGGGGGGGGGGGGTCGGTGGTGTCCGGACCCCCCCCCCCTCAGACCTGATGATGAATAAAATTAAGGATTAATACTTTAATTCATTAGTGAAACCAATTAACAACATCCCATGTGATATTCATTGTTCTAGAGAGCGTTATGGCAAGCCTGTTCACTCGGGCTCGGAAAGTATCTCGAATTATAGAAAGCAAATGGTAGTTTATGCGTACAGGAATCGCGCGCCTGTCATGACTTCACCCACCCGATCGCGTTATCTCATTACGTGATTCAGCTGCGTGAATGCATGAGGGCCCACATGCACACACCACTTAGACCTCTCCTTTCCCCCGCAGTCCTATTAGAAATCGATCCAACCCCCCCCCCCCCCCCCCCCCCCCCCCCCCCCCCCCCCCCCCCCCCCCCGTCTCCCTCCCTTTCAGACTTACCTCGCTACGGGCCTGGAGTTTCTTTTATACTTCAGTTATTTATCTTTTTTGACACATGCAGATATGGGTAAGACGCAAGATGAGGATATTGTGCATGCCTATAACTTGATACACAGTGTCATCAGTGATATTGCAATTTTCAGAGAGAACATTGAAAAAGATTTTCATGATTGGTTTATGGATGCTAGCAGAATTGATAGTGAGTTAGGGATAGTACTTACAGTTTCACGTCTATCTGGAAGACAGCAACACAGGGCTAATGCAGGTCCAGAAAATCCAGATCCTGAAGTTTAATACAGAATTAATGTGGCAATTCCATTCTTGGATCACATGGAACAAGTACTAAACAATAGATTTCATCATGACAGTATGGTTGGTAGTCACTTATTTTATCTAGTTCCAACATTAATAATTAATCACAGTGATATACAAGATCTTGCAAAATGTTTGTTGTTTTGGGAACGTGGTTTACCTAGTGCTTTATCACTTCTATCTGAATTAAAACAGTGGCAACGTTTAATCTGAATCCCTTGATAACATCATTCCTGCAGATCTGGCACATTGTATCCATGCAGCTGATGAAGATGTTTTCCCCAACATACGAGTACTATTAATTATTGCCTGCACTATACCTGTGTCGAGCTGTGAAGCAGAAAGGTCTTTTTCAGCATTGAGGCGTATTAAATCCTATTTACGAAGTACAATGAGTTCTGAGCGTTTTGCTGGATTAGCACTGATGCATTTGCATTGATATTGATATTGATGAGGTGTGTGAAGCTTTTATCAGCAAACACAACAGATAAATGTTTCAATCTTGTATTTTGTACCAATAAATGATTTTGTAGTAATTGTATAGATTCATTGTATGTTTTATTAGTTCATTCAGTGTCAAATGTGAAATGGCGATAAATACGTATTTTAATTCCACAGCTATCTGCCATGATAGGAAAAAAAGTCTGTTAAATAGGGATTACTCATTAATTTAGGATAAGCAGTTTATGAGTTGCACTGAGAATAGAGTCCCCCAAACCGACCCACGCACAGTATTCGCCGCCCTTTTCAAGTTTCTATAGAATGTCACCAATTAATTATGCGCGGGATGACGATCCGTCAAAAGCTTCCGCGCTTCGCGCGGGAGGGGGCACATCCCCCTCCCGCACCCTCCCCCTATTAATTATTCATGTCGGACCCCCCCCTTCCAGAATTCCTGTATCCGCCCCTGTCCTGTCACTATTCGTTGATTTTTACCTCTTCCGTTATGGAGATACAGCAATGCAAAGTAAAGTCCACGTTTCCCGCTCGAATCGCGCCTTTCTCAGTCCCACTCGGGAGAATGGAAGCGGTTCAAGGACTGAGAAAGGCGCGATTCGAGCGGGAAACGTGGACTTACTTTGCATTGCTGTATCTCCATAACGGAAGAGGTAAAAATCAACGATCTGCAGAAATCAATAGTACAGAACTCCTTTACGTGCATATCGATTTTGAAGTGATTTGGACATTCCTGCAGGGAGCTACCTGGATTTTGAACCCCTCGGGGTACTGTGCCTTGTAACGTCGGCAAGGAGCAAGGGTAAGACACCAAAATCGAATTTCGTAGAGAGAAGTGGTGTGGCAAGAAGTGTTCGAAATAAAAAGTTGATAGCTTAAACCTTTACGGAGTTTTAGCGATTCAAACGTGAAGCATTTTTATAACTTTTTATATATATAGCCACTTTTCATTTTCTCGGAAACTGACCCAAATGTATATTATGAATTGGGAATAGAAAGCAGGCCATCATTTAATCTTGATCAGTATTATTATGTATGTAATAATGGGCGGTTTGTCTACAACCGCAGAGCTCAAACGCTGCCCAAAAATGTCTTACACTGTTCATCGGCTTCTTTGAAATCATTAGCTACTGCTGTTAGGTCCAATGCATCAGCCTTGTCTTTATGGCAATGCATTAGCATAATATTCAGTGTTGAGTCCATCGTACAAAGTAATATAAACGCTTGTATTGTCCGCAATGCAGAAATATATCTTTCAGCCATTGTCATTGATACTGTCAGAGCGCACCAATGATGAGTCCATAATTCGTGCAAGAAATCACACACCGGTGATCAGTTAAATACCTTCATTCTCTCTTTCTCTTTTTGAGCCCTTAATGCAATCTCGAAAAAGGATAGCTGCATGTCTCCGCAATTTTTGACCATCAATATCATTGTAGAAATTCATACACTGTGATTTCTTCACACGTTTCCGTATTTGCTGCTTAAATAGGATATTTACATCAGTGTTGATTGGTCAAACCTACTGGTCAAAAATGATATTTCATTCAATAGAACATCCAAGACTTCAAAATAAATCCGTTAGTAGGTTGTGAACCTGTGTCAAACCTTTTAGGCTGTCGTCGAGCAATACTATACCTTGACATTTACACATGCAGCCTGTCATTGAAATGATATAATCAATCTTGTCTCTAATGGTGGAGGCCCATTGTCACCTTCAAGTGCACACGGACGATACGTGTATAATGATACACAAATTATATCTACATGTATATAGACTAGTACTTAACAATTCACCAGTAAGAGCACAGCCATTCCCCCAGCTGCTGCACTAGTGAGCATGTCAGCTGATGCGTTGCCGCTGTCTTACGATAAATTAGATGGATACTTTTTCTTTTCGCTGCCGTTCAACAATTCATAATCTTATTCATGACATTAATTATTCACCTCCTATTACCAAAAAAGGGAGGGCCTAAGTGGAGGGGCTAATATAGCTCCTTTAGCCCTATGGCTCCTACGCCGATGTTGTCAAGGTTCACTAGCTACGTCGAACCCCAAAGAAAACGGAAAGAAAGCAGAGGACCAGTGTAATCAGTAACAGTACTGCACTGCCTCTGAGCTGCGCATGCACACACGAGGCCTTATTAGTAGACAGCGTCATTTGCTACATGGACAACGATATCGACGTCGAGCGACGAGGCCGTCAAACTGATACCAGAATGGTTCATTCCCGTACCGCATCAGGTCGTAGTCTCGTACCCAGACCCAACTGTACGTAACGATGATCATCGCCATACGTGATGTCATACTGTAAGCGATGCGTACAGTTGGGTCTGGGTACGAGACTAATCAGGTCGGGGGGACACCGGCATGTGGACGGGAAATTCAGAGAGGTACTAGCCCCGCCCACACCTACTTTGGAATTCCTGTACCGGTCTTAAAAGCTATGCACACGTGTAGTCTTAAAAATCATGCGGCCATCATCCAATGAGATTTACAGCTGCTACTACTGTCTCTTCTCCCCTCAGCTAGAGAACCTCTTTAAGCGGTACAGCCTGGGGCCAAGGGAGTGGATCACCTTCTATCACAAGCACCAATTGCCCTGGGGAGCTACATGACGACATACAGAAACTGAAAGACCTGGTGCCCAGGTTCATTGGATGTGAGAAGAAACATTACAGAGCTGACCACCTGCATATCCTGTTATTGATAAGAGGGTGTGGCTCACTTGGAAATTAAAATAATAAATGGGTGAACCTATTGAGGTGTGTCCACTGGTGGGTGTGGCTATTGTGGGCGTGGTTTTATATGGATGGTATCCGTCTCATCGTAACACGTACGTCCTGAGGTTTTGTGAGGGGGAGGAGCATGGGGTTGTCTGTATCATTACATATGTTCATTTTTGTGGAGCGGAGGGTCTGGGGACTGCACCATCTATGTGGTGGCCTGGGGACTGCAACATCTCATGTGGTGGCCTGGGGACTCCGCCATCTCAGGCAGCTGGTCAGAATGGTTTTTGTGTTTGTGTGCTGGTAAGACTAATCAAGTCGTGAAACGAGGGAGGGAGGAAGTAGAGAGGGAGTGAGGATGTGAGGAGGGAGGGAGCGAGAGGAGGAGGTCTGGGTATCAGAGGACCACCAGAAGAGAGAGGAGAAGAGGGAGGAGTCAGGGCGCACAGAAGGGACCTCCTTTTGGAACAGTGACCTCCCACCTGGATGAAGGACGTCCTCAACCTAGAGAAAGGGATGGGGACCAGTACGAGATGAGCAACAAGTATGCACACACACACACACACACACACACATACACATACACACACACACACACACACACACCTCCACCATGCTTTCAGGTAGAAGCTTTGCTTTGTACAATACAATCAAACAATCCAGCATGTTCTTCCAACCTTCCCTCAGGATGTTGCCATGGCGATGAGCCAGTGAAAATAGAGTGAGTATGCTGAGACGAACTTTGTGGTTGATCCCAATAGTGAAGGCCATAGAGCTAATTAGAATGAAATACATCCCAAACATAGCCACATAGTCACATAACCAGAGAAAAGAGGCACCTCAGGAGTGGTTAGTAGTGTGGTGAACTTGCAGAGAGAGATGACAAGGTTATCAAACACTTCTGTGACCTCATAGTGTGCAGCTATGGAAGCACATTTGCTGAGAACAGAAGCATTAGAGGATGTTCAGAGAAGGAAGTGAGGGCATGTTTTGAAGCCACAACACTACCACCTGTGTGTCTACCTGAATCCTCCAATGGCCTTCTGGACGATGTTCTTATCTTCTGCTATGTCAAATACATAGGAAACTGCTGCCACTGTGGGTCCCCAGGCAACCAGGAAGAGGTCCTGGTCATACTCTGAGGTCGCGACCTCCCAGTACTGGGCCTCAGGCCACTGGCTCCGGGTGAGCAGGGTCTGCAAATGATGTGATCGTCATGGTTGCGGTCCCCATAGAAACCAGCAGCAGTTACCTTCCATCTGTAGTTTTCCATCACTGCTCCAGTGTGCTCCTCAGGCATAATGATCTCTTCCTTCCTGGGGAGGAGGAGGGGAGGGGAGGGAGGGGAGGGGAGGGGAGGGGGAGGGGGAGGGAGGAGGGAGGGAGGGAGGAGAGGAGGGAGGGAGGGAGGAGAGGAGGGAGGGAGGGAGGGAGGAGAGGAGGGAGGGAGGGAGGAGAGGAGGGAGGGAGGGAGGAGAGGACACAGGTCATGTGACCACACATGCTAGTAATAACACAGGTCATGTGACCACACATCTATAGAGAAGTCACACCACTATTCAGCGGATGTCAATGGAACTACTTGCACATTAGGTAACCAAGGTGATTTAGTTCCCATTTGGGGGTGGGAGGGGGGGGGGGGGGGTTGTCTGCATATTGTCATGTGGTATGTCACTATGCACGAATCAGGTGACATGTCTGAAAGCATGTCATGTGATATTGTGCTGGGGGAAGGGGGGGGGATCGGTGAGTATATGTCATGTGACATTGTGCTTGGGATCAGGTGACCCACCTGCAGTGTCATGCTCTCCTTGACCTTGGTACTATGCAGAACCACGTTGAGCATGATGATGGAGTAAGCCAGCACAAAGACTGCATCCTTGTTGGCAAACACCTTCCCCAGACCTGCTTCATTGCACTTCTGCACGGGGGAAGCATCTTCACTGCATAGCAACCAACATAGCAACCATACCCCAAATCACATTCAAACAGTTGTCTTCTCAAACCACATGAGGTTGAAAAGGTGTGCACTTGAGAACACCCCTCGATGTATGTTAGTGTGAGGGATGCAAATACCTCTGTCCCCTCCTCCCCCTCCCCCATTGCTTTGGGCACAACCTACTCTCCCTATTTA
>JABACO010000002.1:17573926-17655696 GCA_013339895.1 Ephydatia muelleri
GGTCGACGTCTATACAAACCTCCAATTTTTCAGGAGGTTGCCGCTAATTAAGATAATGCGGTAACTATCAGCTGAACCGCAACTTGGACACACCTATTTATATAAAATCAAAACCAATGTACGTATTATGGTTATATTTCTTAATTGACAACCAGCGTATCACATGAGATGTACTACTTGCACAGCTTCATCATTCGAGCTGAGAAGATCCGCATATCAATCCTCGCTCGGATGTAGCTTGTACATTCAGCTGGATGTGTAAGTATATATTAAGGCCGGCACACACGGGGCGACTTCCTGCCGATTTGTCGCATGCAACTCGAATGAATATTCCGCAAACCATCAGTAAACTGAACAATTACGGAACTTTTACCCATATTCATTCGAGTTGCATGCGACAAGTCGGCAGGAAGTCGCCCCGTGTGTGCCGACCTTTAGATACATGTTGTGGATGTATGAAAATGTGTTGAGATGGGTGGAGACTGTGCAAATGGTGTGAGCCATGGGATGTGTGGAGATGGTTGAAAATGTGTGGAGATGGTGTGGTGATGTGTTGAAAAATTGTCCTTCGTGGAGATTGTTCTCCTCAGAGTGGACTTCAAGCTATGAATAGAACATGTGGAGTTGTACATATACTGGAGGCGAGCATTGTCGAGGAGAATAAAGGTAAGAGTGAGTCTCGGCTGTCTCGCTGCTTGAAGATGAGCTATTCCATTAGGGTCAGCTAGATCATGCATGGAGGCAGCATGGTGTGGACTGTATACCATATATGGATGCTGTCAAGACACGCCTCTCAATGCAGCACTATATACCATATATGGATGCTGTCAAGACACGCCTCTCAATGCAGCACTATATACCATATATGGATGCTGTCAAGACACGCCTCTCAATGCAGCACTATATACCATATATGGATGCTGTCAAGACACGCCTCTCAATGCAGCACTATATACCATATATGGATGCTGTCAAGACACGCCTCTCAATGCAGCACTATATACCAAATATGGATGCTGTCAAGACACGCCTCTCAATGCAGCACTGGTTGGGTTGAGGCAGACGTAAAAACATGGATGGGGCTATCTTGCATGGGGCTAGCCAGAGAGCTTCGGAGACTATCTTGCATGGGCTAGCCAGAGAGCTTCGGAGACTATCTTGCATGGGCTAGCCAGAGAGCTTCGGAGACTATCTTGCATGGGGCTAGCCAGAGAGCTTCGGAGACTATCTTGCATGGGCGTTGTTTGCACTTGCCGATAAAGCGTACCCCTCATGGACCTCAGTCACGCAACCCGTTCATTCAGGATATTCTCTCCCTCACTCCATACAGGTAGAGCTTGTGACAGATGAACCGGGTATTCTGGAGGATGCCGGTGTAACAGGATGCTCAGCAGGTCTGGAATGCAAGTCCCTTTAGAAAGCTTCATTGCCTCTGGTAGGGTCCCTACAGGATACACAAATTAGCTAGTGATGTTTTATATCATATCTCCCTGCAGGATTGTCCTCATAAACATCTGGTGGTCCATTTTGACTTCCTCTTGGTGTGGAGCCTGAGGGATCTTCCGTCCTCACCCCTTCAGCCATCCCTGTCCCGTTCTGGACCCAAACACGGATCTGAGCATGGAGAGGTGCAGCGCCCTGATTTCCCCTCACAGGTAGCCACGCCCTTCTCCCCCAGTCGGGAGGTGGTCACGTGACTCTGGCCTCTGGCCGGGAAGATGGCTCACGAGAAGTGAGGGAAGGAAGGACTGGGCCACCTCAGGAGGCAAGAAGAACTGGCCATTGGATGTGGCCATGCAGGTGGCCAGTCAAGAAATAGTACTGTGGGTAGTCCTCGTCCTCTGGGGAACACCCGGGGAGGCAAAGGCGATGTCTTCCTCTGCCACATGCACATCACGTGTTCCATGATCTCTCTCCGAGCGGGGGTGTGTCGGGTCCATGGTGAGACTAACTCCTTTTGCTGCAGTGGGATCATGCCGCCATATGTATGGCCCCTTTGAATACACTGTAGTGCACTTCCTTCACCGTGCGCATGCTTCTGTCCAAGTTGAAGTTGGCGCTGGGCTCTTTCCCGACCATTCTCAGTCACGACCTGCCGATATTCTGTTGCAGAATTGGAACCTTGGGAGGCCCGTGGCCCTGGACATCTCCGTTGTCTCACCGCTAAACCCTTCAACTTTAGCTGAAGCGGGAGCAACGTTTGGTGCAGTCCTTGAGGCAACGGAGAGCAGGAAACACCAGGCCAACGATGAAAAGTGT
Source organism: Ephydatia muelleri (assembly GCA_013339895.1). Classification (NCBI taxonomy): domain Eukaryota; kingdom Metazoa; phylum Porifera; class Demospongiae; order Spongillida; family Spongillidae; genus Ephydatia; species Ephydatia muelleri. The sequence goes on from JABACO010000002.1 coordinate 17,576,186, forward strand.
TCAGCTCTAGGGTGGGTCTCAACCCCTCTAGCAGTTGATTCCTATGGGGCTTGGGGTAAAGAGGCTTCATTGTTTTTTGCACAAGTTGCTGCTCGGCTTGCAATCCACAAGTCCCTGCCAAAGTTACAGGCTTCTTTCTATCTGTTCTCCAACTTAAGCATTTGCTTGATTAGAGCAAATGCCAGAGCCATTCTCCGAAGAGTGTAGAACCGTACCTGTCTGTGTTTGATGTGTATTTTATACATGTACTGTATATTTGTAAAGCTCATCAATAATGACCATGTGTAACAACGTGGCTACTAACTAGGCTCGCTCAAGTAGCGCAACGCAACACTCACGCAAGAGAACAGCAACCAATCGACACTCTCCAATACAATAATCTCTCCGCGCATGCTCGTACATCTTAATTAACTGAAATGTTACATTACTCTCCTCTTTTCGAAGAATTCGTCCCGAATCTTTCATTCAATCAACTGCCTTAGCCTCTGAGGGGGCTTGATCTTTGAACGGTCCCTCAGGGAATATGAAACCGGGGCTGGCTGAACAGTAGTTTCTTTGCTAGGTAGTGTTGAAACTGCTCCATCACTCGAACCGCATCCATCCAAGACATCTGATTCATCCAGGGCATCAGATGGGGTGGCTTCACTAAGGGTTTCCTCCCTTATGATATCTGGCCCATCAACTGCTTCTGGATCAACATCACCCTGAGATAACAGCCTATCCACCCACTTGGGAACTTTACCAGCACTCTTTCGATTGCCACCGTACCAGTAGAATCCGGCAGGTAGCTGCTCTGGACACATACAAGCTCTACTTTGATGCACTTGGATTGGGCCATCATCAGGGAAGAACACCTTCACTACAGTGATGTCAGGGTCATTGATTTGAGTGACTCTGTATGGCCCATGCCAAGGTCGTGACAGCTTCCTCTGTTTGCCAGTCTCATCCTGAGGAAATCTCACTAAAACCCAATGGCCTAACTTGAAAGTTACAGGTCTTGACTTCCTATCATACTGCTGCTTGTACCGCTGTTGAGCTGCTTGGATACTACTGACTGCAAGTTCTCGTGCTGATGAAAGGGACAGAATGAGTTCCTCCCGATAATCACTGATCTCAATTAGTCCAGGTTGTTCAGTTGGTAACAGTGCTGCTTCGGTGGGTGATCTAAGGTCAACTCCGTAGAGAAGGAAGGATGGTTTTTCCTTAGTTGACTCATGTGGTGTATTCCTATAGGCCCATAAAACACCGGGTAAATACCGATCCCACTGGCTACCAAATTTTGCAACATGCTTCCGTAGCATTGACTTGAGCGTTCGATTCATGCGCTCCACCATGCCATCACACTGAGGATGATATGCAGTGGTGTTGAGTTTGGTGGTGCCTAAAAGCTGACACACATCTTGCATGACTAAAGCCAGCAAGTTGGTTCCCCGATCTGATAAGAGACTTTCCGGGCAACCAAACAAGGGTAGGACTTCCTCAGCCAAGAGTCTTGCAATCCGGATGGCCTTCTGGTCTGGTGCAGGAAACACCAACGGCCACTTTGTTAGAAAGTCTTGGAACACAATAACATAACGGTTTCCTTTTTCAGTGACTGGCAACTCCATAATATCAACTCCTAGGATCTGGAATGGTCGTTGAACTGGGATAGGGTGCAGGGGTGGTTGGTTCCTCCTTCCGTAACCTGACACAACTGCACATTCCGCACAGTTCCTGCTGAATTCAAAGGAATCATGATACAGTGTGTCCCACCACCAACGACGACTAACAACGTTGTAAAGGCGTTGTCCTGAGAAGTGACCAGCCATGATACCTCCATGATTCTCTAGCAGTATTTGCTCTTGAAGATGAACAGGTACAACTGCTCGTTTCCTGTTTCCCCTCTGGTGATCAACAAAGTACAGTACATGATCAACAATGGTGAAGTGCATGGCTTTGGCCACCAGCTGGCGAACATCACTTTGACTGTTCTCTGGTAGAGTACCACACTCCAGGTAATCACAGAGCTCTCTCAGGTTGCTGTCTTTACGCTGCTCCAAATAAAAGTTGTTTACCACTGTTTTTTGCTTAAGGGGCATGTCTAGAAGTTCAGATATGTCTGTATCTTGAAGTGCAGACATCTGCATCACGTGAGCTTCAATATCTACTTGCCCTTCATCTGCCGATGACACTGGGTTACGTGACAGAGCATCTGCCTGAGTGTTTTCACGACCTGGTCGATACACAATGTTTACTTGTCCAATGCCACACCCAAATACTTTCAACCACCATCGGGCATGTTTTCCACTGGAACCCGGTGTCTCCAGTATAGACTTGACAGCTGAATGATCCGTAATCACCATCACATTGTGCCCATACAGGTATGCTCTAAAATGCTGAACAGCCCAAACAACTGCCAAGGTCTCCAGTTCTGTAATGCTGTAGTTTCTCTCTGCAACTGAAAGGGATCTGCTAGCATAGGCCACAGGATGTAACCTTCCATCATCAAGCTTTTGCGACAATACTGCACCAATCCCCTTCACACTAGCATCCGTTTCCAATACAAAGTCCCGTTCAAAGTTGGGGTAAGCTAGGATTGGAGCTTGCACCAACTTTTGCTTAAGGCATTCAAATGCTTGCTGGCACTCTTCATTCCATTTCCAGCTGACATCCTTCCTTGTCAAGTTATGCAGAGGAGCTGCAATCTTTGCAAACTGTCCAATAAATCTACGATAGTACGAAGTTAGCCCCAGGAATTGACGCACTTGAGTCAATGATTGTGGCTGAGGATAGTTGGTGACAGCGGCCACTTGTTTTGGATTAGGGCTCAGTCCTTCAGATGAGATCACATGGCCTAGGTACTCCACTCTGGGTCTTACAAAATGACACTTGGTCAGCTTTAACTTCAGATTAGCACTCCGTAATCTGCCCATAACCTTGCTTAAGTGGACAAGATGTTCTTCAAATGTGCGTGAGGATATCAGCAGATCGTCTACATAGACTCCCACAAAATCTGGTCCCTCAGGTGGGTTTAGATCACTGATCACCCTTTGCATGAGTCTCTGGAAGACTGCCGGGGCATTCGTCAACCCAAAAGGCATTACTTGAAATTCAAACAATCCATTCTGAGTGACGAAAGCTGTTTTCTCTTTTGATGATTTGTTCATTCTGATCTGCCAAAAACCTGCAGCCAAGTCAAGGGTAGAAAAGTATTTCGACTTTCCTAGTTGGTCCAATAGATCATCAATTCTAGGTAGTGGAAACTTGTCCGGCTTAGTGACTGAGTTAAGCTTCCTGTAATCCACGCACATTCGTAGTGTGCCATCCTTCTTGCGAGCAAGTACAATTGGGCTAGCCCATGGGACTGTTTGACGGTTGGATCACATTACTGTCCTGCATCTCTTTCAATTGCTGTGCAACCTCTTGCCGCACTGCAAATGGGAGTCGTCTAACTGCCTGTCTGGTTGGAGCAGCTTCTCCCGTATCAATATTCATCTCGACTAGATCTGTCTCTCCTCTCTCTCCTTCATTCAGAGAAAACACATCATGATAATCTCCAATCACTGATAACAGCCTGTCCTGCTCCTCTTCAGAAAGAAAGCTATCTGAGATTTTGATACCAAATGCTCTATAACTTTTGTTTTCGCCCTTCGTTATCAGGGCTCGTAACATTTCCAACCACACTCCCAAGACAAAGAGAGTTACTGCAATTCCCATTGTAGCTTTTCTTCATGTGAGCAACCACCTCCACAGACTGTGCTATCCCAATCTGTCTCCCAGACTCCATTTTCTGGGATATTCCAGAGTAATTGTCCAGCGTAACTAATGCCGTGCTGTGATCTGCAGGTTGGACTAAAGCATTCACTAGCTGCACGTTCACTTCATCCCACAATGTGCTATCAGCTTCGAGCAGTAAGGGTGTGTTCTTTGGGATCTGGTGCACACCATCTAATTGGACCTTAACCGTACTGCTCTGGTAAGGTAAAATTCGCACATACTGGATGAGTCGCACTCTAACTGCAGGCACAGTACAATTTCTATTGTGCATCTTTTTCGGTACTTTCACGGGATGCACTTCTGGATGGTAAGATATAATTCCAAGTTGCCTACACGTGCCTTCCGACAATAGCAGCTGTTCTGGAGCATCCATTTTTACATACACAGGTGTATTCATCACTTTGTCTTGAAAACAGATGTCGAGGTTCACCTTACCGTCAATGTGGAATGGTTTCCTATCATAGCCTCGTGGAGTTTTGTCAGGTCGTTGGAAGTCTCTCTTATGCAGTCTTGCCACAGCTGCAACTTGCTTGAACAGTTTGCCACCCATGATACTAATATCAGCTCCACTGTCTACTATGCCAAAGCACGGTACACCACCAATTGCCACCTGGACACACTTGGGCTCACTCCCTCGGTCTGTGACATGCACAACCTTAACATCCAATGATTCGTCAGAGTCTGACTGCAAATAACTTGATGGGTCATCCAAATCTCCACTCTTCACGATCTTGGTTCTTGACGATTTGTCGGTAGGCCCAACACTTTCTCGTTTAGGAAGCTTGCAGTCCTTAGCGAAGTGACCAGCCCTGTCACAGTTCCAGCAATGCCTTGATTTGTTCATTCCCTGAGACTGCTGTTTACTGTTTGAACTGGCACCTTTCCCTGTCTGAAGCTCATCCCTATCACCTGGCTTTTTCAGTGGTTTGCTTGAACTCTGCTGCTGATGGTATTGTTGTCTTTTTAACAGCTCACTCTGCCGACGTTCTTCACTTCTGGCTGAGATGCACAACTCCTGGTATGTGCGAGCTCCTGACACAGCTGGAGATTTCAACAGGTCATATCTGAGACCTTCTTGCAATTGACCATACAGCAAGGCATCCCTTGTCTCTGCAGACAATTTCTCCCTTCCGTATGCTCTCCTAAAAACACTCTCCAGACGGCGTATGAAATCTGCCACAATTTCACCCTGTTGCTGTGTTAAGTGGCGGAAATCTTGAGCTGCAAGAGCAGGCCCACCTGGATCCAGTCTATTTCTCAGTGCAGCCAGGGCTGCTCCAAAATTCTCAGTGGCATCCGCACCAAGTAGAGTCCACTCTTGAAGGGCCTTACCTCTCAAGTGACCTGCTAATTGTAACAACTTTTCCGACTCAGACCAACCGTTCCATATGGACGCCCTCTCAAAAGTTGATAACCAGTCTTCCCAAAGGACATCTGGTTGTTCACCTGTAAAAGAATCAACAGGCGGTGCCTTTCCTCTCCCTCGCACTTGCCGACTGTGATCCACTTGATTTGCCTCTTGTTCATCATTGTCCTTTGTTTCTCGGCTTGTGCTCCTACTACTAGACCTAGAACTGCTCACCGACAAGGGTATAGATTTTGAGATCTTTGTGATGCTTTTGGAGTGTTCAGTATTGAGTTTCACCTTTAGAAGTGCTATTTCATCCTCTTTCTTTTCGAGCAACTCCTCATGTTCCAACATCAATTCACACCGAAGCTTCCAAAACCGCTTTGATCTCTGCTTCTCCCTAGCAATCTCTGCTTGTAGATCTTCTATTTCTTTCTCATGTGATTCAATGGCCAACCTTGCTTCACTCAGACCATCCTCCAAGTCACGGATGGTTTCATTGTGTCCTTCAAGAGAAGAAATGGTTTCTTTCTGCTCTTCAACAACCGCTCTTAGCCTTTCCAGCTCCGCTTCCAGCTCTTCTCCACCATCTCCACTGTCATGTGGTTCAATATCGCCGTCAGAAGTAGTCTCTTTTTGGCCTTCCTTGATCACGTTCTGTTCTTCGCTGACCGCTCGAGGCCTTTCTAACGCATTTCTACCATCACGTGACAAGACCTCGTGGTCGCCGCCATTAATTTTCCGTATAGTACCACTATCGTCCACAAGGTACAATACTGCGCGCTCACCATCGCCTTGTACAATGACTTGTACGTTGCACGGTTCATGTCCCATGTCCTGAAGTCTGCCTTCAATCATCTGTCGGATCTCCGATACCGATGCATCCGTGGACACTCCTAACGATTCGCCGATTCTTTTGAGGCGAAAGGAGGTTAAACGCCTAGAGTTCAGTGCAAATACTTGTCCCTGCGGCGGCCATTCCTCCTCTCCGGACTCCTGCTGTGAAGCCAGACCGTCCGGGCCTTCGGCCATTTCTGCTGTGACCGGCGTTGAAACCACGACCTCTTGTCGTGTCTCGGTGGGACCTCCATGTAACAACGTGGCTACTAACTAGGCTCGCTCAAGTAGCGCAACGCAACACTCACGCAAGAGAACAGCAACCAATCGACACTCTCCAATACAATAATCTCTCCGCGCATGCTCGTACATCTTAATTAACTGAAATGTTACACATGTATAAACAGAGATAATTTTAAGCTACAGTGTCAAATACACCAATACACAACAGATACTGAGGGAACCTTGGCTTCTGCAACAGCCAGATCAATCACACTGGATCTGAATGCTCGCCCCTGTGATGATCGAGCACCTCTTAGGCATATTAGACACAGTCAGCGCACTTTGTGGTCTTAATCTTTTACTTCAACACTCATCAGCCTTTCTTTACAGCCGATACGCAAGAGTTTTGTCTCGTACCCAGACCCTTATTCCCGCAGCTGCGGATGGAATACATCACCTCTTCCACATAGTAGTGATGTAATCCATCCGCAGCTACGGGAATAAGGGTCTGGGTACAAGACAAGCTCTGCGTATTCCGACTAAACCAAGGGGCGTGGCTGTGAAAGTCTTGTTATTGGGCGTGGTCTGCACGTCAGCGAAAAATCGCTCATTGTTAGATTATAATCAAACATCGTCCTACTACATCGACCAAAGATATGGAGAAACAATGCATACGATTGGAAAACTTTTCCAACGATGTATTACAAGAAACCGAACAACGGAATGAAATACTTCGTACTGCGTGCATCAATGGCCACACCTCCCTGGTGAGACATCTGGTCACAACGTACAGCTGTGATCTCAATGCTAGGGACACGAATGGTGAGACACCCTTTACAAGTGTTGGTTTAGGGGGGTAGCGTAGAGTGCTTGGAGCTGTTGATCAATGAGTTTCACTGCGACATCAACACCAAGGGTGCTATTGGTAGGACTATCCTTCATAATGCATGTGTAAAAGGCCACACCTCCCTGGTGCGACATCTGGTCACAAAGTACAGCTGTGATCTCAATGCTAGGGACAGGAATGGTGGCACACCCTTTACATGTGTTGGTTTAGGGGGTAGCGTGGAGTGCTTGGAGCTGTTGATCAATGAGTTTCACTGCAACATCAACACCAAGGGTGCTATTGGTAGGACTATCCTTCATCATGCATGCAGCAATGGCCACACCTCCCTGGTGCGACATCTGGTCACAAAGTACAGCTGTGATCTCAATGCTAGGGACACGAATGGTGAGACACCCTTTACATGTGTTGGTTTAGGTGGTAGCTTGGAGTGCTTGGAGCTGTTGATCAATGAGTTTCACTGCGACATCAACACCAAGGGTGCTTTTGGTAGGACTATCCTTCATATTGCATGTGTAAAAGGCCACACCTCCCTGGTGCGACATCTGGTCACAAAGTACAGCTGTGATCTCAATGCTAGGGACACGAATGGTGAGACACCCTTTACATGTGTTGGTTTAGGTGGTAGCTTGGAGTGCTTGGAGCTGTTGATCAATGAGTTTCACTGTGACATCAACACCAAGGGTGCTATTGGTAGGACTATCCTTCATAAGGCATGCAGCAATGGCCACACCTCCCTGGTGAGACATCTGGTCACAAAGTACAGCTGTGATCTCAATGCTAGGGACACGAATGGTGACACACCCTTTACATGTGTTGGTTTAGGTGGTAGCTTGGAGTGCTTGGAGCTGTTGATCAATGAGTTTCACTGTGACATCAACACCAAGGGTGCTTTTGGTAGGACTATCCTTCATAAGGCATGCAGCAATGGCCACACCTCCCTGGTGAGACATCTGGTCACAAAGTACAGCTGTGATCTCAATGCTAGGGACAATGATGGTGACACACCCTTTACATGTGTTGGTTTAGGGGGGTAGCGTGGAGTGCTTGGAGCTGTTGATCAATGAGTTTCACTGCGACATCAACACCAAGGGTGCTTGTGGTAGGACTATCCTTCATAATGCATGCAGCAATGGCCACACCTCCCTGGTGAGACATCTGGTCACAAAGTACAGCTGTGATCTCAATGCTAGGGACAGGAATGGTGAGACACCCTTTACATGTGTTGGTTTAGGGGGGTAGCGTCGAGTGCTTGGAGCTGTTGATCAATGAGTTTCACTGCGACATCAACACCAAGGGTGCTTTTGGTAGGACTATCCTTCATAATGCATGTGTAAAAGGCCACACCTCCCTGGTGCGACATCTGGTCACAAAATACTGCTGTGATCTCAATGCTAGGGAGAATGATGGTGACACACCCTTTACATGTGTTGGTTTAGGTGGTAGCTTGGAGTGCTTGGAGCTGTTGATCAATGAGTTTCACTGTGACATCAACACCAAGGGTGCTATTGGTAGGACTATCCTTCATAAGGCATGCAGCAATGGCCACACCTCCCTGGTGAGACATCTGGTCACAAAGTACAGCTGTGATCTCAATGCTAGGGACACGAATGGTGACACACCCTTTACATGTGTTGGTTTAGGGGGTAGCGTGGAGTGCTTGGAGCTGTTGATCAATGAGTTTCACTGCGACATCAACACCAAGGGTGCTTTGGTAGGACTATCCTTCATAATGCATGTGTAAAAGGCCACACCTCCCTGGTGCGACATCTGGTCACAAAGTACAGCTGTGATCTCAATGCTAGGGACACGAATGGTGACACACCCTTTACATGTGTTGGTTTAGGGGGGTAGCGTGGAGTGCTTGGAGCTGTTGATCAATGAGTTTCACTGCGACATCAACACCAAGGGTGCTTTTGGTAGGACTATCCTTCATAATGCATGTGTAAAAGGCCACACCTCCCTGGTGCGACATCTGGTCACAAAGTACAGCTGTGATCTCAATGCTAGGGACACGAATGGTGAGACACCCTTTACATGTGTTGGTTTCGGTGGTAGCGTGGAGTGCTTGGAGCTGTTGATCAATGAGTTTCACTGCGACATCAACACCAAGGATGCTATTGGTCAGACTATCCTTCATAATGCATGTAACGAAGGCCACACCTCCCTGGTGCGACATCTGGTCACACAGTACAGCTGTGATCTCAATGCTAGGGACAATGATGGTGACACACCCTTTACATGTGTTGGTTTAGAGGGTAGCGTGGAGTGCTTGGAGCTGTTGATCAATGAGTTTCACTGCGACATCAACACCAAGGGTGCTTTTGGTTGGACTATCCTTCATAATGCATGCAGCAATGGCCACACCTCCCTGGTGAGACATCTGGTCACAAAGTACAGCTGTGATCTCAATGCTAGAGACACGAATGGTGACACACCCTTTACATGTGTTGGTTTAGGGGGTAGCGTGGAGTGCTTGGAGCTGTTGATCAATGAGTTTCACTGTGACATCAACACCAAGGGTGCTTTTGGTAGGACTATCCTTCATAATGCATGTGTAAAAGGCCACACCTCCCTGGTGCGACATCTGGTCACAAAGTACAGCTGTGATCTCAATGCTAGGGACACGAATGGTGACACACCCTTTACATGTGTTGGTTTAGGTGGTAGCTTGGAGTGCTTGGAGCTGTTGATCAATGAGTTTCACTGCGACATCAACACCAAGGATGCTATTGGTCAGACTATCCTTCATAATGCATGTAACGAAGGCCACACCTCCCTGGTGCGCCATCTGGTCACAAAGTACAGCTGTGATCTCAATGCTAGGGACAATGATGGTGACACACCCTTTACATGTGTTGGTTTAGAGGGTAGCGTGGAGTGCTTGGAGCTGTTGATCAATGAGTTTCACTGCAACATCAACACCAAGGGTGCTTTTGGTAGGACTATCCTTCATAATGCATGCAGCAATGGCCACACCTCCCTGGTGAGACATCTGGTCACAAAGTACAGCTGTGATCTCAATGCTAGGGACACGAATGGTGACACACCCTTTACATGTGTTGGTTTAGGGGGGTAGCGTGGAGTGCTTGGAGCTGTTGATCAATGAGTTTCACTGGACATCAACACCAAGGGTGCTTTTGGTAGGACTATCCTTCATAATGCATGTGTAAAAGGCCACACCTCCCTGGTGAGACATCTGGTCACAAAGTACAGCTGTGATCTCAATGCTAGGGACACGAATGGTGAGACACCCTTTACATGTGTTGGTTTAGGTGGTAGCTTGGAGTGCTTGGAGCTGTTGATCAATGAGTTTCACTGTGACATCAACACCAAGGGTGCTATTGGTAGGATTATCCTTCATAACGCATGCAGCAATGGCCACACCTCCCTGGTGAGACATCTGGTCACAAAGTACAGCTGTGATCTCAATGCTAGGGACAATGATGGTGACACACCCTTTACATGTGTTGGTTTAGGTGGTAGCTTGGAGTGCTTGGAGCTGTTGATCAATGAGTTTCACTGCGACATCAACACCAAGGGTGCTATTGGTAGGACTATCCTTCATAAGGCATGCAGCAATGGCCACACCTCCCTGGTGAGACATCTGGTCACAAAGTACAGCTGTGATTACAATGCTAGGGACACGAATGGTGACACACCCTTTACATGTGTTGGTTTAGGGGGTAGCGTGGAGTGCTTGGAGCTGTTGATCAATGAGTTTCACTGTGACATCAACACCAAGGGTGCTTTTGGTAGGACTATCCTTCATAATGCATGTGTAAAAGGCCACACCTCCCTGGTGCGACATCTGGTCACAAAGTACAGCTGTGATCTCAATGCTAGGGACACGAATGGTGACACACCCTTTACATGTGTTGGTTTAGGTGGTAGCTTGGAGTGCTTGGAGCTGTTGATCAATGAGTTTCACTGCGACATCAACACCAAGGATGCTATTGGTCAGACTATCCTTCATAATGCATGTAACGAAGGCCACACCTCCCTGGTGCGCCATCTGGTCACAAAGTACAGCTGTGATCTCAATGCTAGGGACAATGATGGTGACACACCCTTTACATGTGTTGGTTTAGAGGGTAGCGTGGAGTGCTTGGAGCTGTTGATCAATGAGTTTCACTGCGACATCAACACCAAGGGTGCTTTTGGTAGGACTATCCTTCATAATGCATGCAGCAATGGCCACACCTCCCTGGTGAGACATCTGGTCACAAAGTACAGCTGTGATCTCAATGCTAGGGACACGAATGGTGACACACCCTTTACATGTGTTGGTTTAGGGGGTAGCGTGGAGTGCTTGGAGCTGTTGATCAATGAGTTTCACTGCGACATCAACACCAAGGGTGCTTTTGGTAGGACTATCCTTCATAATGCATGTGTAAAAGGCCACACCTCCCTGGTGAGACATCTGGTCACAAAGTACAGCTGTGATCTCAATGCTAGGGACACGAATGGTGAGACACCCTTTACATGTGTTGGTTTAGGTGGTAGCTTGGAGTGCTTGGAGCTGTTGATCAATGAGTTTCACCGTGACATCAACACCAAGGGTGCTATTGGTAGGACTATCCTTCATAACGCATGCAGCAATGGCCACACCTCCCTGGTGAGACATCTGGTCACAAAGTACAGCTGTGATCTCAATGCTAGGGACAATGATGGTGACACACCCTTTACATGTGTTGGTTTAGGTGGTAGCTTGGAGTGCTTGGAGCTGTTGATCAATGAGTTTCACTGCGACATCAACACCAAGGGTGCTATTGGTCAGACTATCCTTCATAAGGCATGCAGCAATGGCCACACCTCCCTGGTGAGACATCTGGTCACAAAGTACAGTTGTGATCTCAATGCTAGGGACACGAATGGTGAGACACCCTTTACATGTGTTGGTTTAGGGGGTAGCGTGGAGTGCTTGGAGCTGTTGATCAATGAGTTTCACTGCGACATCAACACCAAGGGTACTTTTGGTAGGACTATCCTTCATAACGCTTGTGCAGAAGGTCACATTAATCTTTTAAGAGCTTTGGTATTAAAGTATGGCTGTGATTGTCAGGATGTACACAGTGAAGTATCAAATGTGCGAATGATTGTAGAAAAGATCAAGAGAAATTGGAGAGGTATGTATTGCTTGGAATTACCCATGTACGATTGATCTGGTTTTCATAAACAATTAAGTAAACATTAACCATTATATTATTATTTTGTTTATCGCATGAAAATAAATTATTAACATGTACATCACTTTGATTTGTTTCCAATCATTCAAGAGGCTGCTTGAGTTGGAGTTATTGCTTTGATAGAGTTTAATATGAATGTATCATATATTGATGCATACAAATGTATCATATACATTTGTGGGATATCAATTTTTGTTGCCTATGTCAATAGAATCATTTCTAAATAACTATCTAGTTTCCAGATGGGGTGCACTTGTATTGACCTCATATGCTTGGCTGGCTCCTAAGCCTCCCCATTCCCAGTCTTGAGATTTCACTCCTTTTATGTCTTTTGTACTATATGATTTAGGACTTATTTATGTATTGTGTATTCAATGCATTAACTCTTTGGACACTAGTTCATGCGAGTTCATGTAGTGTAACTAACAAATGTGTTGGTCACAATGCTTCAAGATGCATGCCAATGTTTGCTGCACTTGTAACCATATAAGTACAAGTGACTTGTTTGGTTACAGCAATTGTAATTTCTTCTCAAGAAACCAATATCATCACATGACTTCACTAACACATCACTCCAGAGCAGGGATGCGAAACCCAAATCAGTGTAGCGCATTATGTTTAAAATGCCAGTTCACTCCTCCGGGCCTTTTGCCAGTTCATAATCTGTGTGGGTTGTTACAACCATGTATCCATGCTAGTTAATAATGCGCAATAATGTAATAATGACACACAAGATCCCCCCATGGGTTGAAACATTTTATATTACTGTAGCATCTCCTTGGTTACATGCATGTCAGTGTATTGCACTGACTTACATGTGCTATGGTATTCAAAGCAATTTTAAGGATCATATGTATGAGAATGCATGTACATATGCATTTGGCATTCAAAGAATTAAAATATGGTAACATCATAGTCTGTTGGTAACCAGAACAATTTGATGGCATAGCTGTACCAAAGTTCCTTTTTAGAATGAAATGAAATTATTATCACATCTCACTTCAGGAATGAAGTACTTTGAATTGATGGAGAAGACGAATGACAGTATGTGTTTAAAACTACCCATAAACAATGCATTCCTTTATCTTAATGCATCATGTGGAAAAAATACTGTGCAAAGGTTCTAATAAATACACTGATTGTAATTTAATATATGAAATTTAATAATAGCTATGAATAGTTGTAATAACTTGAAACAATGATTTAGTCTGAAATTAGGTCAATGCGAGATCTGTAGATGCACATGAATTGGACTGGTATATTAGCTGTGCAAATGTAAGACTGATTCAGATTTCTAGGATATGAAAGGAAGCAGTCAGACTCATTTACATAGCAATGTCTCACTTTAAATAGGTATATCAATTGGGTAGTTAGCAACTGCAGTTAAGTCATCACATTGCTCTCCCTTTTACAAGTCAACCAAAGAGATCTTCATCTTGTATGGTATCAGGAATTTCAGCTGGATCACCGTAGTGCATGGTAGGCCTTCTGACTCTGGTTGAGTGTCTTGGCCCTGGAACATTTGGAGCTGGCCCAATGACAGGTTGTCTATCCTCAGGCTGCATTGGTACAATGGAAGGTTGAATATTTTCATTGTGATCACCAGCTGTAGGGTCAGGATGGGTATCTTCATGACATTTTGCTATCCTGCTGTCTTGGTGTTGGATGGCCGCAGGATAACCTCAGGTGATGGTGCTTCAGCCTCTCAGGGGCAGGCTTTAGCCGGTTAAAATGCACCACTTTCTGCCTCTTGGGGTTAACACAATCTGCTATTCTGTACACAGATGGCCCTAGCACTTTCACAGCCTAGAATGGCCCTTGCCATGGCTTGTGTAACTTCTTGGAGTACCCTCCACCAACTGCTGGATTGTGGAGAAATACAAACTCACTAACCGCATATGTCTTTTCTGTCACTCCTTTATCATAATACTCCTTCTGTCGTTGCTGTTGGAGCTCCATGTATTGCAGGACTCGTGCATGAGCTTGCTGCATGAACACACACATCTTCAGGAAGACGAGGGTCATGACCAATCATCAATTCGAATGGTGTGGATCTGGTTGTGGCATGATGACTAGTCCTATGGGCTAGTAGCAGAGTTGGGAGGAGGAGGTCCCACCCCTGTTCATCCTTCCTCACCGCCATGCTCAGCATGCCAAGTAAGGTTCCGTTAAGAGTGTGCATCTGACATGTCGATGGAAATCTAATCTAGTGCTACTGTCTTTCTTCTTCACTAACATGATAGGAGATGCCCATGGCCCACAACATGGCTCAATGATTCCCTGGGACAACAGATCAATTAACCCACGCACTTCTTCCTGTTGGTGAAATGGTAGTCGTCGAGCAGGCTGGCGGACAGGTAGTGCATCTGACGTGTCGATGCAATGGCCTAGCAGTTGGGTATGTCCTAGATCATTATCATTTATGGCGATGACGTCTTGGTACTTCCACAGCAGTGCAATCACTCTGTCCCGAACCCCAGGGGCTAGGCTTGAAGTCATCTGATCAATAGTAACCTTGATGGCCTGCTTAGGTCTAGAAGCTTGCTAACAGGTTGCAATTGGGTGCAACATACCTACCCCCACGTTTTCATGCACTGGTTGCAAAACATGGTTCAGACTTTGTGTGGTCAGCGACTGCATCTGTGATAGAATGAACAACAAGACCATATGCGTGCAAAAACTCTTCACATGGCCCCACTACTACCACCCTAGATGCAGACCTATGTACTTTTGTCATCTTTACAGGCAAATACATCTGACTGTTTGGTGGAACCGCAACCTTTTCACTCAATGTAACAATACAGGGGTATTATCAGAGATAATGGCACTGGGTAAAGGGTTTCTGTTTACCTTGCTGGAGCCAACCTCACAGCCCTGAATACGTCTTCACCAGGAGATATCCGCCTATTGCAGTTGGTGAGTCTCTTCGTAGGTTGACGGCAAGATGCCTGTGTGGGGAAATGAAGACAAAGGCTGCGGATTTCTTTAATCCGTTTCAGTATGGTGTTGCTTGGCCTTTTGGAGCTGAGAAAATTGCACACAGTGTAAGATCTTGTGTTGAGAAGCATTGGATGGACGAGGATTTTGGATTCCTCAAAGTTGATATGAGGAATGCTTTTAACCTAGCTTCTCGTCAAATTCTCTTATCCGAGTGTGAAAAGCATTTTCCTGAGTTACTTCCTTGGGTACATTGGTGCTACAGTAAGCATTGTTGTGGCACTCTATGGGATCCCTCACCGTTTGCTCCATGCATGGTACTTAGATGATGGGTCCTAGCTGGTCCAAGGTCTGCTTTGTTGAGGGTTATATCACTGCTCCAACAGGATGGACCCACTTTAGGGCTTTTATCAATGTTGGCAAGTGTGAGATTTACAGTCATAACCCCCTAGAGGGATTTCCCGAGCAGAACAACGCATGTTTTGTAATTCTAGGAATGCAGAGTTCTGTGCCTCGTTTATTTCTTCAAAGCGTGTTGGATCCAAATTACTTCTAGATAAACTTGAGGAGGTTGCTGCAATTGACCCCCATGTGGCATTAATTCTAATTCGCCTTTGTGGAGGTTTTTGTTGCCTCACATTGCTCGTGCTACCCCCCTCCCCCCCCATCCCTTTCGTTTAAGGCTTTGCAATTGTTCGATGAGGATATTCACCGGTGTTTCTCATCAACTACTGGCATTGATGCATCGGATGCTGCCTGGCAACAGGCCCAACTTAGCTTGAGCAGGGGTGGCCTGGGTTTAAGGTCTCTCGCCCATCATGCAAGCGCTGCCTTTATTTCTTCTTTGTCTTCCTCAGGATTAGCCCCAGACTCTTCCCAACATTTGTCTGATGCAGTGGGCATGTTTAATCGGTTAGTCCCCGCTGAGGACAGCATAAAGGTTGAGGACTTTCTGTCATCTGCTATCTCTCAGGCAAGTTATCAGAGAAGCTCGATAACCAACTTCTCAGTTCCCTCGTGGAAGCTTCTACGGTTGCGAATAACCGTCTCGTCACCTCATGCAGCCTCCTGGTTGTCAATGCCACCATGTGAGCGCCAGGGGCTCCACCTTGAACCATCACAATTCCAAGTTGCTGTCAAGTGGTGGCTAGGTTTAGACACTTCTGGTGATGCCCAATGTGCGCTGTGTCCTGAAAAGAGCCTCGATCCTCTTGGCCATCATGCCACAACATGCAAGCATGGTGGGGATGTTGTCTATCGCCATAACAGGCTTCGCGACATGGTGGCCGAGTCCTGTCGCCGTGCCCATCTTAGTGTCCATTTAGAAGTAGGCCATAACCTTACTCCCGACCACAGCAACACACGTCCAGCAGACATCCTCATCCCTCACTGGTGCATGGGCAAGCCTGCGGCTCTGGACCTATCCGTCACTTCTCCGCTTAACCCACTTACCCTTCTGGAAGCGGGAGTGACGGCTGGTGCAGCAGCTAAGGCTACCGAAGAGAGAAAGCTTAAAGCCAACACGCTGATTTGGGTTGGGTGTGTGTCCCAGTTGTTGCGGAGTTCTATGGGGCGTGGGGTTTGACAGCTAGGGATTTCTTTTCCAAACTTGGGTCCTGTTTGGCTACATCATTGGGGAAGTCAAAGTCAGTAGTCACCCATGAGCTGTACGGGAGGATGAGCATGAATCTTGTCAGGGCCAATGCCACCGCGATCCTGTCCAGGTCCGTACCTCCTCCAGAGCTTCAGTAGGCTAGCAACTTGTTTTTGTGCGTATCATGTGTCTGTGTCATGTATTTATGCTTGTACTTTTTCATGTTCAATTATTAACAATCCAAATAATAGATATATTATCTCTGGTATAACCTAATCTTCTGTTGGAGATCTAACACACAGCAATGACGCATAAGACATCTGCACCAAGAAGACACTCCTGGTACAGATTTTTTGCCACCAATACTACATGGTCTTTTGACAGTGGCCCACGCTATCTGGAGAGTGCATTGTCCAGTGTTAATTAGCTTCCCTCCATTTGCAGCCACAACCATATGTACTGGATTGGTGCCTCCAATTGGACAGCACCTCCCGATTTAGCCTCTATCCATAGTTTCCATACGTCTGTCTACTCTCACCAACATTACGGCAGAACTGGGTATTGACTAATATGTCCACGACCTTCCATGGAACCCTTAATCATTCATGTGGAACTTACAGCTACTGAATCCACTGAACTCTTCGTCTTCTTCTATCGTCAGCTCCTGGGCCTTTGGAGCTGCCTCTTTAGTTGTTGCATGAGTTTTTCTGACTCTTGCACCTGCCTTCTCAGCCTCTCCACAGTCATATCTTCCTCTCCACGTTTAACCGCCGCAGCTATCTCATTGAAGCCACCGTCAATTCTTGAGTGCGCTGTTTACACAACCTCTTCTGCGCTCTCTCTACAGCTTCCTGCTGCGTCGCCAGCCTAAGTGCTTCCTCAACAGACTTAGGCATCTCTTTCATTAGTCGCAGCATTCCTCCAGTATGCAGCTAGCTGCGTACAGGAGGAATGCACACCCTGGTTAAACTGGCTTCTTACCAATTCAAGAGTAATAGTTTCATCATTAGAGGCGGCCGTAACAACAAGTCCTTTTCTTGTGTAAAGTGGGGAGGAGGCCGTAAGCTCATCCTTACCGTTTGCGCGATAAACTGCCGCCGTCATCCCTATCCCACTTCTGACACCAATGTAATAGTTGCGTCATACAATATAACTGGCTAGTTAGCAACTACAGTTAAGTCATTACACTTGCATTGATATCTATGGCTAATTATACATTCTGTGCCCTATAATTCCACAAAGGATAGTCCAGTTTTTCATGCATCAGATTCATTTGATAGAAGAACTTTCCTGTTGATAGAACATCCGAAAGAGAATTGATACTTGAAAAACTAGCCTTGGCAGAGCACTGTTCCATATGTGTGCATGTATGTGATAAGCTTATCTCAAAACCTAAACCAGTTATGTAAATGGTGTGTTACCCTCTTTGTTGTCGCAGTGTGGTTGTCAGGTGTTTTCGTTGAGGGCAGTCTTGACATGTTGAACAAATGAGAAGGAAACACAAAATGCATTTTGTTTGGCTGAATGGGACATATAATGGCTAGAAGTTGTCGTCAGCAGGGAAAAGACAATGGGACGCCAGTAGATGGCAACAGGCATCCCCTTTGCACGTGTAGAACACACACTAGATAAGGTAGTTACATTGAAAGTAAAGCAAAGGGAAACTGGGCAGGGCAACAGTGGACATCTTGCTGGATTTGGGTTCGTCAGTGTCACTGGTGTGGAAGGAGGCATTGCAAGCAGCAGAAATGTAGTTATGCTTACTGCAATCATTCAACTGGTGACAGCTTCCAGAGAACAGCTGAAAATTCTTGATTACTTAAAAAACACCTATTCATTGGGTACCAGACATACTACACTCGGAACCAACTTAGAAAGTACCATCTTTCAACAGACATTGTAAGCATTCAGAATCAACAAACGTCATACCAAGCTTATCACCCACAGTGTGACGGCATGGTTGAACACATGAACACATCATTGCTGCAGATGTGAAGAACATATGTGGAACAAGACTATGAATGGGAGTGGTATCTACCACTGGTACTCTATGCTTATCATACTGCAGTACACACGTCTACTGGAGTCTCACTATTTGTACTCATGTTTGGCACAGAGTGCAGGAGTAATGATTGATCACCACCTGTTGCATTTTGACACAAACTTGTGCCAAGGCTATCTTCAAGCAAAGCTAACAGAACTGCAGGACTTTGTTGTGGAGGCTAACACAGTACAGGCTGGAGCTGCTCAGAAAACTGCGATTGTTCAAAGAATAGATATTAAAGCTTGAGGACAATATTAAAGAAGATGTATTACAGTACCTCTCACCCTATTACATCATAATCATGGTGTTAATTTGATTGAGTAGTGTAGTTCACATGGGAGTGTTATGTAATCAGAGAAGTTTGCCTATCTCTATGCCTAGTAGGGCCAGCCTCACGTTTGCCTGTCCTGGTACCTTTTGTATAATGTGTAATGTAGTACAGCATATATATAATGGTGTTGCAAACTGAATAAAACAGTTTTTCATGCCCATTACAGCTGTCATGGGTTATTTCTGGATAACATTAATTAACTATTTTTATACACTAGATTTAAATATTTGTGTGAGGTCTCATCCTTAATTTATAGTGATCAAATATTGTGGTCCAATAGATAATTATTTCACATCACTTTGTACCTTCTAGAACATTCTAGTAATCTACCACATAGAACAAGTGCTCATGTGCTCTAAGTGTGCATTAACTGTATTCCGTTCGTGTGTGTTCATTTTGCCGTGGTCTCTATCTAGTTTCCAATTGTACGTGTGTTGTTCAGAAGCACGACATGAAATATATGTCTGACGATTTATTTGTGTACCATCTAGACAGTTCCAAACACAGCAGTGCAGTCAATGATATTTCAGTGTGTAGTCACACTACTATTGTGTTGTTGATATCTCTGCAGGGCCAGAAGGAGTTTACGATATCACAGATCACATTGAACCTTGGTATGACATTGGATTTTACCTTGGGGTGAAGATACCATACCTGGAGGACTTGAAGGCCCTGTCTTCAGGTCAGATGAGCAGGATCATGAGGTGGTGGCTAGGTGGGGATAGGCACATGTTTGACTACTTCATGGAGCCATGTTGGCAGACATTGGTGAAGGCCATAGCACACCCTGCTGGAGGGGACAACGTTCCTTTGGCTGAAGAGATAGCATTATCTCACCTAGCCCCCACAGATACGAAGTTCATTGGTTAGTTGTGTGTTTGTGCAGTATACTGGCCATAGTAAAGACAAGACAGCAATAACATTTAGAAATAGCAATTTTCTAACCAAGAGATCGTCCTTATCACAAGGCAGCCATTGTTGTCTTTAATGACTTGATTGCAAGTACTTAGGCATGCATACATGTAGAGCCATCATGTGCTAGCCAGTTTTTAATTGAGTCCTGTTAATTAGTATTTATTGTGACTGTATACAGTAACTGCTGCTATTATGCTATTCTAGGTGTGCAGTACTCCAGTACAGTTTGTGATGAGCTCACTCCACTTAATGAGAAGTGGTATGATCTTGGGGTTAAATTGCAAATTGACAGAAAGGTTCTCGATGGTATAAAAATGAGTAATAATTCTGCATCATATTTGAACCTTGTGGTGATGGAGTGGCTGAAACTGAATTCCAGTTTGAGCTGTCTCCCCACCTGGAATCACCTGATTAAGGCCATTGCCCTTATGGATGAAGAAGAAGAGGCCAAAAAATTGCAGCAGTCGTATCCAGTGACAAGAGACATTACCAGAGGTATGGAGCACATAATTGGGACAATGTGCATAGATGTACATATGAATGTTTGAGTGCAAGAGGTACACATATGTGATGATACGCATTAAGTTTTCAAATTGTACCTTGGTGATCTTGATAAAATGTATGCTAATTAGAAACCAAGTTAGACATCTTTATCATATTAATAACAAATTGTCCATAACACAGAATAAATAAGCATCAAATGGAAGGATCATAATTAGAAACATATACCTGATTTTACATTATATATGCAGAATTTTTTAAGTCGCATAATAGTGTTCTATTGATATCTGAACCTGCGTCAGCAGGTTTGATTGAGGAGTCATGAATGTCATTAAAAATTTTCAGTTGCGTCGCGAGGGACAACGAAGAAACGGATAGCTTTTCTCTTTGCAGCAATCGAACGACAACACCAAGATCTACGTTTTGGTGCTAGTTTCATGTCATAAAACTATGCCCTTCTAGACCAACTAAGAACCTGTTTCTCGTGCCCATGCCCAAAAAAATTGTTGGTCGTCGTCGTCTTCTTCTTCTTCATCTTCTCCGTCAAGTATAACTCACGCTAGGAATGGTTTTAAAGAACGGCGATAGTACCAATCGCTTCAGAATTTACCGGCGCGGTGCCCCTTAAGGTAATAAAGAAGCTACAACGAAAAAGTACTATATACGGTATGGGTATATTACTATGTTCTAAATACAGGAGTATGGATAATTTTAGGCAGTATACAACAGGCACAAAATTTATTTTGGTGTCAGTTTAGTCGTTACTAGTGAAGTTGTTTTTCTAAAAATGCCTTCGCGTAATCGAAAGAAGAGAACGAAGCAACGAGCGGAATACCTCCAAAAGCAAGAAGAGAACAAGGCTAAAGCCCGAGAGCGCTACAAGGCCGACCCTGAAAAAAAGAAGGCCTCTGTACGCGAGAGCTACAAGGCCGATCCTGAAAAAAAGAAGGCCTCTGTACGCGAGAGCTACAAGGCCGATCCTGAAAAAAAGAAGGCCTCTGTACGCGAGAGCTACAAGGCCGATCCTGAAATAAAGAAGGCCTCTGTACGCGAGAGCTACATCGCAAATATTGAACCTAAGTGTGCTGCTAAAAGGCAGCGATATGGAGAGGACCTCGAGGAGAACCGTGCTGCTAAAAGGCAGCGATATGGAGAGGACCTCGAGGAGAACCGTGCTGTTAAAAGGCAGCGATATCAAGAGAGCGTCGAGGAGAACCGTGCTGCTAAAAGGCGGATATACAGGGGTAATTCAGCTACCATTAAGGCAGCTAGAATGAGTCGGTATTGGAAGGGTCGTAGAACTACCACTACCACTACCACTACCACCCAAAGGTATGTTATAGCATGCTGTATGTACCATTTAAAATCTAAGGGCTGCTATGCACGTGGCTCATGGCTTCCTGTCATGCACACATTAACACTCTTGTATGCCTGCATGACATATTATCAGATGTACAGTATGGCTTCCTACACGGGATGTTCCCTGGTAAAGGTCAATGTTTGTACAAAAGGTTATTTGTACATGTACATGCATCTGTGTCTGTTACATTGTAAATGTGATGTGCAATAAAGGACTATACACATGTGTGTACTACTGTAATTGCATTTTCAGAAATTTAATTAACAAGTCTGTCATGCGCATCCAACCCTTGCATGCAGCCGATTATCAGATGTACAGTAAGGCTTCCCACAAGTAAAAGTTCCCCATGTACATGTAAAGGGTACAAAAGGTAATTTGTGTCTCTCACATTGTTTTAAAGGTCCACTACACATGTGTGTACAGAAAATTGAGTTGTATGAAAATAAAATAATTCACGTTATGCGCAGTTGGTAAAATGTTTTGATACATGATAAGGCATAATGTGTGGTAAAATAAAAGTACTGCAACCCTATCTTCTCCCATATAGTTACTCCCTGTTTGAGCCCAACTCTCGCACACTAGCAGAGTATGGAGTGAGTCTTGAAAAAGCAATTCTTAGGGATAGTGAGCTTCTGAGTGATGTAAACAATGCTTTCTGCAATAGCCATCCATTGCTAGCTCAAAAGGTTGTTACAAGATCTGCCCGTGCAGCAGTAAGTAAGATTAGTGCAGATGCATTACTTGCTAAAGCAATAAGTGTACGAAGATCACAGGCAGAAGTGCCGCCGCCACCGCCTGCAGCAGCGCTGGACCCACGGCCACCGCCAGCAGAAGCCCCGCCACCGCCTGCAGCAGTGCTGGACCCTCCGCCACCGCCAGCAGAAGCGCGGCCACCGCCTGCAGCAGCACTGGACCCACCGCCTGCAGCGTTACCCTTGCTGATGCTCCCCCCAATGCTGCCCCCAATGCTGCCCCCGCCTTTTTACTGCCCCCGCCACCCGCATGGCCTTACCCCGGGGGGGGGGGGGAGAAGAAGAAGAGGAAGAGGCCGAGGAAGAGGAGGCGGCAAAACTATTTATTTTATCAAAAACAACTACACTTATCACTATTAATTTTATTGTTATTGTAACATTAATTTTACATACGTATTTATTAAAGTTATATAGTAACTTGTGGTCGGGGCAATGCACAAAGCGTTCGTAAGGTATAGACATTTTGTCCATTGCACATCGTTCCTCATCACATTACAGTTATGAAGCTTCGTTGACACGGAGAAAAAAAAACTTATGAAACAAGTAAATAAAAACCTTCTCTAACGAGAAAGTTGGTGGGCATATAGGATTGACAATGTTGGTGTAAAAAGCACGGAAACAAGTGTGACAGAAATGTTACTGGAAAATTGAAATAGGCCTATATTTAGCCCAGTCACATTTAGGCAGCGCACGCCTGAGAAAATGGGCTAAATATAGGCCTATTTCAATTTTCCAGTAACATTTCTGTCACACTTGTTTCCGTGCTTTTTACACCAACATTGTCAATCCTATATGCCCACCAACTTTCTCGTTAGAGAAGGTTTTTATTTACTTGTTAGAATATTAGCAGGCTTAACAGAATGCTGGGGTTGATGATAATACTATGAAAACTCTACATGGTTTCTTTTGAACTGTCAGATTAATGATAAAATAAAGCATTAATAAAACACATAAAGCACCATATGAAGTCATATTTAGGTCATAACACTGATAGTACCTTACCTCAACCGTGATGAGGGTCGGTGATGCCATGTTTTGTTGTAACCAGCTACATGTAATACAAAGAGACTTAAGAGATCAAATCAGCTTGCTGGAATATTAAATGTCGAATATTCACATGCCATTCCACCTGTAATTAGAAAATCTTCACTGAGAAGTTGTGGTCCAAGGGTTTGTGATGAGTGCTAGAAGTGAGAACCTTACTGATTTTCACGTGTATTATATTTCAGGAAATACTGTGAGCACCATAAAGTTAGGTGAGTTGGTTTATAGAGGATCTTTTGCTATCAGATACATTGTTTAATTATGGAACAGATGTGGAGAACTCACTCATTGAGGTGGTTGATACCATAGCAAAGCTGAAGGACCAATGGCAAGCTCTTGGCCTGGCTCTGAAGCTGGACCCTTCAGTAGTACAGGAGGTATCTGGCTCCACCCCCAAAGACTGCCTGCACAAGGTGGTAACTCTATGGCTCAGACATGATAAGGTTATACCTTCATGGCAAGAACTGGTGGACTGCCTCCTTCATCGTCTGTGGGGAGATAACTCATCCATTATCAAGAAGATTATTATGGAACACCCACACAATACTGCACCCAGTAAGTCATGTAGTTATCTCAATGGATAATGTTGTTGTCTGGATATATGTGTTGATATAGAGTTGTCTAGGTGCTTAATTTCTTAAAAATATGATCTTTTTTCTTTATATTAAACCTTCACCTGACCTACGGTTATGACCTTGTCTCTTCAAGGAGTTGTAAGGTGCTGAATTTTTAATTAGCCATACATTTCAATGCAAGCATTACATTTTTATTGCGTGTACTGAACATGTTATAATGTATGTGCTAGGTCCCATTTTGTGGAAATGATCCCACATACATGTATCTAGTACCCACTCCATTTTTATTTGTCCCATGCAACCACCAGTGCTACACTAGATCTATGTACTGCATTGTTCCGCTATTTGCAAAGAGGTATTGGACTGTGGGCAGGGAGGAAAATAGAATGTATGTCACCAAACACTGTGCAGTATATTGCACATACAATGAATGGTGCACAAACCTCCGCAATTTACAAGCAAGCTACCTACACCCAAGTAATGGCATTGACCAGCATTTAAATATAAACTAGTATTAAAGGTCAGACATCCTCATGGTAAATGTTTATTGTTGCATATTCAAGGATTTAGATAATTTATGCTCTCAGAAACAAACAGATCTACATATGGGATCGAAAAAGGAAAGAAATGCATGTTTTCAAGATTTTTTTATTCTAGAAGTCTGAAATGTCCTCTACACATTGCTTCTTACGCGTTGAGAATCGGAGTATCTGTCATGGAGTTGTTAGGCTCTGAAGTTTTCATTAGCTATGCTTTTCAAATGATGCGTTACATTTCTATTGTGAGTACTGGTTATTTTGTTAGATCCCTTTTCGCAGATACAATCCAATACATTTTTGTAATGGTATGGTTTGAATCGTTTTATTACCTTTAGTGATTTTGGAAGAACAGAAAGAGCAGAACAAGTGGCTAAATGATGAGGCCAAGAGGCTGTACGATGAAGCCATGAAGAGGGGGTATGCTGAATGTTCAACAATCAAATGTCTCATTCATGGATCAGCTGGAGTGGGCAAAACACATGTCAAACATCTCCTCCTCAAAATGCCTCCTCCTGAGCTTAGAATCAGTACAGGGATTGCTGATAACCCTGTCCGTGCTGTGACTGTGTCTGCAGTGGGTGTGTCCAAGCAAGATGAGGATGACTGGTATATCCTTGATGGGGACTATGACCTCATGCGTACAGTGAGCCAGATGATCAAAGGATACGTCCTACCACTTCCCATGGATGCTCAACGTGAGGTACAACCAGTTAGCCATTCTAGTGATCCAGGACCAACAAGGTCCTCATCAGCTGGATATAAAGATGTGCTCATGCCATCTCCTCCAGTCACCAGTAACCACACACATGATGTGATGGTACCGGCATCAGATGAACAACACATTCGCACAGCAGACACCCAATCTATAGTTAGGGCTTCTGATTCTGGTCCAATTCAGTTGGACACCACCACAAGCCAAATATCTGTGGAGGAAAGCTTTATCAGTATCATTAACCAGCTTTCAGGTGAGTTTGAGGCGATGGATCGAGTTAGTGACACAAATAGCAGCCAATATCTAATTAGGGAAACTACCTGTCCTCCCCTTTGCTTAGCAGGTATTGAATAATTATGTGCACTGTGTTGTGCAGTGCACTGTATATCTTAATATGACTCATTATTCTTATGGCATGATGCATGCTCTCTCCTTTCATATGCCATCACTACATTTAGCACCCTGTACATTTTGCCATATTCAAACTCTATTCTACTTGTAATCAAATCGCCCATGATCTTATGTTTTTGTTTCTCAATAGGTAATAAGGAACACTTAAAAATGAAATGGATCCACTTAATAGACAGTGGGGGTCAGCCACAGTTCCACCATCTCCTACCATTCTTTGTCTCTAACCTCTCTATGGTGCTGTTTGTCCTCAAACTTTCAGAACAGTTTGATCAGAAACGTAAAATAGTATGCTTTGGAACTGATGGTAAGATGATTGGAGGATCATTCGAATCATGTTTATCACATCAGGAAGTAATGACACGTTTCTTGAAGGCATTTCAGTTCAGTTCAGAGTGCCCTCAAGTTGTTGTAATAGGGACTCATAAGGACCGTGAAGGTAAGTGTGGTCAATCCAATGAATCCAGAGAAGTGAAGAACAGAAAAGTGAAAGAATGTCTGCAATTAAATAAAAAGTGCATACCATTTTATGTGGGGCAAGACATGGCAGAGGTGATATTTGGTGTCAATTCCCAAATTCCTGATAGTAAAGATAGAGCTGTTGCAAAGGTTTTACGCACAAAGATATCAGAGCTGTCTCCAACACCCGAGAAGGAGCCCATTGCCTGGTTTGGATTGGAGGTATTACTGCATGACCTGGCCCACAGAAAGAAGAGAGAAGTACTCAGTTTGTTGGAGTGCAAGCAAACCGCTGAGCGTGTACAACTAAAGGATGCAGCTTTCACTGCAGCTCTGAGCCACTTTATGAAGTGTAATATCCTTCTCTATTACCCAGATGTCCTTCCAGATGTGGTATTTTGTAACCCTCAAGTTCTCCTGAGCATCATTACTGAGCTGGTGCAACACTGTTATAAATTACTGAAACAGCCTGATCCAACTAAACCAATCAGTGGCCACTGGGAAAGGTTCAAAGATTATGCTTACCTCACTCAGAAGTTATTAGATGAATTTCCTGGACACTACTATGATGGTGTGTTCTCGTCTTCTGATGTTCTCAAGCTGTTCGCCAGTCGTTCTATAGTAGCTGGAGTGGGTAATGGAGAATATTTGATGCCTGCCCTTCTTCCTGAATGTTGCCTTGGAGATATTCAATCAGGTCTGCAGTCAGGTGATCCCCTTCTGATTCGATTCAAGGAAGGATGTTATCCCAATGGAGTCTTTTGCTTTCTTGTGGCCTATCTGCTCAATCATTCAAAGTGGACTGTGTGCATGAAAGATGGAAAACCCAAATGTCTGTACAGCAATTCAGTAGCCTTTTCAGCTTCACAAATCCCTGCTACAATAACCATAATGGATACTCTTTCACATTTTGCACTTCACGTTGTGTTACCTCAAGGTGGTCCATCTCTATACTCCAATATACGATCAGCTATTCACAAAGGGATCATGAGTGCGTGTAAACACCTTGGCTACCAGTGTGCAGAGGAGGACATTATAGATGCTGTGTACTGTAGTCATGGAGACTGTGTAGGAGGGGAGAGGCACCATGCTTTGATCAGGGGGAAAGATAATGATTTCTGGGCCAGATGCTGTAATGATGAGTCTCGAATTAAAAAAATTAATTATCCATGGGCTACTGCAACTTCTATTCGTCGCTGCGAAGATCTTGGTAAGTCTTACATTTCAAGATGTTTGTACTGTTCGGGATGAGATATGAATACAAATTTTATAAACAATGCCTCCCTCCCCCCCCCCTTATCAGATGATGGGTATGCTACACAGCATAGGTGATTGATTTGTTTAGAATGAGGGTAGATAAGAGTGTGTGTTTATGATGTAGTATAAGAGTATCACCCAATGGGTAATCTGTGTACATGTACTTGGGTACCCACCCCATGTCATAATATCCACCATTTTAATTCCTCACAGAATGCACCAGTGGCCACCTCTTGAAAATTGCTTCGTTCAGTTTTGATTGGAGGCGAGTTGGGAGACGCCTACTTGCATCATCACAACAGAACATCACAGACATTCTTCGTGACGAACCAGATGAACCAAACAGGAGAGAGGCAATGTTGATGATGTGGCAAAGTCAGAAGGGGTCACTGGCCACTTACAGTGTTCTGGCTGAGACATTTGAAACATTAGGATATGGAGAAATAGCTGAGAAGGTGAAGGAGATGGAGAGACAGAAGTAATGGTGGTTTTCATAGTACTGAGTAGGTATTGTAAACATTTGTGTAGGTATCATTAGGAAATGTGTACATGTATAACAGTGTGTGGTGACAAGGAAAGATAGGTGTGTTGGACTTTGTAATTGACTTTATTTTGAACTGCTTTTGGCCACTTTTAAGATGATTTGAAATTCCTTACAATGTGGAATAATTAGTTATATACATGTAATAGGATATGAATAAATTCACAGCTATACAATAAAATTTCATTACATTTATTTTACTTGCACTATTGTTCTAACTAATGAACATATCACATAATATAAGAACATGATGCAAAAATGCAGGCTGGATCTGAAGATTCTAGAACCTGTAACCACACACTCCATTATGCTGCACATGTACACATGTACTCCTGGCCTGAAATGATCATAGACTGTGATTGCCTGGTATCTCAGAATGGCTGGAGCAAGCACAGAGAGGGCCTGGGGAGGAGTGTGGAATCTTATGATTTTAATGATACTTTGATCTTCTTCCTAATCACCCACCCTCTCTAGTTATTATTGAGTTCATAAACTCATCCAGGGCTTGGATAATGTTAAGTCTTCAGCACATCTGGTTCATCCAGGGCTTGGATGATGTTAAGTCTTCAGCACATCTGGTTCATCCAGGGCTTGGACGATGTTAAGTCTTCAGCACATCTGGTTCTCTATGTGTCTAGCAGTGAAATAATGTTTGGTGTGAAATGTTGCACACTGTACGTGTGTTAGGTGAACATATTCCACCATATGGTTGGGATAGCTGGCCTGGACCAGGGTGTGCTTTATTTGGACACTCTTTAGCAGCTTGGCCTGCCACACATTTTGCTTCATGGGCTTCATAGCCACACGCATCATATGCATCGCCATGGAGCCCATCTGTCCTAGCAACATGCCCCATCCTGGTTCAGGGCATGAGGCTGCTCAACATGGCTGACCTCCTGCATGGAGGTGATGGTGGAGGAGGGTGTAGGGGCCGGAGCATTTGCTGGGGATGGTGGAGGAGGGTGTAGGGAGCATGTGCTGGGGATGGTGGGGAGGGTGTAGGGGAACATGAGCTGGGGATGGTGGAGGAGGGTGTAGGGGAGAATGTGCTGGGGATGGTGGGAGAGGGTATAGGGGAACATGTGCTGGGGATGGTGGGGGAGGGTATAGAGGAACATGTGCTGGGGATGGTGGAGGGTGTAGGGGAGCATGTGCTGGCGATGGTGGTGGAGGGTGTAGGGGAGGATGTGTTGGGGATGGTGGGGGAGGGTGTAGGGGAGCATGTGCTGGGGATGGTGGAGGAGGGTGTAGGGGGACATGTGCTGGGGATGGTGGAGGAGAGTGTAGGGGAGCATGTGCTGGGGATGGTGGAGGAGGGTGTAGGGGAGCATGTGCTGGGGATGGTGGAGGAGGGTGTAGGGGAGCATGTGCTGGGGATGGTGAGAAGGGTGTAGGGGAGGATATGCTGGGGATGGTGCATCTGCAGAGATTTTCAGATGACCTCACCAGCCAGCCAGTTTGGCCACATGAAGATGATGATTCCTGAGCCTATCATGCCCTTTAGGGAGACTATGGTGGCCCTACCCCCAGGTTGGACATGATGCAGTGGAGGGCGGGGTCAGTTTGTCTTTGGGATCTCTCTTGGAAGATGGATAGAATGAGAAGTGATTCCTCTCCATCCTGCAAAGAAGGTCCACTCCCTCCTGGTGAGGCCCCTCCTCTTCCGTGTCAACATCCACCTGCTAAATGCCCTAAGTGCCATTGGCGGTGGACTAGCAAGAGAGATGAGAGAGGAAGTGGAGTGAGGAGGGAGAGGGAGGCAAGACAGAAGGCTGTTGCGATGCTGGAGGAGACAATGTAGCAACATTAGTAGCAGAGGGATACTTCATGCAATATTTATTTGTAGACATAATACACCAGAGCCACAATGTAATGACTGCACTGATATGTTGATTTGTTGTCCTGACTACCAGTTTGTATCATTGAGTCATTACGTGCAGGTACACTCAAATATACACATTCACACACACTACACACCACGTTCTGTGATTCGTAACTGCATTTACACATATGCACATACGCACATACGCACATCTACCCAATTAACACACTAGCACAACTCTTGCATCCACACACATACACCACATCATGCACACAGGAACAGTACACACATACACACATGCACACATGCACACACCATATTACACATGTACACACATACTGTACAGAAACCACACACACACACACACACACACACATACACACACTCATACACACACATACACAAACGCATACATAATGTAACACATGCGCCATGTATTTTCCACCACCTCTTTTGTATATGCACCTCAAATGTTTTAGGTAGGTTAGACTGCATCTTCAATGGTGTGCATCATAAAGCATAGGCGTAGGAGGGATATAATAAGTGGAGGGGCCGAATGTAATTAATTGATATTGATCAGAGAGGTAATGAGTACAGACCGGGGGGGGGGGGGGGGGGGGGGGGGGGGGGGGGGGGGGGGGTAGTCAACTTCCTGTTTCGAACACTTCTTGCCACACCACTTCTCTCTACGAAATTCGATTTTGGTGTCTTACCCTTGCTCCTTGCCGACGTTACAAGGCACAGTACCCCGAGGGGTTCAAAATCCAGGCAGCTCCCTGCAGGAATGTCCAAATCACTTCAAAATCGATTTGCACGTAAAGGAGTCCTGTCACTATTCGTTGATTCTTACCGCTTCCGTTATGGAGATACAGCAATGCAAAGTAAAGTCCACGTTCCCGCTCGAATCGCACCTTTCTCAGTCCCACTCGGGAGAATGGAAGCGGTTCAAGGACTGAGAAAGGCGCGATTCGAGCGGGAAACGTGGACTTACTTTGCATTGCTGTATCTCCATAACGGAAGAGGTAAAAATCAACGATCTGCAGAAATCAATAGTACAGGACTCCTTTACGTGCATATCGATTTTGAAGTGATTTGGACATTCCTGCAGGGAGTACCTGGATTTTGAACCCCTCGGGGTACTGTGCCTTGTAACGTCGGCAAGGAGCAAGGGTAAGACACCAAAATCGAATTTCGTAGAGAGAAGTGGTGTGGCAAGAAGTGTTCGAAATAAAAAGTTGATAGCTTAAACCTTTACGGAGTTTTAGCGTGAAGCATTTTTATAACTTTTTATATATATAGCCACTTTTCATTTCCTCGGAAACTGACCCAAATGTATATAATGAATTGGGAATAGAAAGCAGGCCATTATTTAATCTTGATCAGTATTATTATGTATGTAATAATGGGTGGTTTGTCTACAACCGCAGAGCTCAAACGCTGCCCAAAAATGTCTTACACTGTTCATCGGCTTCTTTGAAATCATTAGCTACTGCTGTTAGGTCCAATGCATCAGCCTTGCCTTTATGGCAATGCATTAGCATAATATTCAGTGTTGAGTCCATCGTACAAAGTAAACGCTTGTATTGTCCGCAATGCAGAAATATATCTTTCAGCCATTGTCATTGATACTGTCAGAGCGCACCAATGATGAGTCCATAATTCGTGCAAGAAATCACACACCAGTGATCAGTTAAATACCTTCATTCTCTCTTTCTCTTTTTGAGCCCTTAATGCAATCTCGAAAAAGGATAGCTGTCTCCGCAATTTTTGACCATCAATATCATTGTAGAAATTCATCCACTGTGATTTCTTCACACGTTTCCGTATTTGCTGCTTAAATAGGATATTTACATCAGTGTTGATTGGTCAAACCTACTGGTCAAAAATGATATTTCATTCAATAGAACATCCAAGACTTCAAAATAAATCCGTTCAATCCTTAGGTAGGTTGTGAACCTGTGTCAAACCTTTTAGGCTGTCGTCGAGCAATACTATACCTTGA
Organism: Ephydatia muelleri; assembly: GCA_013339895.1. Lineage (NCBI taxonomy): Eukaryota > Metazoa > Porifera > Demospongiae > Spongillida > Spongillidae > Ephydatia > Ephydatia muelleri. Next base: position 17,608,175 of record JABACO010000002.1, read on the forward strand.
CATTTACACATGCAGCCTGTCATTGAAATGATAATCTTGTCTCTAATGGTGGAGGCCCATTGTCACCTTCAAGTGCACACGGACGATACGTGTATAATGATACACAAATTATATCTACATGTATATAGACTAGTACTTAACAATTCACCAGTAAGAGCACAGCCATTCCCCCAGCTGCTGCACTAGTGAGCATGTCAGCTGATGCGTTGCCGCTGTCTTACGATAAAAAAGATGGATACTTTTTCTTTTCGCTGCCGTTCAACAATTCATAATCTTATTCATGACATTAATTATTCACCTCCTATTACCAAAAAAGGGAGGACCTAAGTGGAGGGGCTAATATAGCTCCTTTAGCCCTATGGCTCCTACGCCGATGTTGTCAAGGTTCACTAGCTACGTCGAACCCCAAGGAAAACGGAAAGAAAGCAGAGGACCAGTGTAATCAGTAACAGTACTGCACTGCCTCTGAGCTGCGCATGCACACGAGGCCTTATTCAGAGGCGTAGGAACGTATTTAACATTGGGGGGGCCGACTTTGTAAAATTATTAACGGAGGGGGGGGGGGGGGGGGGTGCAGTCACTTACGACGGGGGGGGGGGGGGGGGGGTGCAGTCCGCTTACGACGGGGGGGGGGGGGTGCAGACGTAGACGTAATATGGTGACGTGCGATTACGGATACTAAGTACCGGTGAGTTAAACTAAACTAAAGGGGTAACATTGGGGGGGCCGAAGTATACGTCGGCCCCCCCACCTATAAGATTGGGGGGGCCAAGGCCCCCTCTGCCCCCCCGGTTCCTACGCCTCTGTTAAATGCTAGATTAATAGACAGCGTCATTTGCTACATGGACAACGATATCGACGTCGAGCGACGAGGCCGTCAAACTGATACCAGAATGGTTCATTCCCGTACCGCATCAGGTCGTAGTCTCGTACCCAGACCCAACTGTACGTAACGATGACAGTATGAGTCATACTGTAAGCGATGCGTACAGTTGGGTCTGGGTACGAGACTAATCAGGTCGAGGGACACCGGCATGTGGACGGGAAATTCAGAGAGGTACTAGCCCCGCCCACACCTACTTTGGAATTCCTGTACCGGTCTTAAAAGCTATGCACACGTGTAGTCTTAAAAATCATGCGGCCATCATCCAATGAGATTTACAGGCTGCTACTACTGTCTCTTCTCCTCCCCTCAGCTAGAGAACCTCTTTAAGCGGTACAGCCTGGGGCCAAGGAGTGGATCACCTTCTATCACAAGCACCAATTGCCCTGGGAGCTACATGACGACATACAGAAACTGAAAGACCTGGTGCCCAGATTCATTGGATGTGAGAAGATACGGTGACAGAGCTGACCACCTGCATATCCTGTTATTTATAAGAGGGTGTGGCTCACTTGGAAATATAAATGGGTGAAACTATTGAGGTGTGTCCACTGGTGGGTGTGGCTATTGTGAGCGTGGTTTTATATGGATGGTATCCGTCTCATCGTAACACGTACGTCCTGAGGTTTTGTGAGGGGGAGGAGCATGGGGTTGTCTGTATCATTACATATGTTCATTTTTGTGGAGCGGAGGGTCTGGGGACTGCACCATCTATGTGGTGGCCTGGGGACTGCAACATCTCATGTGGTGGCCTGGGGTCTCCGCTATCTCAGGCAGCTGGTCAGAATGGTTTTTGTGTTTGTGTGCTGGTAAGACTAATCAAGTCGTGAAACGAGGGAGGGAGGAAGTAGAGAGGGAGTGAGGATGCGAGGAGTGAGGGAGCGAGAGGAGGAGATCTGGGTATCAGAGGACCACCAGAAGAGAGAGGAGAAGAGGGAGGAGTCAGGGCGCACAGAAGGGACCTCCTTTTGGAACAGTGACCTCCTCCCACCTGGATGAAGGACGTCCTCAACCTAGAGAAAGGGATGGGGACCAGTACGAGATGAGCAACAAGTACGCATGCACACACACACACACACACACACACACACACACACACACACACACACACACACACACACACACACACACACACACACACACACACAACCTCCACCATGCTTTCAGGTAGAAGCTTTGCTTTGTACAATACAATCAAACAATCCAGCATGTTCTTCCAACCTTCCCTCAGGATGTTGCCATGGCGATGAGCCAGTGAAAATAGAGTGAGTATGCTGAGACGAACTTTGTGGTTGATTCCAATAGTGAAGGCCATAGAGCTAGGGGGCTGTAATTAGAATGAAATACAGCCACATAGTCTAAAAACATGACCACATAATCCACAAACATAACCAGACAGTGCACAAACATAACCAGACAGTGCACAAACATAACCAGATAGTCCACAAACTAACCGGACAGTGCACAAACATAACTAGACAGTCCACAAACATAACCAGACAGTCCACAAACATAACCGGACAGTCTAAAAACATAACCAGACAGTGCACAAACATAAGGCACCTCAGGAGTGGTTAGCAGTGTGGTGAACTTGCAGAGAGAGATGACAAGGTTATCAAACACTTCTGTGACCTCATAGTGTGCAGCTATGGAAGCACATTTGCTGAGAACAGAAGCATTAGAGGATGTTCAGAGAAGGAAGTGAGGGCATGTTTTGAAGCCACAACACTACACTACCACCTGTGTGTCTACCTGAATCCTCCAATGGCCTTCTGGACGATGTTCTTATCTTCTGCTATGTCAAATACATAGGAAACTGCTGCCACTGTGGGTCCCCAGGCCATCAGGAAGAGGTCCTGGTCATACTCTGAGGTCGCGACCTCCCAGTACTGGGCCTCAGGCCACTGGCTCCGGGTGAGCAGGGTCTGCAAATGATGTGATCGTCATGGTTGCGGTCCACATAGAAACCAGCAGCAGTTACCTTCCATCTGTAGTTTTCCTTCACTGCTCCAGTGTGCTCCTCAGGCATAATGATCTCTTCCTTCCTGGGAGGAGGAGGGGAGGGGAGGGGAGGGGAGGAGGAGGGAGGGAGGGAGGAGAGGAGGGAGGGAGGGAGGAGAGGAGGGAGGGGAGGAGGAGGAGGGAAGGGGAGAGGAGGGGAGGAGGAGGAGGGAAGGGGAGAGGAGGAGGGAAGGGGAGAGGAGGAGGGAGGGTATAAACTGCCCACTCAGTACCACCTAAAGGAACATTGGTCGATACCATTCACCTTCATACACAATAACTAATCTTTGTTACTATGGTGCATTAACCACACCCACTCCAGTCGGCTCTCTGTCAGACCTAACTACACCCACTTCAATGGCTCTAGTAAGACCCATACACACACACACACACACACCACACACACACACAAACAAAATTCATGTACACACAGACAGAAATTGGCATATCTGACATGTGAAAATGCAAAGTTACAGGCTCAACACCTTTCCCACACACATTGACCCACCACAGACAGTACATGTTATTACATACACACTCCTTCCCACAAATTCATGTACACTCAATGCACGCGTGCGCGCACACGCACACACGCACACACGCACGCACGCACACACACACACACACACACACACACACACACACACACACACACACACACTTCAACTGGGGCTCACTTGATGGCATTGTAGACTTCAGTGAGAAACTCAGGTGGGAAGTCTGTCCCTCCATTGGTCTTGCGTTGGTTGTGGATGTATTCCTGAGGGAGATACAAGACCACACCCTGACCACACCTCCTGACACACCCTTCACACAACCAGCTGTGATGTGTAATATTACATCATAGGTCAATCTTCTAGCCATAGTAACATAGGGTCACATAATTAAGCAATAGGAATGCAGATGTGAGGGATGATGTAATTAGTGAGGTGACCTTTTGGAACAATGGTCCTCCTAAGGTGTTAACACACCAGTAATCTCTAGAACATTCCTGACATTTACCACACACCCCATGATATCCATGACATGAGGTAATGGGTAGCTGCTCTTCTACACATGTTCCCTTGCTACAAGTCACATGACCACACATGCACTGGTAACTACACAGGTCACGTGACCACACATGCACTGGTAACTACACAGGTCACATGACCACACATGCACTGGTAACTACACAGGTCACGTGACTACACATGCACTGGTAACTACACAGGTCACATGACCACACATGCACAGGTAACTACACAGGTCACATGACCACACATGCACTGGTAACTACACAGGTCACATGACCACACATGCACTGGTAACTACACAGGTCACATGACCACACATGCACTGGTAACTACACAAGTCACATGACCACACATGCACTGGTAACTACACAGGTCACATGACCACACATGCACTGGTAACTACACAGGTCACGTGACCACACATGCACTGGTAACTACACAGGTCACATGACCACACATGCACTGGTAACTACACAAGTCACATGACCACACATGCACTGGTAACTACACAAGTCACATGACCACACATGCACTGGTAACTACACAGGTCACATGACCACACATGCACTGGTAACTACACAAGTCACATGACCACACATGCACTGGTAACTACACAGGTCACATGACCACACATGCACTGGTAACTACACAAGTCACATGACCACACATGCACTGGTAACTACACAAGTCACATGACCACACATGCACTGGTAACTACACAAGTCACGTGACCACACATGCACTGGTAACTACACAAGTCACATGACCACACATGCACTGGTAACTACACAAGTCACGTGACCACACATGCACTGGTAACTACACAGGTCACATGACCACACATGCACTGGTAACTACACAAGTCACATGACCACACATGCACTGGTAACTACACAAGTCACATGACCACACATGCACTGGTAACTACACAGGTCACATGACCACACATGCACTGGTAACTACACAAGTCACATGACCACGCATGCACTGGTAACTACACAGGTCACATGACCACACATGCACTGGTAACTACACAAGTCATGTGACCACGCATGCACTGGACCACAAATAAGCCCCTCCCCCCTCCCTCTGCCCCCCAATGGATAAAATGGCTGGTGTTTAAACATCGTACCACGTATCACGTAATCACGTACACTTCCGCGTATCTGTTTACATCATCATGTGCATGTACAATTTGCTTTCCTGAAATGATGAATACATGTACGTATAAAGAAGACAACGACACAGGTCATGTGACCACACATGCACAAGGCCACACCCTCCTGACACACACACACACGAAAGCTTCACACAGCCATGTACCACTTCTGGTGCAGTACTGTGGTCCAGCCATGACGTAATATTACATCAGAGGGTTAGTATTCTAATGACATGCAGACATGATGAAGGATGCCATTAGTTCCACTGATGTCAGAGTGGTGTGCATGATCAATTATGCAAACATCAGTTAGTCCTTCTAAGGTGTGCATACTAAACTACATCTGTAATCTCATTACATGACGTGGGAACTTTGCACTTCCAGAACAAATGACACACTCATACTTGGAACACACTCCTAATGCTTATTCATTTATTGTACTCTAACCAACATACTAAGTTAGAAGCAGGTGTGGTCAAATGTCAGTGAGACGTTCCAGGGCTATACATATATGATTAAAGGTTGTTTTTTTTTTTTTGCATTTTGGTACCAACATATGAAACACAAATAATATAAGCCCTGTTTATAGAAAAATGTGGCTTTTGAGTTAATCAGCCATCTAATTAATTGATCTAGAACATTTAGTTTTACTATGATATACGGAGAAATCCAAGAGATTTATTTTAACCATTCAATGCTTACACCCAAGCTGTCAAAAGAATACATGGATACCCCAGGAACCAGAACCCACACATGCTGGTAATGACACAGGTCATGTGACCACACATGCTAGTAATGACACAGGTCATGTGACCACACATGCTAGTAAAGACTCAGGTCATGTGACCACACATGCAAGTAAAGACACAGGTCATGTGATCACACATGCTAGTAAAGACTCAGGTCATGTGAGCACACATGCAAGTAAAGACACAGGTCATGTGATCACACATGCTAGTAAAGACTCAGGTCATGTGAGCACACATGCTAGTAATGACACAGGTCATGTGACCACACATGCTCGTAATGACACAGGTCATGTGATCACACATGCTGGTAATGACACAGGTCATGTGACCACACATGCTGGTAATGACACAGGTCATGTGACCACACACGCTAGTAATGACACAGGTCATGTGACCACACATGCTAGTAATAACACAGGTCATGTGACCACACATCTATAGAGAAGTCACACCACTATTCAGCCGATGTCAATGGAACTAGTTGCACATTAGGTAACCAAGGTTTAGTTCCCATTTGGGGGTGGGAGGGGGGGGGGGGGGGTTGTCTGCATATTGTCATGTGGTATGTCACTATGCACGGATCAGGTGACATGTCTGAAAGCATGTCATGTGATATTGTGCTGGGGGAAGGGGGGGGATCGGTGAGTATATGTCATGTGACATTGTGCTTGGGATCAGGTGACCCACCTGCAGTGTCATGCTCTCCTTGACCTCGGTACTATGCAGAACCACGTTGAGCATGATGATGGAGTAAGCCAGCACAAAGACTGCATCCTTGTTGGCAAACACCTTCCCCAGACCTGCTTCATTGCACTTCTGCACGGGGGAAGCATCTTCACTGCATAGCAACCAACATAGCAACCATACCCCAAAATCACATTCAAACAGTTGTCTTCTCAAACCACATGAGGTTGAAAAGGTGTGCACTTGAGAACACCCCTCGATGTATGTTAGTGTGAGGGATGCAAATACCTCTGTCCCCTCCTCCCCCTCCCCCATTGCTTTGGTTTAAACCTACTCTCCCTATTTAAGGCGTGGCTAGATGGTGTGGTGTTGAAGGGCATGGTCAGAGGGTGTGGCTCACCAGCCAGTGTTCTGTGAAGGTCTCAAGGATGCGTGAGATGATGGGAGATTCACTGGGCAGTCTGAAAGCTTCCAGGAAATGTCTCAAGGACTCCACCAAATCAACACCACTGACAGTAAACCTCCTATAAAGGGGAGGATAGGGTATAGGGGAGGGAGAGGAAGAGGAAGGGAGGAGAGGGGAAGGGAGGAAGGGGAGGAGAGGGGAAGGGAGGGGAGAGGAAGGGGAGAGGGAAGGGAGAGGGAAGGGAGAGGGAAGGGAGAGAGGGAAGGGAGAGGGAAGGGAAGAGAGGTAGGGGTGGGGAGGGAAGGAGAGGATAGGGGGAGGGAGAGGAAGAGGAAGGGGAGGGAGGAGGGAAGAGGAGGGGAGGGGAAGGGAGAGAGGGAAGGAGCGAGAGAGGGAAGGGAGGTTGGGAGGAGAGGGAAAGGAGGGAGAGGGGAGGGGAGAGGGAGGAGAGGGGAAGGGAGAGGGGAAGATAAGGGGAGGGAAGGGAAAGAGAGGGAGGGGAGGGGAGGAGGGAAGGGAGGGAGGGAAGGGAGGGGAGGGGAGGGAAGGGAGGGGGAGGGAAGGGAGGGGGGAGGGAAGGGAGGGGAGGGAAGGCAAGGAAGAGGGGGAGGGAAGGAGGGGAGAGGTGTGAGGGGAGGGAGAGGAAGATAAGGGGAGGGGGAGGGGAGGAAGGGGAGGAGAGGGAAGGGAAGGAGAGGGAAGGGGAGGAGAGGGGATGAAAGGAGAGGGAGGGAAATGAAGACCCTTTTATCACATCATGTGCCTCCTCCCCAGGCCTACCCAACATAAGCATTGAGGATGTCTATGTTCCTCCGGTCCCCTATGTAGTCTCCAATCATGGCCTTGTGCAGCTCCTGGTTGTCATGGAAAAAGCTGGTTACCTCCTTAGGATCGGGAGGTGAGGTGAAGACACCTTGCTTCACCATATGCTCCACTGCTGAGCTGGCCTTCTTGTTGAAGAGCTCTGTGGCCACCAGCATGACCTGGGGAGGAGGAGATGGGCGGAGTCTAAAGTCATGTCAACCTTTGTTCATATCTTTAGTATCAGATTGTCTACAATATTACCATCTCAGTGGTTAATTGGAGCACTGTGTAATGGTCAAGAGGTATTTATACCATTTCCCTTGAGTGAGTTATTAATGGTTATGAACATCCCAAGTCATAAAACTTCAATGATGTTTCTATGGTTACCACACTGAATCTATTATCACCACCTTCTCTCCTCTCCTCCCTCCTCCATTGGCAATTGTGATCTCATTATTTTAAATCACATTAAATAGTTATACCGTGGCAATACCATGGCAATACCATGGCAACAGTACCTTCTTTTTTGGCAGATGGCCTGAAGTACTTTCAACGGGGTGGCCCCGCCCCCTCCCTGACCTCCACCACCACATGACCATCTGGCCCCTCCCCTTTGTACAGAGATGGGGAGGAGGTGTGGACTATGGGGGCATGGTCATCCTGATAGGGTGGAAGGGACTGAGAAGTGGGTTGGGCCTCAGAGAAGGGAGTGGGTGTGTGGCCACTCTGGATGGTTGTCATGACAGCATAGAGAGCCTCCAGGGACATTAGATGGACAGGAGTGAGGCTGGAAGGTACCTGAAAGGCATTCTGTGTATGTGTGGTGTGTGTGTGTGGTGTGTGTGTGTGTGGTGTGTGTGTGTGGTGTGTGTGGTGTGTATGTGGGTGTTTACACCAGGTCATGCAATAGTACAATGTGTCAAGCATTCATGGAGCCATTCAAATTCGTTTAGTGACAGAACTAAATGACTAATCACATGATTAATTAACCACACTTACTATTAACACTGCCACCATGGTTGCCATGGTGACACTTTGGTGAGGTTTTCAAACACATTAGACATGTACAGCTGACAGTCAAAATTGACAAAAATCTCAGCTGCAAAGTGTTGAACATGGCAGAACTGAAGGTGATGGGGAGGAGGAAGGTGATGGGGAGGAGGATGGGGGGGAGGATGGGGTTATGACGCAGACAAGCCACCCAGAGGTGTCACCTGTAGAACACACTCCAGTGCCAGCTCTCTACGATCCATTGGACATTTCAGGTTCTCAGAGGAGATGAGATCGATCAGAATATTCAGAAACATCTGAAACCATTAAAACAATGAACACACACACACACACACACATGCACATACACACACACACATGCACACACACACACACACACACACACACACACATACATACACACCTCCAGTTGCAGCTTGAGGTGTGTGTCTGGCACAGATGAACAGAATGTAGCAGTTCTTGAGAGCTCTACTAAACACCGCAAAGCTGTCATGTTGGAGAAGCTGGCGGAAAGTAAGGCATCATGGCAACACATGGAGCATCATGGCAACATATGGAGCACCATGGCAACACATGGAGCACCATGGCAACACATGGAGCACCATGGCAACACATGGATCATCATGGCAACACATGGAGCACCATAGCAACACATGGAGCACCATAGCAACACAGGTGCAGTGAGGGATACCCTCCAACCTGTTAACTTACAGTACACAGGTTTCTGCAGAGGCCATCTTGGATAAGGAGCAGGAGAGACTGGTACTGGCACACAACTGGACCACTACACTTCAGAGCTGCACACACCAAGTTCAGACCTATCGCCACCAAGGCTTCTGAGTTGTGCCTACCCAGGGGTTAAAGGGAAAACCAAACAGATGAGGGGATGAGAGAGGGGTAGAGGAGAGGGGAGGGGAGGAGGAGAGGGGAGAGGGTAGAAAAGGGAGGAGAGGGGAGGGAAGGGGAGGGGAGAGGGAGGGGAGAGGGGAGGGGAGGAGGAGGGGGAGGAAGAAGAGGAGGGAGGTGATGTTAAAGGTAAAAGTAAACAGATGAGGGGAAGTGAGAGGGGTAGAGGAGAGGGGAGGAGGTGAAGTATAATGACATAAGGATCACATCTACCTATCCCTGGAGTTGATTATGGAGATGAGGAATCTAAGCAGCTCTCTCACACAGGGTAGACCGTACGGAGCAACACTTCGATGCTCTCGGGGACACAGGAGAGAGAGGAAGTGGGAGGAGCATCCAAGGGAGGAGGATCCAGCTCCTCCTCCCCAGTTTGCTTGGTCTCCTCCTCCCCTTCCTCAGTGGGAGGGGCTTCAGGGGCTGTCCCCTTGTTCTCGTCATCTCCTTCCGTGGTCACATGATTTTGCTCTTCCCCAGACCCTTCCTCGCAGTGCAAAGTCTGGTCAACAGAGCAAACGTCATCTCCTCCTCCCCAGGCCTCCTCTGATAGCGTGTGCAGACAGGAAAACAGCATCTGCACCATGCTAAGCAGTTTGCTCTCCGCAAAGCATCTCAGCAGCTCTGGTAGCATGTGTGTGTGTACATGTGTGTGTGTGTGTGGTGTGTGTGTGTGTGTGTGTGTGGAGGTGTGTGTACATGTACATAGAAGACAATTAGAACAATGAATATGAATTTTATGCACTTTCCCTATGCAAACCCCTCCCATTGCCACACCCACCACCCTTTCTAACCCTCAGCCCCGCCCACTACCACGCCCACCTCCCTCACCACTCAGCCTCATCTCGAAGCATATTCGAAAACATGACTGCATCAGCTCACAGACACTCTCGTTGCTTAGCAACCTCGCAACAGGGGCACCCAAAATAGTGTGGAGAACCTGGAGGAGGAGGAGCCATGTATGCTGCCATGGAAACAAGCATTGCTTCAAACCCTAACCTCCACAATCTTCATCAACACAACCTCATCGCTCGTCTGATTGGTGCCAACAAACCTGGCGTGAGTAATGGCGTCCGATACAGCCTCTATAATGGCTGCTGAGTTGGGGTGGGTGGGGTCTAAAAGAACAAAGAGAAGACCTTTAAATGAGGCATGTGAGTGAAGGGAGGGTGGAGAGATGGGGCACTGGAATGGGGAGGAGGGAGGTGAGGCACTGGATTGGGGAGGAGTGAGGTGGGCACTGGAGTGGGGAGGAGGGAGGTGGGCACTGGAATGGGGAGGAGAGAGGTGGGCACTGGCATGGGGAGGAGAGAGGTGAGGCACTGGATTGGGGAGGAGTGTAGTGGGCACTGGAGTGGGGAGGAGGGAGGTGGGGCACTGGCGTGGGGAGGAGGGAGGTGGGGCACTGGATTGGGGAGGAGGGGGTGGGGCACTGGAGTGGGGAGGAGGGAGGTGGGGCACTGGAGTGGGGAGGAGGGGGGTGGGGCACTGGAGTGGGGAGGAGGGAGGTGGGGCACTGGAGTGGGGAGGAGGGTGATGGGCACTGGAATGGGGAGGAGGGAGGGTAATCCACTAAGGTAACTAAGCTTTAAGTTTAATTCAAGATGGTTCAATCATGATCTAGTACTCAGTACATGTTGCATAGAGAAGGAAGGAGTGGTTACTTATGAGGCTATGAAACACTGACCACTACATGTACACAGAATACCTGTGCATACACACATACACACACACATCAACTCATCCGTGCGTGCGTACTGAATAATTGGCTCATGTCTTTTGTGCATTGTCACAACAAACATCGCGTGTGTAAAATACGTGACTTCGTCGAATGCTCCCTTCCCCCACACGTCCATCTCTGTTACCTAGCATGCCATAGGTCAGGAACTTCTCCACAGACGATATGGCCATTCCAGTCACCGGCCCACTTGTATCGTCAGACAACACCACGTCACAAAAGGGTTTCAAGAATTCTCCATTCAGTTCCCATATTCCGGCGACGCTGGCTAGCCTTTGTTGGAGCTGGTGCAGCTGCTGTATCAGAGGGTCTTGGTCCTCCTGCCGAGAAAAAGTGGGACACTAAACTCCTCTTAGCTACGGTGCAATTGACCTACCACTCTGGAAGGACCGCCCCCACCGACTGCCCCTTCGCATGGCGGCGAGAAGAAGGGACGCTTCCCCTTGAATTATCGCTATAGCAGCTGAGGCTTGCCGCGAATTCATGTCAAGGTTAAGACCCTGGTCGACGATCTATACAAACCTCCAATTTTTCAGGAGGTTGCCGCTAATTAAGATAATGCGGTAACTATCAGCTGAACCGCAACTTTGACACACCTATTTATCTGACAATATAGGATTGATTGAAGATTGATGAAATCATTAAAAAAACTTCACTCGCGTCTGGAGGGACAACGGAAGAAACGGATCGCGTATCTCTTTGTCGCGATGGAACGAGAACTCAAAGATCTACAGTTCTACGTTTGTTCCGTGTTATAAAACGGTGTGCTTTTAGAGAAACAAACGAATTCCTTTTTCTCGTGCCCAGTCCCCAAATAATTCTTGGTCGTCGTCTTCTAGTTCTTCCTTAGGAAGGTATAACTCGAGCTACGAACGGTTTTGAAGAACGGCAATAGCACCAATATCTTCGGAATTCACCTGCACGGTGCCCTTTAAGGTCATATAGACATCTAGAAAGACTACAGCGAGAAGTACCTCATGCGGTAGCAAGTTCTGTATAGGATATGAAGTTATTGCAGAAGTTTATTTGGTGTATTGTTGATTAATGAAGTTATTTTACAGCATGCAGTATAAATACTCCGACCTGCACGAAATTTATTTGGTGTTCACGGGTGTTTGCGGCCGGACAGTAGGTTGGATAATTAAGCGATACCATAATTTAGAATGAGCTACCAAAAAAATATCTAGCCGCATCTCATTATACGATGTCTGAGCACATACATCACACTCGTCTTATGACATTCCGAGGAGAGAAAATGCTCATGAAAACACTCAACCACAGCTATACATAAGCCATAATTGCACAAGGACTACATTTATTATGAATGGTTCTGCGCAGCCCGTTTCCACATCAATGTAATTTTGGCGGGAAAAGATGGGGTGTACTTGAGCGGTCTTTGCGGACCAACCGACCCGTAGAAATCTGTAAGCGAGTAATATAATGATCAGCACACATAGGAGAGTATATACATATCGCTCATAAATAGCCGACTATTTTTTTAACCCCAGAATAAGGCAGGAGTTTTTATAAATAATTTCAGTATTTTAGAATGGAGATACACGCAAAGAAAGTCGAAGAGCGATGCAGAGTGTGTGGCCGCTTCTTAGTGGAGGCTATATACCAGGGCTGCATATGACACAGGGTGTCTTCATGAAGCTGTTCAGGCTGCTGGAGGACACTTGCCACCAGTTTGACTTGCAGCTGGCGTACACATACCAGGAAGAAAGCAGCAGCTCATCCTCATTCAAAAGTACACTGAAGAGCTGCACAAGCTGCAGGTAGCCAAGGCTAAGCTGGCTGAAGCCCAAGACTCCTTTGCAGCTTTAGAGGAGCTGTCACGTACGTAGTGGTATATGGGGAGGACAGCCCTGTTATGGAGATCCTTATCAGGCATGCCCTGGACAGGAGGCAGTCTGTGGAGAAAATGGTAAGGATTAAGCAAACACTGATTATAACACCCTAACACAGGAAATGGAAATAGCAAAGACCACCAAAGTTACTAGCAAGGAGTTTGCCCTTCATGATGGTCGGATGAAGCCCTCCAATCCTTCAAGGTGCAACGGCAGCAATACTTTGGTGGTGTGTTTGTTGGTAATCACATCCACAAGACCACAGGTTATAATCATCTAAATTTAGTTCAGTTGCTGTAACTCATACACTATTTAGCCAGCAAACATCAAGCGTTTGTGCACCTCCATCGTAGAGGTTGCAACAACTAAGTGCCCTATACTAATAACACCAGCAACAGAGGCATGCATGAAGTTTACAAACTTCTTCACCCTGCTAGGCCAGAAGTACATGTATGAAATAACTGTACATAAACTATAACGGCCCAGCTCATGGAGCACTTTAGGAGTTCCTTCCCAAACTGCTCTATAACATTAAAAATGCACATGCTGGAAGAACATACAGTGCCATGGGCAAAAAGAACATACGTTGGATTTGGTCTTCTGAGGGAGCAAGGAGCAGAATCCATCCATGCCAGGTTTAACTCCTTGCAACGTACGTACCATTCGGTACATAACCCAGTCGAAAGACTGTCCTTGATTATGAAGGAGCACCTGCTTTCAATAGCTCCACAAAATGTGGCAGCGATCACTCCCCCCAAAAGAGTATGATACCGTTAAATTCACGATAATTCAGCAATATGCATCTCTAGCCCAAAAAACGTCGGCTACACGCAGATAATCGAATAAGTTAGTACCTTCTGTTATCTCTAAGATTTAGCTTGAATCAAAACTTTCTACGGGTCGGGAGCGTGGAAAACTTACTTCAAAGTGGACAGGTACGTCGAGGGTTACCCGCTTTCAAGAGCCATAACTTGCCGTAGCGTCAAAACTGTGACAAGAGAAACGCAGTGTATGTAGAAAGATGATGCTTCTTTTGTTTGGAAGCTTTAAATGGCGCTGGTATAATCCCTGTTTTTGTACAGGGGGCTCACGTTTCTTGGCTCTGGTTGTCTAGGACGTTGCTAAGGGAATACGTAATCATTTCAATACTTCGGGTTATACCCTACTGTCCAATGGCCGCAAACACCCGTGAATTGTGCATTGTCACAACCATAGATATTAGAGTAGAATCAGATCTCTGACAGAATGATGTTAAGTAACACGTGATAGAATAATAAATGAAAGCATGCGGTACCAAATAATGATGCGGGCGGGAAATGGGAAACAAGGTAGTGGCCTTACGGCACCTTCATTCAGAACTGCAACCAAATTACGTCCACGTAAGTGTGCCAATTAACATGAAGCTTACGCAATAAGCTACTTCAAAATGTCGTTTCGAGCAGACAATGGCATTGGTTGTGCTTGAGCAAGACATGCATGCATACTGAAGCAAGAAATATTAGACACAGCCAGCGCACTTTTTGGTCTAAAGCTTTTGCTTCAACACACATTAGCCTGTTTTTACAGCCCGATACGCAAGAATGCTTAGGCTTGACCACAGATAAATTGGCCAAATTACTAATACTAGGTTGTTTGGCGTGGTCTGACAAGTCAGCGATATATTGTTATAATCGTGACTAGAGATATGGGCACACGTTTCAATGGAATCGCTGCTCATTGAAAGATTATAATCGAACATCGTCCTACTACACTGACCAAAGACATGGGCCAACAGATGGATAAAAAATCCAACAATGTATTACAAGAAACCGAACATCCGAATCAAAAACTTCGTACAGCGTGCATCAATGGCAACACCTCCCTGGTGAGACATCTGGTCACAAACTACAGCTGTGATCCCAATGCTAGGGACAAATATGGTGACACACCCTTTACATGTGCTGGTTTAGGTGGAAGTGTTCAGTGTGTGGTGCTGTTGATCAATAAGTTTCACTGCGACATCAACACCAAAGGTGCTAATTGTAGGACTATCCTTCATAATGCATGTAGCAAAGGCCACACCTCCCTGGTGAAACATCTGGTTAGAAAGTACAGCTGTGATCTCAATGCTAGGGACACGAATGGTGACACACCCTTTACATGTGCTGGTTCAGGTGGTAGTGTGGAGTGTGTAGAACTGTTGATCAATGAGTTTCACTGCGACGTCAACACCAAGGGTGCTATTGGTAGGACTATCCTTCATAAGGCATGCAGCAAAGGCCGCACTTCCCTAGTGAGACATCTGGTCACAAAGTACAGCTGGGATCTCAATGCTAGGGACAATGATGGTGACACACCCTTTACATGTGTTGGTTTAGGTGGTAGTGTGGAGTGCTTGGAGCTGTTGATCAATGAGTTTCACTGTGACATCAACACCAAAGATGCTATTGGTAGGACTATCCTTCATAATGCATGCAGCAAAGGCCACACCTCCCTGGTGAGACATCTGGTCACAAAGTACAGCTGTGATCTCAATGCTAGGGACAATGATGGTGACACACCCTTTACATGTGCTGGTTCAGGTGGTAGTGTGGAGTGTGTAGAACTGTTGATCAATGAATTTCACTGCGACATCAACACTAAGGATGCTATTGGTAGGACTATCCTTCATAAGGCATGCAGCAAAGGCCACACCTCCCTAGTGAGACATCTGGTCACAAAGTCTAGGTGTGATCTCAATGCTAGGGACACGAATGGTGAGACACCCTTTACATGTGCTGGTTTAGGTGGTAGTGTGGAGTGCTTGGAACTGTTGATCAATGAGTTTCACTGTGACATCAACACCAAGGGTGCTATTGGTAGGACTATCCTTCATAAGGCATGCAGCAATGGACACACCTCCCTAGTGAGACATCTGGTCACAAAGTACAGCTGTGATCTCAATGCTAGGGACAAAGATGGTGACACACCCTTTACATGTGCTGGTTTAGGTGGTAGTGTGGAGTGCTTGGAGCTGTTGATCAATGAGTTTCATTGTGACATCAACACCAAAGATGCTATTGGTAGGACTATCGTTCATAATGCATGCAGCAAAGGCCACACCTCCCTGGTGAGACATCTGGTCACAAAGTACAGGTGTGAACTCAATGCTAGGGACACGAATGGTGACACACCCTTTACATGTGCTGGTTTAGGTGGTAGTGTGGAGTGCTTGGAGCTGTTGATCAATGAGTTTCACTGCGACGTCAACACCAAGGGTGCTATTGGCAGAACTATCCTTCATAATGCATGTATTAATGGCCACACCTCCCTGGTGAGACATCTGGTCACAAAGTACAGCTGTGATCTCAATGCTAGGGACACGAATGGTGAGACACCCTTTACATGTGTTGGTTTAGGTGGTAGTGTGGAGTGCTTGGAGCTGTTGATCAATGAGTTTCACTGCAACATCAACACCAAGAATGCTATTGGTAGGACTATCCTTCATAAGGCATGCGAGAAAGGCCACACCTCCCTAGTGAGACATCTGGTCACACAGTACAGCTGTGATCTCAATGCTAGAGACACAAATGGTGACACACCCTTTACATGTGTTGGTTTAGGTGGTAGTGTGGAGTGCTTGGAACTGTTGATCAATGAGTTTCACTGCGACGTCAACACCAAGGGTGCTATTAGTAGGACTATCCTTCATCATGCATGCAGCAATGGCCACACCGCCCTGGTGAAACATCTGGTCACAAAGTACTGGTGTGATCTCAATACTAGGGACATGAATGGTGACACACCCTTTACATGTGCTGGTTTAGGTGGTAGTGTGGAGTGCTTGGAACTGTTGATCAATGAGTTTCACTGCGACATCAACACCACGAATGCTGTTGGTAGGACTATCATTCATAAGGCTTGTGCAAAAGGTCACATTAATCTTTTACGAGCTTTGATATTAAATTATGGCTGTGATTGTCAGGATGTACACACTGAAGTATCAAATGTGCGAATGATTGTAGAAAAGTTAAAGAGAAGTTGGAAAGGTATGGTATGTATTGCTTGGAGTCACTCATGTATGATTGAAGTGGTTTTTGAAAACAATTTGAAATTTAATTAAACGTCAACTATTACAGTATCTCTTTGTTTATCTCATGAAATTAAATTATTGACCTGTACAACAGTTAAGTTTGTTTCCAATCATTCAAAAGGCTGCTAGAGTTGGAGTTATTGTTTTGATAGAGTTTAATATTTAATTTCACTCCTTTTATGTCTTTTGTACATGTATTTATTTTATTATATGATTTGGGGCTTATTTATCTATTGTGTACTGAATACATTAAAATTATAATAGTCTGCTGGTAACCAGAAGAATTTGATGGCATAGCTGTACCAAAGTTCCTTTGTAGAATGAAATGAAACTATATACCTCACTGTAGGAATGAAGTACTTTGAATTGATGGAGAAGATGAATGATGGTATGTGTTTAAAACTGTGCATTATAAACAATTCATACCTTAATGTAACATGTGGAGACAATACTGAGTAATGGTTCTGAACAAAAGATACACTGATTGTCATTTAAATGTAAATATGACATGCAGTTAAAGCTATAATGATTATAAAAAAACAGGTATAAATAGTTTTAATAACACGACACAATGATTAGGTATGAAATTAGGTCAATGCGAGAACTGTAGATGCACATGAATTGGACTGGTATATTTGCTGCAAATGTAAGGCTGATTCATATTTCTACGATATGAAAGGAAGAGCAAAGCTTGTGCAATATATTTACATACAGAGCAGTACAGTCAGACTCAATTACATTGCAATGTCACACTTTATATAGTTCAATCATACAATATAATTGGCTAGTTAGCAACTACAGTTAAGTCACTACATTGCTCTCCCTTTAACGAGAGTGTGCCCTCACACTGCTTTCTCAACAAAAGAGACCATCTTGCATGGTCTCAGGAATTTCAGCTGGATCACCGTAGTGCATGGTAGGCCTTCTGACTCTGGTAGAGCGTCTTGGCCCTGGAACATTTGGAGCTGGCCCAATGACAGGTTGTCTATATCCTTACGCTCCATTGGTACAATGGAAGGTAGACTATCTTCATTGTGATCACCAGCTGTAGGTCAGGAGGGGTATCTTCTATGACATTTTGCTCTCCTACTCCATTAGGGAGAAGCGTCCAAAGGATCTGTTGGCTGTCCTGGTGTGGATGGCCTTAGGGTAATCTCAGGTGGTGGTGCTTCAGCCTTTTCAGAGCCAGGCTTTAGCCGGTTAAAATGTACCACTTTCTGCCTCTTGGGGTTAGCACAATCTGCTATTCTGTACACATATGGCCCTAGCACTTCCACAGCCTTGAATGACCCTTGCCATAGGTTGCATAGGTTGTGAAACTTCTTGGCATGCCCTCCACCAACTGCTGGATTGTGGAGAAATACAAACTCATTAACTTCCTCTCACTCCTTTATCATAATACTCCTGTCGTTGCTGTTGGAGCACCATGTATTGCAGGATTTGTGCGTGAGCTTGCTGCATCCTATTCTTCAGTACCTCAGCATACTGTGAGGGATCTTCAGCAGCACCTGGAATGGAGAACAACACATCTTCAGGAAGACGAGAGTCATGACCAAACATCAATTCGAATGGTGTGGATTTGGTTGTGGCATGATGACTAGTCCTATGGGCTAGTAGCAGAGTTGGGAGGAGGTCCCACCCCTGTTCATCCTCCCTCACTGCCATGCTCAACATGTCAAGTAAGGTTCTGTTAAACCTCTCACAAGGCCATTCGACTGAGGGTGGTATGCAGTGGTGCAGGTCTTCTTGATGTCCAGCAATGATCGTAGCTACCTTCATCTGTATGGACAGAATCTGGGACACCAAATCCACACATAAACTCATTAGCAAAGACGCAATGCAAAACCCCATCTCCAGCCAGGTGATCATATGATGTATGTCAATCTGCAGTGCCTTGAATTTGTGTAGCCGTTGCAGGGAATGATGGTCTGTTCACAGGGTAAACTTTTTTCCATAGAGGTAGGGCCAGAAGTGGTGAGCAGCCCACACCAAGGCAAGCATCTCCCTTCTTTGTGGCACTCCTTTCTGACCTGCTTAACGCTCTGCTGGCCTATCCTAGAACCCATTCCATTGTGGCACTCCTTTCTGACCTGCTTAACGCCCTGCTGACATATCCAAGAACCCATTCCATTGTGGCACTCCTTTCTGACCTGCTTAACGCCCTGCTGGCATATCCTAGAACCCATTCCATTGTGGCACTCCTTTCTGACCTGCTTAACGCCCTGCTGACATATCCTAGAACCCATTCCATTGTGGCACTCCTTTCTGACATACTTAACGCCCTGCTGGCATATCCTAGAACCCATTCCATTGTGGCACTCCTTTCTGACCTGCTTAACGCTCTGCTGGCATATCCTAGAACCCATTCCATTGTGGCACTCCTTTCTGACTTACTTAACGCCCTGCTGGCATATCTTAGAACCCATTCCATTGTGGCACTCCTTTCTGACCTACTTAACGCTCTGCTGACATATCCTAGAACCCAAATCCAAACTGAAGTTAGGTAAAGCCAGTAGTGGTGAACACATAAGCAGTTTCTAAATTAGCTCAAAAAATGCATCATTACACCCTTCAGTCCACATCCACTGTGTATCTTCCTGAGTCAAGGCATGCTGAGGAGACACCAATTGAGCACAACTCCTTACAAAACGTCTATAGTATGACGCAAAACCAAGGATATGTTGGAGGTCAACTTTATTCCTTGGCATGGGCCAGTTGACAACACATGATATTTTTGCTGGATCGGTCCTTAAATACCTTCACCTGAAATAACGTGACCGAGGTACTGCACGCTAGTCTGTAGCAATCGCCACTTTTAGGTCTAATCTTCTGTCTCACCCCTTTCAAACTGCTCTAAGTGCTTTTCAATCGACTTGCTAAAAATGATGATATCATCAAGATAGACGAGGCACGCAGTCTAGTGCAGACCAGCGAGAACTTGTTCCATGAGCCGCTGGAAGGTTATTGGCGCATCACAATTTCAACAGCATCACGCGAAATTGGAAAAGCCCAAATGGTGTCACAAATCCCATTTTCTCCCTATCTCGACTGTCCTCCTCGACTTGCCAGTAACCACTGAAGTCGAAAAGTAACAGGCGCCTCCCAAGGCATCCAATCTATCCTAAGGAGATATTGTGCATCTTTGCGAGTAAGATCGTTAACCTGACAGAAATCTACACAAAATCGAGTGCTACTGTCTTTCTTCTTCACTAACAGGATAGGCGATGCCCATGGCCCACAACATGGCTCAATGATTCCCTGGGACAACAGATCAATTAACCCACGCATTTCTTCCTGTTAGTGAAATGGTAGTCGTTGAGCAGGCTGGCGGACAGGTAGTGCATCTGATGTGTCGATGCGATGGCCTAGCAGTTGGGTATGTCCTAGATCATTAATATCATTTATGGCGATGATGTCTTGGTACTTCCACAGCAGTGCAGTCACTCTGTCTCGAACCCCAGGGGCCAGGCTGGAAGTCATCTGATCAATACTAACCTTGATGGCCTGCTTAGGTTTAGAAGCTTGCTAACAAGGTTGCACCTGAGCACAATCAACAATAGAGTGCAACATACCTACCCTCACATTTTCATGCACAGTGACAGGTGCAAAACATGGTCCATCACCTGGACTATTGTGTGGCCAGCGACTGCATCTGTGATAGAATGAACAACAAGAAGACCATATGCGTGCACAAACTCTTCACATGGCTCTACTACTACCACCCTAGATGCAGACCTATGTACTGTCGTCATCTTTACAGGCAAATACATCTGACTGTTTGGTGGAACCGTTACCTTTTCACTCAATGTAACAAAGCATACAGGAGTATTATCAGAGATAAAAATAGATATATTATCTCTGGTATAATGCTCATGCAGTACATACAGATAATACGAAATGTACAAGCCCTACCTCTGTGAACATAATCTTCTGTTAGAGATCTAACACACAGCAATGACGCATCAAACATCCGAACCAAGAAGACACTCCTGGTGTAGTTTTTTGCCACCAATACTACATGGTCTTTTGACAGTGGCCCACGCTATCTGGAGAGTGCATTGTCCAGTGATAATTAGCTTCCATCCATTTGCAGCCACAACCGTATGTACTGGTGCCTCCAATTGAACAGCACCTCACGCTTTAGCCTCCATCCATAGTTTCCATACGTCTGGCTATACCGCAGAACTGACCGGGTATTGACTAATATGTCCGTAACACGACCTTCAATGGAACCCTTAATCATTCATGTGGAACTTACAGCTACTGAATCCATTGAACTCTTCGTCTTCTCCTATTGTCCGCGCCCGGGCCATTCGAGCTGCCTCTTTAGCTGTTGCATGAGTTTTTTTTTCTTCTTTTTTTTTCTGTTGCATTTGACACAAACTTGTGCCAAGGCTATCTTTAAAAAAAGCTAGCAGAACTGCAGGATTTTGTTGTGGAGACTAGCACAGTACAGGCTGGAGCTGCTTAGAAAACTGCGATTGTTCAAATAATAGACACTAAAGCTTGAGGACAATATTAAAGTAGATGTATTACAGTACCTCTCACCCTATTGCATCATCATCATGGTGTTAATCTGATTGAGCAGTGCAGTTCACATGGGAGAGTTATGTAATCAGAGAAGTTCTTTGTCCCTTTCTCTACGCCTAGTAGGACTAGCCTCACGTTTGCCTGTCATGGTACCTTGTGTATAATGTGCTGCAAACTGAATAAAACAGGTTTTCATGCCCATTACAGCTGTCATGTGTTATTTCTGGCTATGTTTGGATAACATTAATTAAAACAATTTGAGATTTAAATATTTGTGTGAGGTCTCATCCTTAATTTATAGTGAGCAAATGTTGTGGTCCAATAGATAATTATTTCATGTGCACTTTGTACCTTCCAGGAGATTCTAGTAATCTACAAGTGTTTTCACTCATGTGTTTTACGTGTGTGTTAACTGTATTCCGTTCATGTGTGTTCGTTTTGCCGTGGTCTCTATCTAGTTTCCAATTGTACGTGTGTTATTCAGAAACTCGACATGAAGCATATGTCTGACGATTTATGTGTGTACCATCTAGACAAGTTTCAAACACAGCAGTGCAGTCAATGATATTTCAATGTGTTGTCACACTACTATTGTGTTGTTGATATCTCTGCAGGGCCAAAAGGAGTTTACGATATCACAGATCACATTGAACCTTGGTATGACATTGGATTTTACCTTGGGGTGAAGATACCATACCTGGAGGACTTGAAGGGCCTGCCTTCAGGTCAGATGAGCAGGATCATGAGGTGGTGGCTAGGTGGGGATAGGCACATGTTTGACTACTTCATGGAGCCATGTTGGCAGACATTGGTGAAGGCCATAGCACACCCTGCTGGAGGGGACAACATTCCTTTGGCTGAAGAGATTGCATTATCTCACCTAGCCCCCACAGATATGAAGTTCATCGGTTAGTTGTGTGTTTGTGCAGTACTGGCCATTATAAAGACAGAAAGCAATAGTATAGAAGTACTTCAGGCAACATATCTGCACATTTTGAAACAGCAAGTACCTAACCAAGAGATCATCCTTATCACAAGGCAGCCATTGTTGTCTTTTAAGTATCATTATCAAATGACTTGATTGCATGTACTTAGCCACGCATACATCTATACAATTAGAGCCATCATGTGGTAGCCAAATCTATAGTCTTTAATTGAGTCCAGTGAATTAGTATTTATATTTATTGTGACTGTATAGAGTAACTGTTGTTATTATGCTATTCTAGGTGTGCAGTACTCCAGTACAGTTTGTGATGAGATCACTCCACTTCTCGAGAAGTGGTATGATCTTGGGGTTAAATTGCAAATTGACAGAAAGGTTCTCGATGGTATAAAAACACATAAAAATTCTGCATCACTGTTGAACCACGTGGTGATGGAGTGGCTGAAGTTGAACTCCAGTTTGAGCTGTCTCCCCACCTGGAATCACCTGATTAAGGCCATTGCCCTTATGGATGAAGAAGAGGCCGAAGTATTGCAGCAGTCCCATCCTGTAACAAGAGACATTATCAGAGGTATGTAGCACATAATTGGGACAATGTGTATAGATGTACATATGAATGTTTGAGTGCAAGAGGTACACATATGTGATGATACGCATGAAGTTTTCAAATTGTATTCTTGATACAATGTATGCTAATTAGAAAGCAAGCTAGACATCTTTATCATTTTACTTTATAAGAATAAAAATTGTCCATACCACATAATAAATAAGCATGAAATGGTAGCAATTGGATAGGTCATAATTAGAACCATATACCTGATTTTATATTAAATATGCAGAATTATTGTATGTTGCATAAACGTGTTCTAGTATTTGAAATATTAGTAGGCTTAACAGAATGCTGGGGTTGATGATAATACTATGAAAACTCTACATGGTTTCTTTTAAACTGTCATTAATTATAATACAAAGCATTAATAAAACACATAAAGCACCAAATGAAGTCATATATAGGTCATAACACTGATAGTACTTTACCTTTCGACATTATTAAATGTCGAATATTCACATGCCATTCCACCTGTAATTAAAAAATCTTCACTGAGAAGTTGTGGTCCAAGGGGTTGTGATGGAGTGTTAGAAGTGAGAACCTTACTGATTTTCACGTGTATTATATTTCAGGAAATACTGTGAGCACCATAATGTTAGGTGAGTTGGTTTATAGAGAATCTTTTGCTATCAGATACATTGTTTAATTATATTATTCATGGAACAGATGTGGAGAACTCACTCATTGAGGTGGTTGATTCCATAGCAGAGCTGAAGGACCAATGGCAAGCTCTTGGCCTGGCTCTGAAGCTGGACCCATCAGTGGTAAAGGAGGTATCTGGCTCCACCCCCAAGGACTGCCTGCACAAGGTGGTAACTCTATGGCTCAGACATGATAAGGTTATACCTTCATGGCAAGAACTGGTGGACTGCCTCCTTCATCATCTGTGGGGAGACAACTCATCCATTATCAAGAAGATTATTATGGAACACCCACACAATACTGCACCCAGTAAGTCATGTAGTTATCTAAATGGATAATGTTGTTGTCCTGGATAATATACAGTTGTCTAGGTGCTTAATTTCTTATAAAACTGAATATGATCTTTTTTCATTACATTAAACCTTCACCTGACCTTTACCCAGCACACGGTTATGACCTTGTCTCTTCAAGGAGTTGTAAGACGCTGGATTTTTAATTAGCCATACATTTCAATGCAAGCATTACATTTGTATTGCGTGTACAATAATGTATGTGCTAGGTCCCATGCATTGTGTGGAAATAATCCCATATACATGTATCTAGTACCCACGCCATTTTTATTTTAAGTAAATTTGTCCCATGCAACCAGTAGTCCAACACTCTATGTACTGCATTGTTCCGCTATTTGCAAAGAGGTATTGGACTGTGGGCAGGGAGGAAAATAGAATGTATGTCACCCAATCCTAGCACACAGCTCACCTGATTCAAATGCCTCTGAATGATTGCCCTTGAACAGCATTGGTGCAATGGGCAGATGGGGGGAGGGGCTCCATGGTCAGGGAATACAATGCTGCAAGCCTCTCTCCATGGCCATGACCGTATCCTGGTTTGACAGGGCAGTCAATATGCAGTAACACCTGTGCAGAGCCCACTGTGTTGCTCGTATAACACTGTGCAGTATATTGCACATACAATGAATGGTGCACAAACCTCCGCAATTTACAAGCAAGCTACCTACACCCAAGTAATGGCATTAACCAGCATTTTAATATAAACTAGTATTAAAGGTCAGACATCCTCATGGTAAATGTTTATTGTTGCATATTCAAGGATTTAGATAATTTATGCGCTCAGAAACAAACAGATCTACATATGGGATCGAAAAAGGAAAGAAATGCATGTTTTCCAGATTTTTTTATTCTAGAAGTCTGAAATGTCCTCTACACATTGCTTCTTACGCATTGAGAATCGGGGTATCTGTCATAGAGTTGTTAGGCTCTGAAGTTTTAATTAGCTATGCTTTTCAAATGATGCGTTACATTTCTATTGTGCATACTGGTTATTTTGTTAGATCCCTTTTCGCAGATACAATCCAATACATTTTTGTAATGGTATGGTTTGAATTGTTTTATTACCTTTAGTGATTTTGGAAGAACAGAAAGAACAGAACAAGAGGCTAAATGATGAGGCCAAGAGGCTGTACGATGAAGCCATGAAGAAGGGGTATGCTGAATGTTCAACAATCAAATGTCTCATTCATGGATCAGCTGGAGTGGGCAAAACACATGTCAAACATCTCCTCCTCAAAATGCCTCCTCCTGAGCTTAGGACCAGTACAGGGGTTGCTGATAACCCTGTCCGTGCTGTGACTGTGTCTGCAGTGGGTGTGTCCAAGCAAGATGAGGATGACTGGTATATCCTTGATGGGGACTATGACCTCATGCGTACAGTGAGCCAGATGATCAAAGGATACGTCCTACCACTTCCCAAGGATGCTCCACGTGAGGTACAACCAATGAGCCATTCTAGTGATCCAGGACCCTCAAGGTCCTCATCAGATGGATATGAGGATGTGCTCATGTCATCTCCTCCAGTCACCAGTAACGACACACATGGTGTGATGGTACTGGCATCAGATGAACAACACATTCACACAGCAGACACCCAATCTAGAGTTAGGGCTTCTGCTCCTGGTTCAATTCAGTCAGACAACACCACAAGCCAAATAACTGTGGAGGAAAGCTTTATCAGTATCGTTAACCAGCTATCAGGTGAGTTTGAGGCGATGGATTGAGTTAGTGGCACAAATAGCAGCCAATATCTAATTGGGGAAAGTAAAAGATGTTCCAGCCTTTGTGCACTGTGTATTGCAGTGCGATACATTCTTATGGCATGCTTCTCCTTTATCAAATGGAGTGTGATCTCCTTGGCACATGATCTTATATTTATGTTTCTCAATAGGTAATAAGGAACACTTAAAAATGAAATGGATCCACCTAATAGACAGTGGGGGTCAGCCACAGTTCCACCATCTCCTACCATTCTTTGTCTCTAACCTCTCTATGGTGCTGTTTGTCCTCAAACTTTCAGAACAGTTTGATCAGAAACGTGAAATAGCATGCTATGGAACTGATGGTGAGATGATTGGAGTATCATTTGAATCATGTTTATCACATCAAGAAGTAATGACACGTTTCTTGAAGGCATTTCAGTTCAGTTCAGAGTGCCCTCAAGTTGTTGTAATAGGGACTCATAAGGACCGTGAAGGTAAGTGTGGTCAATCCAATGAATCCAGAGAAGTGAAGAACCGAAAAGTGAAAGAATGTCTGCAATTAAATAAGAAGTGCATACCATTTTATGTGGGGCAAGACATGGCAGAGGTGATTTTTGGTGTCAACTCTCAAATTCCTGATCGTAAAGATAGAGCTGTTGCAAGGGTTTTACGCACAAAGATATCAGAGCTGTCTCCAACACCCGAGAATGTGCCCATTGCCTGGTTTGGATTGGAGGTATTACTGCATGACCTGGCCCACAGAAAGAAGAGAGAAGTACTCAGTTTGTTGGAGTGCAAGCAAACCGCTGAGCGTGTACAACTAAAGGATGCAGCTTTCACTGCAGCTCTGAACCACTTCATGCAGTGTAATATCCTTCTCTTTTACCCAGATGTCCTTCCAGATGTGGTATTTTGTAACCCTCAAGTTCTCCTGAGCATCATTACTGAGCTGGTGCAACACTGTTATAAATTACTGAAACAGCCTGATCCAACTAAACCAATCAGTGGCCACTGGGAAAGGTTCAAAGATTATGCTTACCTCACTCAGAAGTTACTAGATGAATTTCCTGGACACTACTATGATGGTGTGTTCTCGTCTTCTGATGTTCTCAAGCTATTCACCAGTCGTTCTATAGTAGCTGCAGTGGGTAATGGAGAATATTTGATGCCTGCCCTTCTTCCTGAATGTTGCCTTAAAGACATTCAATCAGATCTGCAGTCAGGTGATCCCCTTCTGATTCGATTCAAGGAAGGATGTTATCCCAATGGAGTCTTTTGCTTTCTTGTGGCCTATCTGCTCAATCATTCAAAGTGGACTGTGTGCATGAAAGACGGAAAACCCAAATGTCTGTACAGCAATTCAGTTGCCTTTTCAGCTTCAGAAATCCCTGCTACAATAACCATAACGGATACCCTCACTCATTTTGCATTGCACGTTGTATTGCCACCTCATGGTGGTCCATCTCTATACTCCAATATACGATCAGCTATTCACAAAGGGATCATGAGTGCGTGTAAACACCTTGGCTACCAGTGTGCAGAGGAGGACATTATAGATGCTGTGTACTGTAATCATGGTGGCTGTGTAGGAGGGGAGAGGCACCATGCTTCGATCAAGGTGACAGAGCTTGGATCCTGGACAATATGTTGTAAAGATGAAGCCCGAATGACACCAATCAACCACCCATGGGCTACTGCAGCTTCTGTTCCTTGCTGCAAAGATCTTGGTAAGGCAATGAGTGTTTACGTTATACTGTTGACGTAGGGGCATGAAAACAAATTTTTATAAACGATGCATTTATAAATCCTTCCCTCACTAATGGTTTGATCCATCCCAAACAGATTTATTTTTTACAATTGGTATCAGTTTTACATGTGCATTGCAGCCCTTCTCCCTCCCCCTCATCAAATGATGGGTATGTTAGATGTACAAGAGTATCAGGTTGATTGATTTGTTTAGGATGGGAGTATCAAGTGATGTGTGTGTCATGGTTAGGGTATAGAAGTATCAGGTGGTGGGTTTCTATACATGAACTCCTGCACTCCTTAGCCACTACTGCCACCATTTCCTCACAGAATGCACCAGAGGCCACCTCTTGGATATCGCTATGTGTGATTTTGATTGGAAGCGAGTTGGGCGGCGCCTACTTGAGTCTGAACAAAACATCACAGACATTTGTCGTGACGAACCAGATGAACCAAACAGGAGAGAGGCAATGTTGATGATGTGGCAAAGTCAGAAGGGATCATCAGCCACTTACAGTGTTCTGGCTGAGACATTTGAAAAATTAGGATACAGCAAAATAGTTCAGAGGTTGAAGGAGATGGAGGAAAAGAAGTGATGTTAGTGGTGATCATAGTACTGAGTAGGTGTTGTAACCATTTGTGTAGGTATCATTAAGAAAACTATAGCAGTGTGTTGTGACAAGAAAAGATAGGTGTGTTGGATTTTGCAATGTAATGGACATTATTTTGAACTGTTTTTGGCCACTTTTAAGACTGATGATCTGAAATTCCTTACAATGGGAATGATTAAATAGTTCTATATGAAATTCATGCACATGCGAACACAAGAAAAATGTCATTACATTTATTTGACTTGCACTATTGCTATAAAACAAGATTCCACAAATTGGTGCAAAAATGCAGGCTGGATACAAAGATTCTATAACCTGTAACCACACACTCCATTACACTGCAGGAGGTGTGTAGGGGAGCATGTGGGGGATGGTGGAGGAGGGTGTAGGGAGCATGTTGTGAGGGTGGGGATGTGTGGAGGAGGGGTGTAGGGGAGCATGTGTTGGGGATGGTGAGGAGGGTGTAGGTGAGCATGTGCTGGGGATGGTGGAGGAGGGTGTAGGGGAGGATGTGCTGGGGATGGTGGAGGAGGGTGTAGGGAGCATGTGTGGGGATGGTGGAGGGGTGTAGGGGAGGATGTGCTGGGGATGGAGGGAGGGTGTAGGGAGCATGTGCTGGGGATGGTGGAGGAGGGTGTAGGGAGATGTGTTGGGGATGGTGAGGGAGGGTGTGGTGAGCATGTGCTGGGGAGGGTGGATGAGGGTGTAGCGGGATAGGATGGGATGGGGATGAGGGGAGGGAGGGCAGGGTGTGGGGGAGATGTGCTGGGGATGGTGGGGAGGTCGGTAGGGGGTGTGAGGACAAGTGGGCTGGGGATGGTGGAGGAGGGTGTAGGGAGCATGTGCTGGGGATGGTGGAGGTGTAGGGAGCATGTGCTGGGGATGGTGGAGGAGGGTGTAGGGAGCATGTGCTGGGATGGTGGAGGAGGGTGTAGGGGAGCATGTGCTGGGGATGGTGGTGGAGGGTGTAGGGAAGGATGTGCTGGGGATGGTGGAGGAGGGTGTAGGGGAGGATGTGCTGGAGATGGTGGAGGAGGGTTAGGGGAGCATGTGCTGGAGATGGTGGAGGAGGGTGTAGGGAAGCATGTGCTGGGGGTGGTGGAGGAGGGTGTAGGGGAGCATGTGCTGGGGATGGTGGGGGAGGGTGTAGGGGAACATGTGCTGGGGATGGTGGAGGAGGGTGTAGGGAGCATGTGCTGGGGATGGTGGAGGAGGGTGTAGGGGAGCATGTGCTGGGGATGGTGGAGGAGGGTGTAGGGGAGGATGTGCTGGGGATGGTGAAGGAGGGTGTAGGGGAGGATGTGCTGGGGATGGTGGAGGAGGGTGTAGGGGAGCATGTGTTGGGGATGGTGAGGGAGGGTGTAGGTGAGCATGTGCTGGGGATGGTGGAGGAGGGTGTAGGGGAGGATGTGCTGGGGATGGTGGAGGAGGGGTGTAGGGAGCATGTGCTGGGGATGGTGGAGGAGGGTGTAGGGGAGGATGTGCTGGGGATGGTGGAGGTCGGTGTAGGGAGCATGTGCTGGGGATGGTGGAGGAGGGTGTAGGGGAGCATGTGCTGGGGATGGTGGAGGAGGGTGTAGGGGAGGATGTGCTGGGGATGGTGAAGGAGGGTGTAGGGGAGGATGTGCTGGGGATGGTGGAGGAGGGTGTAGGGGAGGATGTGCTGCTGGGAAGGTGGAGGAGGGTGTAGGGGAGCATGTGCTGGGGATGGGGAGGATGGTGTAGGGGAGCATGTGCTGGGGAAGGTGGGGGGTGTAGGGGAGCATGTGCTGGGGATGGTGGAGAAGGGTGTAGGAGAGGATGTGCTGGGGATGGTGGGGGAGGGTGTAGGAGAGGATGTGCTGGGGATGGTGGGGGAGGGTGTAGGGGAGCATGTGCTGGGGATGGTGGAGGAGGGTGTAGGAGAGGATGTGCTGGGGATGGTGGAGGAGGGTGTAGGGGAGGATGTGCTGCTGGGAAGGTGGAGGAGGGTATAGGGGAGCATGTGCTGGGGATGGGGAGGATGGTGTAGGGGAGCATGTGCTGGGGAAGGTGGGGGTGTAGGGGAGCATGTGCTGGGGATGGTGGAGAAGGGTGTAGGAGAGGATGTGCTGGGGATGGTGGGGGAGGGTGTAGGGGAGCATGTGCTGGGGATGGTGGAGGAGGGTGTAGGAGAGGATGTGCTGGGGATGGTGGAGGAGGTGTAGGGGAGCATGTGCTGGGGATGGTGGAAGAGGGTGTAGGGGAGCATGTGCTGGGGATGGTGGAGGAGGGTGTAGGGGAGGATGTGCTGGGTATGGTGGGGAGGGTGTAGGGAAGCATGTGCTGGGGATGGTGGAGGAGGGTGTAGGGGAGCATGTGCTGGTGATGGTGGAAGAGGGTGTAGGGGAGGATGTGCTGCTGGGAAGGTGGTGGAGGAGGGTGTAGGGGAGCATGTGCTGGGGATGGTGGAGGAGGGTGTAGGGGAGGATGTGCTGGGTGAGTAGGGCTTGAAATAGCCTCATCTAGTAAGGCTGGGCAAAGATATGCCAAATGGTTTCTTCTGTCCCACCTGCTATGAGCATAAGAGTGGCTAGTTTCAGTAATTTCATCTCCTTAGAATTACATCAGATTTCAGGTCCTGACCCTATTGTAATATACTACCAGTGAAGAACAGAAATAATTGTGTTTCTTTATGAAAGTCAATGTTCCTGCCTGGCCTATGAATGCTATGAATATCATTGTACAATCAGTACAGATTGTAGTTGCCGTGGTACGTTTATATATTGAAGCCATTATTCCACTCTAAGGAAAGAAGCCTCTTGCTTGCTAATTTAACCATGACATCCCTATGACCTGTCCTCTGTTTGTCTCAAACAGTCCTATACATGTAGGGACACATTGTATGTACAAAGGACCAGTCCTATGGGATACTGTGTACAGAGTAGACATCTCATGGTTTCATCCTTTGCTAGTGTATATGCGATTAAGTGTGCACTGTATGTTCCCGCACATCCTTTGTTCCTCCGTTCACGGGTCCATGGTGTTCAGGAAATGACAACCTTGAAAAGGGGCGAGGAAGAGAGTAGCCAAGGACATCATAAGCTATACTTGAGTGATGAAAACATTCCAGGGTCTACCTAACAACATGTCCCTCGACGCTTGTACAAAATTCATAACATTAGGGTTTTCATGTTTTCATGATAGGATGATCTGTGGGAAATGGGATTACGTTAGGAAGATCATCAAGGCAGGTGTCTGACCTCGGGCCTCTTCCTCAAGGTTCCTGAGTCACTTTTAGTACCGTAGTTGAGGTACTCCATGTCACCATTATTAATATCACTAACCATCTACGTTACCACAAGCCATGTACATTAGGCGATATACGTTCTTCAATTACTAGTTTGGAGTGGACAAGTGCTTTGGCTGAGGATGCAGAAAAAACAATGAGCATTTGTTCTTCTTTGGCTGTCTTGCATACCATAAAACGAGGAGGAAAAACAACAAACAGCTGTGCTTACATGCTGCGATATGGAAAGTCAGCTTTTTTTTCTGTCCGAGTACAATGGCGTATTGCAAAAGTTGTTAGACTGAGTTGGCCTTTTGCGGCGAGGGTAAATGTCCTTTTGCTCTAGTGATTAGAAAGGAACACTCAGATATGCACGAATGGTTATGATTGCACACATACCACATAAAAGCGTACTCGATGTTGGCAAAGCTATGAAGTGCTAACCGCCGGCGTACTTACCATACGTGTATAAGGAAAAGACCACAAATTGTACGGTAAGTATGTTTTTAGATGGCTTTGCGTGTTTTATGAATTGCAACGAAATGGGTGCGGTGTTGCACCTTATTTTTAGCTCCGATAACTCCCGTATACCTTCGGTTCCTGCACGTGTCTTAATAATCATTTCTCGGCAACGGGTGTTGAAATTTGCAATTACGGTTACTCAAAATGCATGTCGTCAGGTAGGGCGTCATAGATGTGGATAGTCTGTAGTCGGGAGACAAGGCTTTGCGAACGAAGCTACCAAGAATAAGTCGACGTATGGCCGAGGAGGAAGCGCGAGGCATTGGAAAGGCACGCCATAACGGTGTTCATGAGCACCAAGGATGTGCGGACGTAGAGGGTTGCGGACCGAGAGCCGTGAATGGGTGGTGTCACGAAGGGGACCTCACCATAGCTACGTCGAACCCCAAGGAAAACGGAAAGAAAGCGGAGGAAGCTGGAAACCAGTGTAACGGCACAGCACTGCCTCTGAGCTGCGCCTGCGCACACGAGGCCTTAATAGACAGCGTCATTCGCTACATGGACAACGATATCGACGTCAGTTCTCTGAGCAACGAGGCCGTCAAGCTGCTCAAGCTGATACCAGAAGGGTATATTCCCGTACCGCATCAGGTCGGGGGACACCGGCATGTGGACGGGAAATTTGGTAAGTGGAGGAGCGGTACTAGCCCCCGTCACTCCCCCCTTTCCGCCCACACCTACCTCTGGATTCCTGTACGAGTCTTAAAGCTAATGCGTGCACACGTGTAGTCTTGAAAATCATGTGGCCATCGTCCAATGAGATTTACAGCTGGTACTGGTAACTCCTGTCTCTTCTCCTCCCTCTCCCTCTCTCTCCTCTCCCTCCTTCCCTCTCCCTCCTTCCCTCTCCCTCCTTCCCTCTCCCTCCTTCCCTCTCCCTCCTTCCCTCTCCCTCCTTCCCTCTCCCTCCTTCCCTCTCCCTCCTTCCCTCTCCCTCCTTCCCTCTCCCTCCTTCCCTCTCCCTCCTCTCTCTCTCCTCCCCTCTCCCTCCTCCCCTCTCCCCTCTCTTTTAGGGTTCCTTCGTCGTATAGGACAGCCCGAGATCCTCTTTAAGCCAGTACAAGCCTGGGGCCAAGGGACTGAATGAGGTAATCTTCTATGACAAGCTCTTCAATTGCACTGGGGAGCTCCACGACGACATACAGAAACTGAAAGACCTGGTGCCCAGGTTCATTGGATGCGAGAAGATACGTGACAGAGCTGACCACCTGCGTATCCTGTTATTAATAAGGGGTGTGGCTCACTGGGAAATTAATAACCTGGTGAACTGCTCAGAAATTAATAACCAAGATGGAATGCCTTTGGTGTGGCCTATTGAGGTGTGTCCACTGGTGGGTGTGGCTATTATGGGTGTGGTTGTTATATGGAAGTATCAGACTCATTTTAATGTGTGGGGAGGGGAGGGGGAGGGGCTTGGGTTGTTGGTAAGCATGAATACACATGGAGTATTTCCACCTAGCGCATGTTTTTCAAGATTTTAAGTTTCTTGATATTCCAGAAGTCTGAAATGTCTTCTACACAGCGGTTCTTACGCACTGAGAATCGGAGTTTCTGTCATTGAATTGTAAGGCACTAGAGTCAAATGATGCCATACTGTATGTTCATTTCTGTGGAGGGAAGGGTCTGGGGACTGCACATTCTCAGGCAGCTGTTCAGAATGGTTTTGGTGTTTATTACAAATGTGCATTGTGGACTAAGGACAATGTGGAATGTGTGTTTACTGAATACATCATTACCATGGCAACCAAGTACCACCCTTCCTTGACCTGGACCCACAAAGATGAGTTCCTCAAACTGGAGGACATCACACATCATTTCAGACGACCAGCCATCATGGACGTCAAGATTGGCAAGCGTGTGTGGGACGATTATGCAGAGCAGGATAAGATCGAGAGGGAGAGAAAGAAGTACCCTGACCAGGAGGTGATTGGATTTAGGATCATTGGGATGAGGGTGAGTTTATCCTCCACTCTCTGATTGGTTGCGGCTGTCCCCTCTTACTTGCAGTCATACATATAGCCCATATGTGCTTTCGTTAAGTCATGGTGGTCCAAAAGTGATCAATTATGTGTGTGCACAACTTGTGACCTCACAGACTCTGTGTTATCATCACCCTCATACCACCACCATCACAGCATCACCCTCATACCATCACCATTCCATCATCACCCTCATACCATCACCATTCCATCATCACCCTCATACCACAGAATCACCCTCATACTGTCACCATCACAGCATCACCC
This sequence comes from Ephydatia muelleri, assembly GCA_013339895.1. Classification (NCBI taxonomy): domain Eukaryota; kingdom Metazoa; phylum Porifera; class Demospongiae; order Spongillida; family Spongillidae; genus Ephydatia; species Ephydatia muelleri. Next base: position 17,642,577 of record JABACO010000002.1, read on the forward strand.
TCACCATCACATCATCACCACTAACCACACCCCTATTGTTGCATTGGTTTCACTGAGCCATAATGATGTCATGACGATGGCACATTTGTGACAGACGATGGTATAGCGTCCAATACCAGGGTTTTAGTCAAGACTACACACCAGGGGTTCATCTAAACACCAGGGGTTCAGTCAAGACTCTGTACACCAGGGGTTTAGTCAAGACTCTAAACACCAGGGGTTTAGTCAAGACTCTGTACACCAGGGGTTTAGTCAAGACTCTACACACCAGGGGTTAGTCAAGACTACCAGGGTTAAACACCAGGGGTTTAGTCAAGACTCTAAACACCAGGGGTTTAGTCAAGACTCTAAACACCAGGGGTTTAGTCAAGACTCTAAACACCAGGGGTTTAGGTCAAGACTCTACACACCAGGGGTTCAGTCAAGACTTACTAAAACATCTTTTAATCAGTGAACAAAGATCCATAGAGCTTTGGAGAGGGAGGGAGGCTTACCTAATGGCTCCCTTGTGATCTAGTTGCGCTGTTGTGAAATGTGTTATGTTGGGAGGGGAAGTATTTATTGTAAGGATTGGGGCATGCTCGTTAGATACTAGCATACTCGATGAATGCTTTAGACACACTCACATGCACACACACACACAGTCACATGCACACACACAGTCACACACGCATACACATGTGCATATACACACATACACATGTGCTCACAGAGACACACATACACATGTGCATATACACACATACACATGTGCTCACAGAGACACACATACACATGTGCTCACAGAGACACACATACACATGTGCATATACACACATACACATGTGCTCACAGAGACACACATACACATTGCATATACACACATACACATGTGCTCACAGAGACACGTACACATGTGATCACAGAGACGCACATACACATGTGCTCACAGAGACGCACATACACATGTGCTCACAGAGACACACATACACATGTGCTCACAGAGACACATATTCTCAAGGATTTATATTTATTTGGGTGGGCAGGGCCATGGGACTGGTAAATGTTTATAGGTAAGCAAGGTCAGTAGAGTACAATGATATGGAAACCCAAGGTCATTGATGAGGCCATCTTTTTCCCTAACCTTTTCCAACTGCTAATTTCAGACACTCAGAGATTGTATGGGTGCGGGTGGGTAGTCCAAAGCTCATGGGTAGGTAATGGGGTGAGTCCCTGATCCTCTCATTAGAAATGTTGTGTGCCGCTTATCTGAGAGAGGGGTACATGATGAGAGGGAGAGGGGTACATGTGAGAGGGAGAGAGGGGTACATAGGTGAGAGGGGAGAGATGGGGACATGATGAGAGGGAGAGAGGGGTACATGGTGAGAGGGAGAGAGGGGTACATGATGAGAGGAAGAGAGGGGGTACATGTGAGAGGGGAGAGATGGGGACATGATGAGAGGGAGAGAGGGGTACATGGTGAGAGGGAGAGAGGGGGTACATGGTGAGAGGGAGAGAGGGGTACATGGTGAGAGGGAGAGGGGTACATGGTGAGAGGGAGAGAGATGATGAGAGGGAAAGAGGGGTAACATGGTGAGAGGAAGAGAGGGGGACATGATGAGAGGGAGAGGGGTACATGGTGAGAGGGGTACATGGTGAGAGGGGTACATGGTGAGAGGGGTACATGGTGAGAGAGGGGTACATGGTGAGAGGGGTACATGGTGAGAGGGGTACATGGTGAGAGGGAGAGAGGGGTACATGGTGAGAGGGAGAGAGGGGTACATGGTGAGAGGAGGAGAGGGGTACATGATGAGAGGGAGAGAGGGGTACATAGTGAGAGGGAGAGGGGGGGACATGATGAGAGGGAGAGACGGGGTACATGATGAGAGGGATACATAGTACGTACTCTTCATGATCGGCTGTTGGGCAATAATAGGGGTGTGGTCACACCATATCAATGGCCCCTCCCTCCTCTGGCCCCTCCCTTCTCCAGGTGTTTCGTCCGAAGCAGAATGATTATGTGTACTACGACCGGTTCTATGGTAGGAGTGTGACTGCCGACACAGCGCTATCAGGTGAGGAGCAAAGGGGAGGGGTGGAGCATTGGGTGTGGCCAGTGAGGGTACAAATCCCTCCATATTTAGGGGTTGGGAGGGAGGAGGTGGGGAGGTCACAATAGTGCGGGCTGTGGGATTGTTCATTATCATTTGATTTGACCTGAGCTTGTTTATAGGATCCTAATTACTTATAAATCAATGTAATTTGGGGCTGGAAGAGGCCAATGACATTATTACAGGGAAGATGACACATGGTTACCCCGCCCTAATGCTCCTCCCACCCCATTCCAACTAATGCTCCTCCCACCCCATTCCAACTAATGCTCCTCCCACCCCATTCCAACTAATGTTCCTCCCATCCCATTCCAACTAATGCTCCTCCCCATCCCATTCCAACTAATGCTCCTCCCCATCCCATTCCAACTATGCTCCTTCCCATCCCATTCCAACTAATGCTCCTCCCCATCCCATTCCAACTAATGCTCCTCCCCATCCCATTCCAACTAATGCTCCTCCCCATCCCATTCCAACTATGCTCCTCCCCATCCCATTCCAACTAATGCTCCTCCCCATCCCATTCCAACTAATGCTCCTCCCCATCCCATTCCAACTAATCCTCCTCCCCATCCCATTCCAACTAATGCTCCTCCCCATCCCATTCCAACTAATGCATCATTTCCAGGAAGTTGCTATGGATCTTTGCTTCTTAAGAGATAACACCAGTCTCATATAAGTGGGGGTTTTGTCAAAAGCACACATGGCTTCTTGCTACACTGTCCACTGCTTGTACCAGAGAGAGAGAGAGGGGGGGGGGGGGGGGGGGGGGGGAAGGTGGCCTGACCTGTTATTCAGCAACACAGGAATGAGACCTGCACACCAGCATAGGAATGGGACTGATACAGTCCCATTCCTATGCTGTTGATACAGTTCTATTCCTGGTACTGTTGATACAGTCCCATTCCTGTGCTGCTGATACAGGTGTGCAGGTAACAAGGGGATCCATTGGACTGGCTATGAGGCTATGAGGCTATGAGGCTGCATACTCATAATTTAAGGGACTAAGTTATGGTGAGGTCAATAGGGAGGTAACCCTAATTGGAGCCCAGCATAACCATCCCTATGATGGACACTTCAAGGCCAAAATAGACCAATGGGTGTGTGCTGCTGTTGTCATGCCGATGTGAAGCATGAACATCAGTTCTTTTTCTTCCTGAATAGCCACATTCATTCTTGTGCCACCTCCACACCACGGGTTGGCTATTCAGGGGCAAAGCAATGATTGTGTAGCCTCCTCATCCATGTGGGAAGGGAAAGGAAAGGGGCATTGGGCATTAAATGAGAATACTTGAGGTTGCAAAGGTTAAGTGTCTGCTAGCAGTTTCAGAGGAGATATCTTTTTAATGCACGTACTGTACCCATATGCAGCCCTGAATAGGTTCTTTGAGGACGGGAGCTCAAGACGTCTTGACGTGATAGACACCCTCTTGGAGCAGCTGGTGCCTTTCTTGCAATGGGCAGAAAAGCAGCGCACTTTGAAGTTGTTTGCCTCCTCCCTTCTCATTGTGTACGAGGGAGACACCTCCCAACCGGTGGGCACAGGTGGACTGTTGAAAGTGAAACTGGTGGACTTTGCCCATGCGTACGAGAAAGCTGACGAAGGGCTGGACGAGAATTCCGCATTTGGAATGAGAATTTTTATGTCTTATTTAAGGAGGCTTAGAGAAAAGGATATATGACGAGATGTGTTGTGGTTGTACGATTATGATTTTAACAGTCGTTTTGTTTTGTTGTGTTATGTAATTTTATTCTGCGTGCTGCTAATTAGAGCAATACGTCTAGGTATAAGAACGGACCTGGTTTTCAAGGGTGGACGGAAATCGAGTCGATTTCAATAACGTTGTCATCGCGCGCGAGTGAACAAAGGGATCTATATGGACTTGCGAGCTATTGGATATGCAGCCTCGGGCGAGGAAACCTTCAAGCATGCCAACTACGAGATGGGCCATACGCGTCGGTTTCAGAGTGAGAACGAGTACCTACGCGAGCGGGTGAAGTCTTGTGAGAGAGGCCTTCTATCCATCTACCAGGCAAGTATCGAAACACAACTGCACAACACAGACCTTTACAGACCGCAGCTAGCTCAGCAATACGAAGGAGTGCATGCATACACTCGCCTACTGTCACGCTTGCTCAGCAGTTGTTTTCTTTTTATCTCTTCGCATCTCGTCACGCACAAACACAGCTCCTCTTGCAGCAGGAGGATGACGTCACAGCGCGCTCCCAGCCCCGGGCGTTGGGGCCGTACCGCTCGGCTTCACAAGTGCAGCTGTACAGGCCCGCCCCGGCCCCGCACGCCGCTCACCCAGAGGCGGGGAGAGGAGGGAGAGGAGACGAGAGTGGCAGCAAGCCGGTGAGCCTTGCGATGTATCGTTTATAGTGGAGGGATGGTGGTGGAGGGGTGAGGTAGGTCCTTCCTCCTGCACCATTGCACTGTTTGCTGTGCATGTTGTACGGTAATTAGACCACAAGATATAAACAGCCTAGTCTAGACTCAGTACTCGTCCCGTGAGGTCATTGGTTGGATGGCATGTGAGGTGAGGTGTGGTGTGTGTGCGCGTGGGTGCAATGGTGGGAGTTGTGTGTGCATGTGCAGCAGGTGCTCGGGTTTGGTTGTGCAGATCACATGATGCCCCTGTATGTGTGTGTGTGTGTGTGTGTGTGTGTGTGTGTGTGTGTGTGTGTGTGTGTGTGTGTGTGTGTGTGCGCGTGTGTGTGTGCGTGTGTGTGTGCAATGTGTGTGTGTGTGTGCGTGTGTGTGTGTGCACATGTGTGTGTGCGCATGTGTGAATGCTTCATCCATTAAGCCAACATCTGTTGACCTGTAATCACAATACCACACTCACTTCCTCATTTGTCTACCCTATGTGCACACACACATGTAGGCACACACACATACACACATGCACATACACACGCATACACACATGCACACACACAGACGCACATATACAAGCACATACACACACACCACACACACACACACACACACACACACACACACACATGCACAGCTGGTTGCTGCCATGCTGGGAGGGAGGTGGGAGGGTCATCTGGCAATCCATCCATTCCTTGACCACATTACTGGAGCGGTTCACACAGGAGCATATTCATGCATGTCCTTGTAGGGGTAGGACATGTGTTCTCCCAAGAACCCTTAGCGTACACCCTCCATTGTCCCAAGACTGCACACACACACACACACACACACACACACAACACACACACACACACACACACACACACACACACCCACACCCACACACACACACACACAGGCATGTACAATGCACACACATACACGCACTGCACACACATACACGCACTACACACCACACACATACACACACTGCACACACACATACACACACTGCACACACACATACACACACTGCACACACACATACACGCACTGCACACACATACACGCACTGCACACACACATGCACACACACATTGCACACACATAACAACACACACGAATGAATGTCACGAATGAGACAGCTGGTATTTGCACAATGAGTTTCATGCCAGGCATTTGACAAATGCTTGTTCACACACAATGTGACTTGAATGTGTGTGAAATACTCTAATAGTCCATCTCCATGCTTCAATGAATGACAAGCAGCTGTGGTGTGTGTGTGTGTGTGTGGGAGGGGTGCATGGTAGCCATGTGACATCATTTACAGATTGCAGCCATTGGATGTTAGTAATGTGATTTGTAAATGCATCCAATGGATAGTGTGTGTGTGTGTGTGTGTGTGTGTGTGTGTGTGTGTGTGTGTGTGTGTGTGTGTGTGTGTGTGTGTGTGTGTGTGTGTGTTACATCTGGTATGGAGCACATTGAACACGTCTACCCCACACCTCCCAGATGTCAGTTCCTTCGGCCTCTGAGGTCAAGGAGTTAGTTCTTCAGGTGCTCAAGGATCGCAGTGAGCTTCTCTCACACGTGGAGGACTTGCACAGGATCACGGAGGCTGCCAAGAGAAGAGCGTGTGCTGGCCATAGAGGAGAAAGACCAGCTGCTGCACAGGTAGGACTGGGGAGGAGGAGATGGGGGGGGGGGGGGGGTGCACAGGTAGGACTGGGGAGGAGGAGATGGGGGAGGTGCACAGGTAGGCTGGGGAGGAGGAGATTGGGAAGGTGCACAGGTAGGACTGGGGAGGAGTCACTTTGGCACACATCTGCAATGGCTTCCATTGGGGATGGAGAGTAAAGATGGCTGTGGTCCAATGGGCAATGAATGGAAGTGTGAGGTCATTGGAGTGTGTGTTCAGCCTTGTTGGGAAAGTGACAATACATGTCATCCATATACATGCACACACACACACACATGTGACCCATGTAGACACACACAGATGATGTAATGGACAAATACTGGTTACTACATATGGCTTCTGTTAGGCAGCTGATGTAAAAAAATCACATCAGTGTGTGTGTATGTGTGTGTGTGTGTGTGTGTGGTGATTAAATGTAGTATGTCTTCAGGTACATCAGTATGGACGAAACTTGTATGCTGTATGTCATCAATAAATAGCCCACGCACTATGCACACAACACACCTAAACATGCACACACCACACAACCAAAACATGCACACACCACACACCACACACATGCACACACCACACACCACACACACCACACACCACACACATGCACACACACACACATGCACACACACATGCATCTACTGAGAGGAGTGTATGAGAGACTGTGTCTATCTTCCTCCTCCCCATGCCCTTCAGCACACACCTCCTGAAGATGGCCCTGGAACGGAAGGAATCACATCTGAAGCAGCTGCAAGAAGAGAAGGAAGAGCTGCTCGTACGCTGTGGGGAGCTCCAATCAGAACTACTATCTCTCCATAGAACTAACGAAGAGGCACAACAGACAAGGTCCCTGGCCTTAGAGGAGCGTTCCAAGGCAAGCTCCTCCTCTCCTCTCCTCTCCACTCCTCCCCAACCCTTCCCACTCCTCCCCACCCCTCTCTCTGGGGACAAGGGTGCGTGTGTTCCCATGGAGATGGTGAAAGGAGAAAGAGGAGGCATATTTGCTTATTGTGTGGACCAGTTGTGTGGAAATCGAGTTACTGTAGGACTTGTTTACGCTCAGCGAAGTGTAACCATGGCTACGATGGACAGTGGCTCTCATTGTTAGTTACATCACTGAAGTAGTGTCTCGTGGGAAATGTGGCGGGCCAAGTCTGTAATTGGATTGTGTTGGCGGAGTGTTAAAGAGTTGTGCTGAGTGCTGCACTTTGAGCACAGCTTGCATTCAAGAAATCAATTACATTTGTCTGTGAAGGAAATGTTTCCAGGGCCCCCTCATACTTTCCGAGTAATCGCCATGGCAACATCAATGTTGTAAACTTAACGTGTACACACAATTCGCATTGCATGTGATAATGGGTGTGGTCTGTTACCTAGGTGATAGAGGAGCGTAACCAGCTGAAGGCAGAGCTGTGTGACCTTCAGAGCGAGAGGGACAACCTGTTTGACGAGAAGGTCCAGCTGAAGGGGTGTGTCCAGGAGCTGACAGCACAGGGCAGGCATCTGGCCGCAGAGCTGGAGCGCACCCGAGCCAAGTTCCTCAAGATGGAGGCTTTGGCATACAACCTCAAGGAACATAGTGAGGTGGCCAGTGGGAAGGTGAGAGAAGGGAGGGTGGGAGGGGTTAGGGATGGAGGGTATGGTCACGGGGCAGGTGGGCGGGGCTAGGGTTCGGTTGCGGTTTTGATGATGTGGTTAAAAGCGGCAGAAATGAATCTTTTAAAATAATTTATTTCAATCCTAGTAAAGTTTGAGAGTCATGACTTCATGTTATTAATGTAGGTTCGTTGCCTAGGGGATCACAGTGTAATGGTATTCATATGCCATTAATGCAACATTTAGCATCCTGTACTTAATTAATTGGATTTGCCATATTCAAACTCTATTCTACTTGTATCTTGTAATCTCTATTGGGAGATTGATGCATGATGTAATCTCTATGTGGAGATTGATGCATGATGTAATCTCTGTGGAGATTGATCCATGGGCACCTGACAAGTTGTACTCTGTGCATGTGTCTGTGTGCATGTGTGCGTGTGTTTGTGTGTGCATGTGTCTGTGCATGTGTGCGTGTGTTTGTGTGTGCATGTGTGCGTGTGTTTGTGTGTGCATGTGTCTGTGTGCGTGTGTTTGTGTGTGCATGTGTCTGTGCGTGTGTTTGTGTGTGTGCATGTGTGTATGTGTTTGTGTGTGGGTGCATGTATATTTTGCGTGTTGTTTGGGTGTGTGTGGGTGTTGTGGCTAGATAATGAACAAATTGTGGGCACTGGGCTTGTCTTCAAATCCTTATCATCTTCACTCTCACCTCTCCCCCTTACCATCTGTCCTTAGGGAGAGGTACTTAACATTAGATTGGAGCGGAAGGGAGTGTCCCAGCCCTGGGGATTCAGCATCGAGGGAGGTGTGAACAGCGAGTTGTTCAGTGGTGATCCCTCCATCTTTATCACCGGAATAGCTGAGGGTAGCCCCGCCTCCAAGCAGCTAGCCCTCGGGGACAAGATAGTGTCCGTTGAAGGCCACAGTTTCACTCCAATTGACCGAAAGCAAGCTACTGAAATTTTGAAGTCGTGTGACCAGACATCGTTTGTCATGGAGATAGCACGCCCCTCCTCCAAGAGGAAGCCCCAGACCCTCCAGGTCCACATTCCAGGCCGCAAAGTGTTTGGGTTTGTGTACGAGAGCAGGCTGTTTGTGTCCAGAGTCGAGCAGTGTGGAGCAGCTGCCAACCTGTTGTGGTCTGGGGATGAGATAGTGCAGGTGAGAATCGAGGATTGATTATGTAATGCAAGGTCAACAGAAAGAGGGGATTGTAGTGAAAGGTCACATGGAAAGTGATGTAATTGGGCGTGGCTTGCTGGTGATAACCCTTTGTTAATGTATTTTAAGGCATTTAAAATTCATTCACATGCATGTATGTCTTCCGTGTCATGACCACCAGCAACCATCCAATCAGGATTAACTTGCTTGCTTGCTGCTTTCTTCTGGCATGCTCATATTGATCAACAGTTTAGTTAGCAATGCTATTCGATTCTAACAGGAATCCACTGAATAGTTATCAAACTAGCAGGGTGTGGCTTGTGAGGTCATATCCTCTTTCCTTTGAAGGTGATGGGAAAGCAGCTGTGGATATGAAGCCATCTCACCTGAAGCAGGTCCTCAAGTCATCCAATGGGGGGGCATCACTCTCACCATACATCGGCCCCCCAGGGGGGGCACTTCACTGCCCCCTGCTCTCGACCGAGTGTCCAGAGTATTATGCCAAGACAGCAAGAGATGTTGCCTTCTCTCCGGGGAACTCCAGGGTCTGGGGCCTCGGACACCAGCATGGGCTACTCCTCCATCACTCCCACTCCCTCCCAGCGTGTTCTCCACCCCAGGCCCTCCTGTTGCCAAGGGCAACAAGGACGGCAATGGGAGCATTGGTGAGAGAACCAAAAACCGCTTCTCATTCCACGGCTACGATACGGACATGTCACACCACCAGCGACCCCAATTCCGTGTGTTCTTTGGCAGTCGCGGGCACCACTGGAGGTTCCCATCTGGCTGTGTCCGGATCCCCAGCCCTTACACTGCACAGGGGCGGAGGCAGCAACACTCAGTTTGGTCAGCTCAGTGTGGGTGGGGTCAGGCCCCTCCCACCAGCCACACCCTCCACCCCTACACCAAGCCTCTTACCCAGGAACTTGTCCGATGTTCCTGGGGCCTCGAGGGGTGACCTTTCTGGGACACAAGGGTCTTCCCTACAATTCAGCGCTAGGGGGGCCACGCCCACACTCCTTCGGAACCCCAGGGATGAAAGTTCGAACTATTGTAGCTCGGAGGAACAGCAGCAGGGAAATCCTCAAAGCAAAAGCCCCCCGCGGAACACAGAACATGTGTTGTGATGATGTAATATTTTTGGATGTAGACACACACACACACACACACACACACATGTGCACAATGCAGACCATTGAGCTGCATTGGTGCACACACAAGTCTAACGAGACTTTGATACTTTTTGAATGGACTTCTTTGTGTCGTCCCGAATAATACTGATGGGGAGGGAGGGAGGGGGGAGGGAGGGGAGGGTTGAAAAAGTGAGGTATTGGAAGCAGAGTGGGGGGGCGTGGTCACGCATGGACTTTTTTTTCCCAGTTCTTCCTGTACTCATCCTCACAGCAGGGTGTGGTGCAGTCCGTTACTATGGTGATTACAGAGAGCACGAGTCCCATGAAGGCACAGGGACATGATGCTGATGAGGTACTTCCAAAAAAAATGGCTCCGGTCCACACAGGAAACACCAAGCTGTCAAGGGACCTGAGGTCTTTGCCATCACTTTGTCAGTGTACAGCGGTGAGTTCTCTGCGAAGATGCAGCTGGTGGTGGTGTTGATAGAGCGGAAATCTGAGAATCTAGGAAGATGGACCGCACTTCCATACAGGCTGTCATCCCTGAGGCCAGGAAGCAGCCCGCAATGGAAAGGGCGTTAAATAGAAGATGGATGAACACCTGAGAGGGGAGAATGATGACGGGGGATGCACGTGAGCGTGTGCACAAATAAGGTGTCGTGTGCAGAAATAAGTAATTACGCTCTGTGCCTAATCGGGTACGGTGTGGGCGGGGCACGGGTTGTGTCTAACGGAGCATGGACACTTGGCTGTGAGCGCTCCAATGTTTGGGGTGGCGCAAGAGATATGTACACAAACACACCAGCGACATACCAATATAGCTAGTCGTGATGGTCGTATCAGGAGGCCCAGCACACCGGTAACGAGAAGCTGTGAGGGGAAAGAGGGATGTGTTTGTCAATTCCTCGGCCTCAAAGGAATAACATTTACTGCACAGTAACATCAACGGTTGTACAGAATTAGCATAAACACCATACATAGCGCGCCCAAAGAAATAGATGTATGCTGTAGACAGCTAATACGACAGTCGTTTTCATCGCAACACGCTGTAGCGCGGACTAGCCATTCCACATGGCACCTCCTAACCCCCTAGACACTCACCACCTAGGCACTCACCATGAATCCGCACCAGAAAGGGGACAGGATTACTCCAAGCGTCGATTTGAAGTATACGATAAATGACAGAACAACGATGCAGATGGCCACGACCATTTGCACAAATCCTAGCAAAGCAGGAGCGTAAGGCACCGACATCTGTTCGACAGTCGCACACACATCTCTGTACAGTAGTCGCGAAACAAACTGAAAATATAATCATTAAAAAGGGCTTTTATTTTTATCTATACTGGAGATTACCGGCCTGGGTACGAGGTATCCGTGTAACACGTGTGTGAGAAATGCCCATCACCAGGAAGCGCGAGAGAGAGGTGAGTTTTGCGCGCTCTCATACAGCTGCAAGTCATAGATTTTAACAGGAAATTCAGCCTAGTGAGAAACAAGTTAGCGACGAGAACATTCCTCAAGTAAAGAAGGCTAAATCTGGCGAAGACACAGTTCTGGAGCCTAAATTCTCGGGAAACTGAGGAATTTTCGCATCAGCAAGGCTACTAGGAAGAAGTTGAAGGAGAGAGAGTCAAATTCCTCTTTCCAATACAGTACAGAACATTCGACCACGTGTACGACAATGCTGACGTTATTGGACAAGCCAGTGAGTGATGTCACGTGCAGTGTAGGCTACTTATTTGTTACGTGGTGGTGGTAATGCAGTTACCAGCTTGTGTATCCATAATCGTAATCTAGTGTTTCAGTTTCAATGTGTTGTTGTTTGTCATTAGGGACTGGTACAGGAAAGACCCTCTCCTTTGCACTTCCCATCATTGAGAGGCTCTCGGCCGAAGGGATGGTTCGTACAGACAGGAACAGAGCTCCCATCGTTCTAGTAATGGCACCAACCAGAGAGCTGGCATCTCAAGTAAGAGAGACCTTCCCTTTCTCTGTGACCATGTGATGTGTAACCACATCACATACTTGTACCTTTCAAATGAAATGATGAAGCTCACATTCTTCCAGGCTTACCGCTTCAGTTGAATGTCATGTGATGTCATGTGATATGGCACCTATTGGGTGATATATTTGGGGCGGGATGGGCGGGTAAATAGTTGTTGTGGGTGTGTGTGATGCCAGGAGCCATGGCAAATTGGCAGCAGTGCCTTATTTAGAATTACACACTCCTCCCTTCCCAAGGTCCACAGTGAATTTGCCTCCCTCGCCCCCGGGGGGCTGGTCTCGTACTGCATATACGGGGGTGCCCCCTACGACCCCCAGGAGCGTGCCATCAGGCAGGGTCTGGACATCTTGGTGGGGACACCTGGAAGGATCATAGACCACATGGAGAGAGGTACACTCAACCTGGGCCAGCTCAGGCATGTCATTCTGGACGAGGCATCGAATGCTGGAGTCAGGATTTGCAGAGGACGTGGACAAGATTCTGGCGGCATCGTTTGGTTCCCATGGAGACTGTTAGTGGATGGGCGGGTGTTGTTTTTTAATATTTATTTTAAAAGCCGGCCAAACGTTGAGTGACTGTGTCTATCTGTCCCACTAGCTGTCAAGGAGAAGCCACAAATGTTGCTGTTCTCTGCCACCATTCCAGAGTGGGTGACCGCTACTGCAGACAAGTACATGTCCCCAGATCATGTAGTGGTGGATCTGGTGGGTAGTGGACAGGTGCGGACCTCCACAGGAGTGGAACACAAGGCACTCTGCTGTCCCTACCACGAGATATCGTCCATGATTAATGACATCATAAATGTGAGTTGGACTGGACATTGGTTTGATGATGCAGTGTTGCTGTGTTGAGTCTTTCTTGAAGGTGTGTGAAGTGTGTGTGTCCACCATATATGTGGAGTCTAAACATGCACTGTGTGTGTGAAAGTGTTGTGTGGTGCACTTGTGTAGGTGTGTACATACATGCTCCCCATACACGCCTGTATTTGCACAATGGGAAGTCTTTTGTTTAATCCACTCCCCTCCTCCTCCCTCTCCTCCCTCCCTCTCCTCCCCCTCCCTCCCTCTCCTCCCCTCC